>CM040246.1:121965508-122421957 GCA_022545495.1 Chrysanthemum lavandulifolium
TGGTACCAAAGCTTCGTTACCAAGTTTCTTGAAGTATATTGTACTTTAAAAACTTGATACGATCCATGGTTAATTGAAAACTAAAATGAAGGTTTTTCATAAAAACAAACACCATGTCTTTTAAAACTCTTTGTTTGGATGTTGATTAAATGACAACATTTTTCTCAACATTTATTTTTATTTAAATGCACTAATCCTCTTTGTCATGTTGATTAGTCAAAGCTCATACCTACCAAGCCTTAGGAATTGCTTGGTAACAAGATTACCTTCCCTAAGAAGGTATCTTAAACAAAAAGGAGCTGGAATTGTCTACTGACATTTATTGTGTTATTTGTAAAGACATTCCTAAGTGCATTAGAGGTATGATTTTCTACTTATCTCTAAAATGACATTAGCTTGATAATTAAGTATGCCTACATAGGTATTTGTATGATTATCTTTTGTGCATATACATGTATTACATGAAGCTTCATTAGGAAGCCTTTTTCTCACATACGTGTTATTTTTTCACCTAAAGTTGTGGTATATAAAACTTGTGTTTTATTTCATTTAATCTAAAAATCATATCCTTCTAATAATAAAACAAAACACAAATCTCAAAAATTTCCTCCTTCCCCATAAATAAACCATCCGTCGTTCAACTCTATCAGAATCCCCACTTTTTCAAATCTTCCACTTTCAAAAATTACCTCTCATTCAAAACTTCATCTTCCTCTCATCTCATCTCAAACCAAAACCAAGAAGGTTCGTCATCAACATGGTTTACATCGCCCTCGTGGTCATCGCCTTAACACTCATTGCTCTTGTGTTCCCTATGATGAAGTTCTCATACGGAGACATATACTTTGTGTTGTTAATCTACTTTGGGATCATATACCCAATCCTTTGTATCATTCTTAGCATTGAAATGAAATATTATTAATAGTCTAGTTTATCTAGGTTATTATTATTATAATGTGTTTGTCATTTCTTTTGATTTATATGTTTCGTATTCTTTCGTGATACATTAGAAGCCATGTATGCATGCTAAAAGAAAATGTAGGTTAAAACACATATCTTGGTATAAAATTGTAAAACCTAAGTTTTTATCAAATCTGTCTCTGTTACTACAGACCCACGGATCCCGGCAAGTATATTACTCGGATCCCTTATAGAAGGCAACCGTGGGAACCGTCTTCTGGATAATAGATTTTCATGCAAAATAAAAACCACTTTCTTCCTAAAAGAAATGTTTTACTAGAATGACAAACATTAAAGTTAGTTAAATGTCATTGTTAATAAACATCTTGTAAAAACGTTAGGTAATCATTGTTTTACCCATAATACGTCACATCCTATTAACTTGTCTTTCCTATAGGTTTCGCTATGTCGCATGAATATGAGTTTGATTTTTCACTCACTAGCGTCTACACTCCTAATATCTCCTTGAGCCCAACACACTGGCAATCATGTCCGTGGGTTCAATAATCTCAAAACCGTCACTTCCACGAAGAGCGTATTGTAGACACCTCTCTGCAATTCGAAGAAGGTATCAATACCTCCTTCCGAGCCATAGGACTAGAATGTCTTCTCGAAATCAACGAGAAGATATGTCCAAGGTTCATAATGGAATTCTTCCGTCAAGTCAAACTCGTTCGTAACGAGGATCGCTCTCTATCTCTTTGGTTTTGAATCAAAAACCAAAAGTTTGTTTTAACCCTTGGGTAATTTGCTCACATCCTCCGGATTCCAAATCATGGACAATGTGCCTTCACCGAAGATTGGTCTCTTGATTCTCTCTTCAACTTTCGTGAAGAAAATAGTCCATATTGTTCACATACCTCCCGAAGGATTTGAATCGCATAATATGCAAACCTCGACCATATTACTCTGATCCAAACATTATATGTACAAAGGATATCCGAGAAGAGTACAAGGCTCTCGCACTCATCCTACGTGAAAATGTTTAGAGTCTTAGGGGAAATCGAGAAATCCTTCCCGTTTGTCGTGCTCACATAATGTATTGTTTGCTAACACAACAACCATACAATCTCACCTATTTCTTTGAAAGGCGAATTGTAAACCTTCAAGGGCCCAAGAATAAACTCATCCCTTATGTAATGTTCTTGACACGCCTTTATCATCACATCATGTACTTCCATCCACAATTTCCAAGTCCGTTGTACGTACTTGTGAACAAGATGATGGAACCTCTAAACATATCTCTCATAAAGACTTTCTTCATTCCTGAATCAACAAACACTCATCAACCATTTGATGATCCATCTAGCGAAAACACTCAAGTAATTTAGTCTTCTTTCAAATAGGATCAATCCTTAGTATCCATGTTTCATCAATGTAATCCAATTTCTTTCATGAAATAAAACATCTTACATTTGATATCTTAGTGTTAGAATCTCTTAAACTAACCTTGAAATATGATACATTGTCAAAGTCATTGCATACCTTTTGTAAAGGTTCTGCTTAGCAGATAGACGGATCCCAAAGGTTGTGCTATACGGATCCCTATTCTTAGGGAACCGTGGGATCCGGCAAACAGAAAATGCAATTACAATCATTGTATTTCAAACATGTCCTTAGAACACTTCACACTAAGTTAGACATAGTGCCTTAAGGCAAATTAAGTCCTTATCAAGTTAAGTAGATCTTTCGTACTCATACATAACTCATCTAGATCACACTCAAGACGCTTGTAGATCTATCATTTCACTTAAATCCATTGCTCTTCCGCTCTCAAGCTCACTCATCATCTCTCACATGATCCCTCATATCTAGCTTTGGAAATCTTTCGATTATGGCAAAATTGATCATAATCATCCTTACCTCAAAATTGGTCGAAATTGATCAAATTCTAGTTTTTCCATTTTAAGCCTTTAGGATATTCTCCAAAACATTATCCTAAGTCACTATATGATCTCTAGGATCATTTAGCTCCACTTAACACTCTCAAAATCTTTAGTTTCATCTTTGTTCATTCATTGGTACTCATGAAAGTTCCAATTTCTTCCATAAAAGGCAATCATTAGCTACATCACTCATTACCCTCAAGTACTTAAGCACCCCTTGATTTAAGACACTTAGATAAACTGAAACACTCAAGAAGAAATAGGCATTAGACCTTACAAACATCATTGCTATCTTTTCTTAGGCTGGCGATAGGCGGATCCCTAGGATTAGCCTAGGCGGATCCCTCGTTGGAGGGCGTGGGATCCGTGTGATGGACTCATGTCAACTCTAGCTAAAACAATCATTTCAAACTCATCTTTCTAACTTAAACTCTCCATTTCATCTTAAATGAGTTCCTAGATCAGTACAACTCTGAAGTTGACTCTTATGCATGTTAATCATCACATTCCAATGAATTTTAGTGGCTTAAGTCTTGAATGCACTTGGCAAATCCCTTGGTTTATAAACCACATTGTTAGGACTCCTAAAGTCATCATCTTCATCCTCATTTTTAGCACTTATAAACCTTTACAAACCTCTTGAAAATCATCATGAGGAAAACTCCAAGTAGCAACTTATCCACCAAAGAACCACCCAAGAAAATTGCTCGTGTTGTACATGAAATCTCTTCAACCGAATCATCTCCGGTCAAGTCCACAAATGCAAGGATTCCTCCTCCACCAAATCAACCAATCAAACCAATTCCTAAAAGGATAGTACCCACAAAACTACCTATGCAAAACACTACCATACCTCCTAGGCCAAACAATCCCATCTCCACTAAACCATCACCATTAGTTCATAGAGCTATCTCATTTAGAACTCCACTATCATCACCACACCTCTGCAATTTAGAGGATTTGCCTCCTAGGCCGTCTCATCCTCCTCCACCGACAACATTCTCCTCATTAGGAGGAATAATGGTACAAAATCAAGGTGTTGAGTCAACACTAGCTCCGACTTCCTTTTCACCATCACTATCATATAATCCCATTTGGATTATGAGAAATTATCAAAGTCAACCACCCGACCATATAGAAGTTGACACTTCTCTTCCACCACCATCATTCTTGGTCGAGCCATCTTCAAATGTGCCTCCACCAATCCCTCCATCGTTTGAGGCTCCCCAACCCGCTTCACTTGATCCCTTACATCAAGCAATTTCTTTTCTTCCACCACCACTACCTAGCCATGACAAAGATTGTTATCATTGTTAATATGTTGAAAGTTCGATACATGAAGTACGGGAAGATCAACGTTTCATGTTTTATCATCTCCTCGAACGTTTCGACGAGATTAGACCTAAACAAACTTGAGCTAGAGGATTTTAGTGGTGTCCTAGTATCAGCGTTACTTAGATGCGTCTAGTAATTCCAAGTCATGTATCGATCATTTTCTTAGTTTTAGAGTCATGTATATCATATCTCTAGCTTTATTAAATGAAAATACATGCTACTTGCTATATTTACAGTATATGATTATGTTGTATAATTCATATCTCACTATTGATATTAACATTATTTGTTATATCACCATTCTTGAAATCGGTCATCGACCAGACGGATCCTTAAATTGCCAGACGGATCCCTACAAGGAGGGAACCGTGGGATCCGTGAGACGAAAACTACTTTTCTACTAACTTTGAGTCATATTCGCGGAAATTATGCATTATACATGTTTTCTAACCTTTGTTTTGTAGTTATTCAATTTACATGAAGACTTTGACACCCTCAAGCTAGGGGAGCTTTGTGTCAAAGCAATACATTACAAAATTACTTGCAATATTAGGATTACATTTCATGACATCCCTTTGCAAAATTGCAATCATCAAGGGGAGTACATTAGTCACATAGGCGAAATCTTTTGCAAACTTAGTTGCAAATGAACTAGCTTAGTATTATTTTCTTGGCGCCTCACATAGGGATGGACTCATCAAGGGGGAGTTAAGACGAGATCCTTTCCCGTTACTTGCTCTCTACTTTTTCTTTCTTTTATACTTTTCACATGTTTTTCTTATAACAATGTGTTAGTTTCCTTTCGAAACTCTTTTTGTTTTGACAAAAAGGGGGAGAAGAAAGTAAAAACTACTGATAAGGATTTAAAAGGTACCTTTTTGAGGGGTCATTTAAGCCCTTAATTGATCACTTTTGTATCCGTTACTACTTAATTTCATTCCTTTTCACTTTTAGGTCTCTTGAAGGCAAATTGCTTTGGAATGACACTAATTCGGACGAAAAGCGCGAATATCTGAAGAAAATGGCCAAAGTCAAGAATCGAGACACTCGAGTCTTTGGAACTCGAGGGGGGCGTCATGTTCTATTGTGACGCCGTGAGAACAAGTTTTGTGACGACTCATGAGCTAAATTGCTTATTTACAAGTGGCATCGGGTTTTAAAAGAGTAGGCGTCGCGGCTCGGGCGTCCTAGATTTGATCGAGACGGTCGTCGAGATGAAAGCGGCGGCGTCACGGACATAAGGTGATGGCGTCACAATGATAACGTGGCCAAAAAAAACTTTATGGTGGCGACCAGGGAGTCACAGTTAAAGAGTAGCCGTCGTGATTTGTAACACTATATATAGAATCCGAATTTTTCAGTTATAAAGAGGTAGTTTTGTGGAGTAAAAACCTAAACCGAACCAAGGCTGTCTTGTACAGTATTTTAGGGTTCCAAACCCTATTTTACATCAAGATAAGTGTTTTACTTCATTAATTCAATTATGTCTTCAATTGATTGTGTGTATGCTTGCATGTTCTCCATGTCCGGCTAATTTACTTGTGTGTTTGCTTAGGTAATATGAAACCTAGTTATTGAATATTGATTGGTTGTCTCTTATCTTAATTGTGATTGACCTAGTATTGTGATAGGTCATTCGTTGTGTTATTAATGCTTGATTAATCTTTGTTGAACGTTAGTTTATAATCACCTAGAGTTATTGTAGGCTAAACATTCAAAGAATACCTTAGTGTTAAGTTTATGAATCCTGGAGATTTTGTAGTCATTAACCTTTGGTAGCTTCAAAGAGTTAGGGATAAACGCATACCCTACGACCTTAGAAACACAAAACCGTTAAGAATAAGGACGTGACAATTCAACCATCAATAGGAGATAACTAGGGAGTAATAAAACCTAAGTAAATATATTTTTAATCATCATACGAGCACACGACAATAGACATAGACTACCCCTAGCTTAGTTAATTAGATAATTAGATAAGTAGAGTAATCGGTAGAAATACCAACCCCCAAATCCAAACCTCGAGATTTGTACCTTTCCATTTCCAAAAAAAATATAAAAAAGATAAAAAATAATCTTCCTCAATCCCAACCTTAGCGTAGTAACTTCTCACTAGCATTCCTATTCCCTAGAGAACGATATCAATACCCGTGGCTTACCCTAATACTACACTACAATGATTAGGTTCACTTGCTGGGGTGTTGAAAAACTTCTCGACGAAAGGAAGTTCCTTTGACCCCGAGCCTTGTGTAAGCGTATCAAGTTTTAGGCATTGCTGCGGGAATAGAATAGCTAGTTAGAGTCCACCTCGTTAGTTTTCCTTGCTTGATTCCTATCAAGTAAGATTTTTATCATTTTAGCTTCCTCGTAGTCTATCCCCCTTCTTCGTGACCTTTGTTAGTAATCCCATCACTTTTCATCATGGAAGGTGATACCATCACCACTCCTCAACCCACCACCAAATGACCCGCCAAGAGGCCGTACTCTTGGTGAATACTCAAGACCAAGCCACCTAGGCTATAAAAACACCATTGAGCTTCCCGACCAAGCCCAAACTACGGCCTTACGATCCGACACCATCCGGTTGGTGCAAAACGAATGTGCATTCCATAGACTTTGTTCTGAAGATCCTAATTAGAATCTTAAGGATTTCCTTAAAATTGTCGATTCCATCGACCTCGATGCTACTACTCGGGAGACCACGCGCGTCTGCGTCTCTTTCAATTCTCTACGGGACCAAGCTAGTAATTGGCTTGGCGACTTCCTGGCTCCATCTCAAGTTGGGATGATCTCACCTCTCTTTTCCTTGCTCAATTTTTCCCACGGGAGAACTACTAAACTTAGACGAGACATCTTGACTTTTCAACAACTTCAAGGCGAGTCTCTCTATGAGGTGATGAGTGTCTAAATACTCATCATTTTTGTACAATCTAAACTGCAAAATCATCTGAAAACACTCAAAAATGCATCAAAATCATGAAAATATCACAAATCAGTGTTTTATGTGTTTGAAATGCAAGAATATCAAAATCGGATGAAAAATGATTCAAGTTTGCAAAATTGGCGGTTTAGTCCCCAAGTTTTAAAAGTTGTCAAATCTAGTCCACGGAATTCAAAATGTGGAATTTTATCATTCAAGATCCCTGAAATATTCTAAGTTGTTAAAAATGGTCCTTGAATGATTCTTTGGTCAAATGGCAGAAAAGGTCCCTAAACTTTGAAAAATTGCAAAATTAGTCCTTGGATATTTTAAAATGGAATTTTATGCAAAAAGGGTCCTTGTTCTATCAAAGTTTGTCAAGTTTGGTCCTTGTGATAAGTTTGGAAAAGTGTCAAGTTCAGTCCTCAAAGTTTCAGAAATTACATTTTTGGTCCTTGTATACTTGCTAATCCAAACCGGATCCTATATCACAACCCAAGTCCAATAACCGGCTGGCCCAAATGCATATCCAAGCCCAACACCACTTGAACCCCCACCCTTGGACTTGAACCCTTGGACTTGAACCCTTGGACCCCCGTTAATAATATCAAACGGTCAACAAAAGTCAAACGGCTATTATACCGCCCAACACTGTTCATCCTCCTCACAAACACTGAATTCCAAAACCAGAGCTGGTTTTCCACGCTTTTCTCCATCCCCCCCTTACCTTGTCCCTCCACCTTCACTAACACCCAAATACCTTTAATTGCTTGAACCACCCCATTAATATCTCAAACACCTTTCAAGAAGAAATTGGCGCAAAAATCCAAATGGACGGATATGATGAGTTGGATGATTCAATGGCTCGGATGAAGTGGGATTGTATCGAGAGGTCAACATGAGGTCCAAAAGTCTATAAAGAGGGAGAGATGCATTGTATGAAGATATCTAGTATAATTTTAAGTTTCCATGTCGTTTTAGCTTACTTTTAATTTCGATGTATGTTTTAGTCTTAAAACTCGTATTTCAAGTTTTATGTTATAATAAAGCTTTTGTGAAACATCAATTCCGATATCAAGTTATATCTCGATTATGCAAATTTTCCTTATTTTAAAAATCTCTGAATGATCAAATGTTGTTTGTAGATGTTATTATGGTGATATAGCACATAAGCTCCTATAAAGCTTATTCAAGCTTTTAGAAACACTAAAAGTCGAGTTTAGAAGAAAAATCAAAATCACCAAAAATACAAATTAAATAGTTGAAAATAAAAAATCCATGGAAATGGCATTCACAGGTGGGCGAGGTAAATTTTGGATGGCCTTGGGTTAGAAGCTTAGTGGTAAGCTAATAGGGGTGATAATTGGTCCTTGTTCTCGGTTTTGAGCTTGGAAGCCTTTGTAAGCCTTTTGTTCATTTTGCATTTCCTTTGTTGTAGTTGTTTAGTAGTTGTAATTTCTGGTTCTTTATGTTCATTAGTCTTAGTTAAGTGTATTTGAGTATTAAAACCAGTCACTTGTTCTTTTTAAATTGTAGTTTATAAAAATTTCATTTTGACAGTTAAATTAGCTTAAGTCTAATTCTTGTGTTTCATGTTGTTAGAACTGTTGGTTCATGTTTATTTAGTATTGTTTAATGATATTATAAGGTCTGTAATCAATCTTATGGTTTTAAGTTGTGTTTATCTTTGAAAATCACCATAACAGTCATAATAAGTGGTGTTTGGTTCACTGTGTTTAAGAGTTCTCTAGTCATTGTCCTTGTTTGAAGTTTGTTTAACTTGGTCCTAATAACTCATCTCAGTCATAAAAACCAGTCCTTGTTTTTGAAAAGTCAAAATAATCTTTGATCTAATCTTTTGTGTCCTTGTTGGTTGCATGATCATTGATCTTGTTTTCATGTTTACAAGTTGTTATCATTGATCAAATCGGTCTTATTTCACCTTAAAACAACATATTCATAAGTAGTATTGATCACAAGTTCATTTTAGTCAACTCTTTTGGTTTTATAAAAAGTCAAAATCTTCATTTAGTCGTTTTGAATAAAAATATAATTTCCTTTGTGTGCTTAATAGTAAGTTTTAGCTTAAAATCTTTTGGGTTATTAAAGTTTAGTTGCTAAACTTAATTAGAAAAATACTAGTTTCTTGTTAATCGCTTATTAAGTGCTTTTTAACTAGCTTCTTTTGGACCTTGTTTGAAAATGGTGCCTGTGTGCAGTGGGTGGACCAATTTTGAAAAGCTCACACGAGCTTAATTGTTGGTCTAAGCTTGTGATCTTGGGTTCTTTGGAGATCCAACCTAGCCATCTTGAGGTTCCAAGTTTACTTTTCAATTTCTAGCTTGTTTACTAGGGCTGCATCTAGCTTTTGTTTTGTCCCATTACTCGGCTATGTCTGTCTCGGTCTAAGTTGAGCGGTGATCTGTCACCATTTAACAAGCTCACCACAAGCTCTCTGGTGGCCCCACGGTGTGAGCTTGGGCTTTGGATACCCCACCTAGCTGACTTGTTGACTCAAAGCTTGTTTTGAGCTTGTGAGCTTATTTACTTAGCTTATTTTGGCCTTGAAAAAGTCCAATTTGTTTGGTTACTAGGTTTGAATAAGTGCTTATTTGTTTGTTATTAGCTTATCGGTGTGCTTATCTTTGTCTTTTAGCTTCATTTGAGTAGCTTTAGCTTGTTTATAGCTTATTTCATCTTTGTTTCAGTTTATAACTTTGTTTGAGCTTAAATTCACCAAGATAAGCTCATTAAGCTCCTTGTTGGCTTATAAGCTTCTCAAGCAGACTTATTTTAGGTTTGTAAAATTTGTGTTTTCATAAAGTTTCATATTTTAAGTAGTTAAATAGTTTTCAAAAAGAAAAACAAAAAAAAATCGATTTAAATATAGTGATAGCGTTTATTTAATAGTTTTTAGCTTTTTGATTTTTCTTTTCATCTTATTATTAAGCATATCTTGTTTTTATATTTTTCTTAGTTTTCTGTCACCTTAAGTTATTTTTAGAAAAAGTTTCATAATTTTCCTAATCTTTTCAGTATTTATTATAATTTTAAATAGTTAAAAGTATTAGATAATTAATAATAAATAATTAAAAAGCATAAAAAAATATCTTTTCTGTTTTAAAATTAGTTTTATCATATTTTAGATTTTTCTGAATCATAATTTTATTTTTCTAGCCTTATTTTGTATTTTGATGAGTGTGTAAATACTCATCATTTTATACTAAAATAAGCGCAAAATCATCGAAAATACTCGAAACACATCTAAATGATCAAAATATCACAAATCGGTGTTTTATGTGTTTCAAATTCAAAAATATCAAAATCGGATGAAAAACATATCAATTTTGCAAAATTGCGGTTTGATCCCCAGTTTCATAAATTGTCAAAAATAGTCCACGAGCCATAATTTCAAAGCAAAAGTCACCAAAGGTCCTTTTAAAATCAAAAGTTGTCAAATTTAGTCCTTTGGTGAAAAATATCAAAAGTTTGAGAAATTACAAGTTTAGTCCTTGAGTTTGAAAATTGGCAAAATGGCCCTGGAAAATGGCAAATTGGCAAATTTGGTCCTTGTACTTTTGAAATTGTCATTTTCAGCCCTTGGATAAACTTTGCAAGATTGGCGTTTAGGTCCCTCCATTTTGAAATTACATGAAAGGTCCTTGTTATTTAAACCTTTAAACCTATTTTGGACCCTTTCAAACCTTGGACCCCCTGTCATATGCAATTTGAACCCCCTTTTAATATATCTGGTCAAAGACCGGTCTAACTGTCAAACAAACACCCTTTCCCCCTTTTCCTCCTCCCTTATGCGCCCCATACCACCACCACCACCTGACCTGACCCTCCTATCACCTCACCATGTCCCCCACCTCCACCAAACTCAAGAAGCATTTAATGCCTCTCTCACCAACCATATCACCCCCGATTGGCGAGAAAAGATTTTGGCGCCAAAATCCATTTAAGCGGTGGAGATCATTTTGAGCAATCAATGGTCGGGATTGATGGGAAACATTCGAGAGAGAGAAAATGAGCTTTTGGATTATAAAAGATAGCAATTGGAGCAAAGAAGAAGAGTCTTCTAGTTTTTATTTTTTTTCTTATGTCGTTTTTGTGTAAAAGTGTTATTTAAGTGTAAAACTTGTATCATTTTGTTAAATTGTATCAAACTTATGTTTTCAAGTGTATTGCAATTAAATTTAAGCACTAATTTCGGTTTATGTTTTCATTTGATATTAATGTCCCTTGTTGAAATTTTTCATTTCAAATCACACTCACAAGCTTTATAATACTTGTTTCTCGGTTCAATTGAGCTTAAATAAGCTTAGCATAGCTTTTACAAGCTTAAATTCAAATTTTAAGCATATTTGGACTTTGGTCAAAGAAAGTCAAGCAGGTCAATATGGCAATGGAAATGGTCAATGGGTGAAGCGACTATGGATGTGGGTTGATATTAAGCTAGGTTAGGGGTTTGGATAGGTTAGAGGTTCTCTTTGGTTCTTGGATTCAAACCATTGTGGTTGTGGACCTTTGTAAGTGATTTTATCAAATTCTTTGCATATCATGCATGTGTAGTTATAATCTGTTGAAATTTGTTCTAATAGTGTATTTAAGTTATTTAAAGTGAGCTTGATCATAATTACAAGTTGGTTAAGTGTTTGGATCCATTTTGAGTCTCAAACAAGCAGTTGACTAAGGGTGTTTGGAATTCTTGATGTACTGTCTTAAAGGTCCATTCGGTGGGTAACTTTTGTTTGTTTAGCTTGTTTAGTCATAAACACTCATATCATCTTAAACTTTTGTGCTTCAAAACCACAAAAAGTCAAAATCATTTCATTTGAATCCAACAGTTCCTTTGTTGGATTTTAAAAAGCAAATCATTCATTTTGTGTTTAAAGTCATTAACAAAGGGTGTTATAGCTTCATTACATCATTTAACTTCAATATCAATCATAAAATTTGGATCAAACTTCACCAAAGTCAAACTGTGTTTCTGTTTCAAAAAGTCAAAATGGTGAAAAAGTTGGATTTATGCGAGAAAGTGCGACATGTGCATAGGTTTCATTAAAGGTTTTTAGGTTTGATTTTTGGTTTACAAGTAGTCCTCTAGGTGGTCTTTAAGACCTAATATCTGTTTTTGCTTTAAGCTTTTGGATAAGCTTGGGCATAAGCTCAAAGTAAGCCCCATTTGCCTGCGCCAAACTCGGATATCTTGAGTGATTTTCTCGATTTTATGCAAGCTTGTGCGAGCTCATTTAAGCTTTTCAAGGGCTGGTCTTTTGGTTAGAAGTAGTCACTTAGGTCTAGTTTAGGTATCAATAATTGGTTTTAGTTTAGAGCTTATTTGGTTGCTTATTTCTTGTGTGCAAGTGACACCAAAATCTTTTTAGCTTAACATCAAAACATCAAATCTTTAAAACTTGCTTATCAGTAGTTATAGCTTGTTGATTTTAGTTGCATTTGGGTATATTTAGCTTATTATAGCTTCTGTATCGGTTTGGTAGCTTTTGGTGCTCATTTGGCTTATTTTAGTGCTTATTTATAAGCACTTGAATCATCGATTGCTTATTTCTCTACACAAGTACCTGTTTTCTAATTTTCATAGCTTCTTAATATTATTTTAGAGTTTCCTGAAATTTTCAGATTTTTATAATTTGTTTTGCTATTTTCCTATTTTAATTAGTTTTAGCACTTTTTAAATAGCATTTAATACAAAAATTAGAAAAGGTTCAAAAAATAAGTTTTCATTTTCTTAGGCTTAGATAAATATAAAAAGTGAAAAAGTAATTTTCCAGATTTTCATAGTTTATTTGGTAATTTTAGTAATTTAATTAGTTTTAATAGTTTAAAATCCATAGAAAATAGAAAAATAGTCACAAAAATACAAAAATAGTTTTGAAAAGTCTATTTTGATATTTTAGACTTTTCCAAGTCTTAATCTTATTTTTCTAGCTTAATTTCCTATTTTCTTGTATTTTAGGTAATTAATTATTAGTTAAAAATAGTTTTTAATTAGATAATTAGTTTTAAAAATAATTTTATTTTTCTAAATATTTTCTTATATCATTAGGTTTGTAAAAACATCATTTTCATATTTTTAGGGTTAATATTGATTTAGTTTCACTTTTTATTTTGTACGTCGCGTAGATTTTAATTTAAACGTACGTTTTAGGTTTTAAACGTTCATCACTTTAAATATAGTGATAGCGTTTATTTAATAGGTTTTATTTTTAATTTTCTTTAATTTGCATTTAAGGCGTTTTTAATTTGTTGGCTTTTCCGTAGTTATAATAATCATTCGGATTCCTTTTTCATTCAAATTTCTCGATCACTAGGCGTTGATTGATCCATTGCATAGCTCATTTGGGACATAACGACCGGGAGACTCTATACTCCTCGATCTTAATTGCATTAGTGTTTGAGCGGTTTTAGTCTTTTAGACTTGTTGTTTAGCACCGATCAAATTTTGGCGCCATTCTTTGGGGTTGTCTTGATTTATCTCCGTTTTAGCAGTTAGTTGTTTGAATCCTCACTCATTGTTTATATCATCCATCTACGTATATATATATATCCATATTTTCTTCTAAAAATCCAAAACCCAAAAACATCCAAAAGCGTATAAAACACAAAAATATTTTCTCTTTTGTTTCTATATATGTATCAAAAATAAAAATACAAAAGAATCGTCGTTTTCTCTAATAATTAACAACTTAAAAGATTACCACGAAAACCAAGGCGGTGCACTACCTAGCGGGGTGCGACCATAATAAGTTCGAACTAAAGATATAAAACTTGCCTTTGTGTCCATTGTGATTGGTGTACCTTTTCAAAAAAGCCATTCATCTTGGATTATTGGTTAAGTTCAACATTGTTTTGCCTCGATTTTGTGTTAATTGATTTTGTTGTGATATCGACGTTTGAACCGAGAAAACCCATAAAGATTCTTCTCACCACGATTTTTACAAAGCGTCTTCATAATTCTCATTCTCATGTGAAAGATTTTCATAATTCCATTTCTCTCCTTAACTCGAGTTTCCTTAGAGT
This sequence comes from Chrysanthemum lavandulifolium, assembly GCA_022545495.1. Lineage (NCBI taxonomy): Eukaryota > Viridiplantae > Streptophyta > Magnoliopsida > Asterales > Asteraceae > Chrysanthemum > Chrysanthemum lavandulifolium. Next base: position 121,979,654 of record CM040246.1, read on the forward strand.
TAACTCTGTGTATCTTTTCGCTCTTCTAGATCTGTAAGCCCATTTCGTGAGCTTGTCAAGATTCCAGAAGGCGTGTTCGTGAACTTTCTGCTCCATCGATCGGATCGAGATCCGGTTATTCACACTACTCCGTTATCATGGCGGATGAAATTCCTATGTGTGAGCTTCTCCGGGCACCCATCGGCGGGTATGGAGATGCTATCGTTATACCGACCATCGTGGTGAAAATTTTGAACTCAAGACCGGGTTCTTGAATCTTGTAACTTCAAATCGGTTCTACGGTTTTGGCGGGATGATCCTCATGCTCATATAAGATGGTTTAACAAGATTGCATCTACCATCAGTATAAGAATGTCCGCCCGATCTTTGTTAAGCTTCTTACATTCCGTTTTCTCTTGAGGGCAAGCCGGTTGGCTTGAAAAACAACCCCTAAATCAATAGAGACATGGGAAGATCGGTGAAGAAATTTGTGAATGAATTCTATCCACCTTCCAAGACCACGAGTCTTAAAATGAAATCATCAAGTTCACTCGAAGTTTGATGAATCCTTGATGAATCGTGGGATCGTTTCAAGGAATTGCCATAAATGTCCTCACCACGGTTTCTCGAGTTGATGCAACTCGATACTTTCTACAATGGGTGAGTCAATCGATCAAGATTCTCTCAATTCCTCAGCGGGAGGAAATTTCCTAAACAAAGCTGTCAAAGAAGCTTTAGCGATAATCGAAAACAAGTCTAAAGTCCGCCTTTGCGAAGCAAGCGGTTGTTTCCCAAGTCGGTGTTGGTCCTTCTTCTTCTTCATCGCCGTGAGTCGGTCTAGCACCGATGCTAAGATTGATAAACTCACGGAAGCTATCAAGCTTTGGTTCTCTCCAATCGGAAGAAAGTCTCTTTTCACAAACTTCACCTCTGCTGAAGTTAAGAAAGTGGAAGTCTGTGTTACTGTGGTGGCCCCATGCTTATTATAAGCTGTATGGCCACCGATGGTAACCCTTTGAAGCTAATCTTTGTGGGCGGGATGTCTAATCAAGGAGGCAATCAATATCGTGCTCTGTGGACCCGAACCACCGTCTAACCACTACTCTGGACCTCCGGTTTCAATCAAAACCAAAACCGTGTCGAATCAGAATAGACCAAACCAAGGTTTTCAAAACCAAGGTCATTTCAATCAAAACAACGGTTTTCAAAATCGAATCAAAATTTCCAACATCAAGGAAATTACAATAGAAACCAGTCGGAAATTTCAACCGGGGTATTTTCATGGAAACAATCAAGGAATTTTGAATCAAGGCCTAATCCTAACAATAGAGGCGAATTTTCTGTGCAAACTCAAGCCATTGTTCCAATGGACCATCATCGATGAGTTGTTGAAACAATTCATGAAATCGAGAGGAAATGAATCGGTTGTTGGTCGACCAAATTTCGACATCAAGAAGTCTTTAAATGATCGACCCTCGGGCTCGGTACTCTACCTAGCAACACGATCGCTAATCAGAGGCGATGCAAAGCGATCACAACCAGTGGTGCTTCATATCTTGGACCGCTTTATTCCTACTACCTCTTCTTCTTCTCTCCCGAAGGTAGTGGAAAGTGAACCTCCAAAACACAATGGACCTCGACTCCAATGCCTCCTCCTCCGTGGCATTTAGTCAAGTTACCAAGGAAACAACGGACAAGGTGCATTATTCAAGCCCACAGTACCGCTGCGTCCCACCCGGTAGTCAACCTCAGTGGTCCGAAACCCAAGTCGAATCAAGGAGTTGTTTTGAACCTCCTGTAGCTCTGTTGAGAATCAATCCAAATCTTCTCTTCCTTATCCCTCACGGTTACATGAGCAAAAGCTCATGAGAAAGCTAGTCATCGGATGGAAAAATTCTTTGATTTTCCAAGAACTTCACTTTGACATAAGCCGCGGATGCCATCATGTTAATGCAAAGTTTGCATCTACTACGAAACATATCTTTGAGCAACAAAGAAAAGCTATTTGAAATGGCTAAGACTCCTTTGAATGAGAATTGCTCGTGGTCTTGTTAAAAAGCTTCAGAAGCTTGGAGATCCGGAAAATTTCTTCTTCCTTGTGTTTTCACGGGATGATTGAATGCTTTTCTTGCCGATCTTGGTGCAAGCATCAATCGATGCCGTATTCGATATGGAAACAAGCTGTCTCTTAGGAACTTATTCCTACTGCATGACTCTTGAGCTTGCGGATCGTTCTATCTCGCGTCCTCTTGGCATTGCCGAGGATGTATTCGTGAAAGTAGGAAAGTTCCATTTCGGTGACTTTGTGGTCGTTGATTTCGATCTTGATCCTCGAGTTCCCCTCATTGTTGGGCGGGGATTTACGAGGACGGGCCGTGCTCTTATCGATGTATTTGAGCAAGAGATCACTCTACGTGTGGGTAATGAAGGCATTACCTTTAACCTCGATCGGACTTGAGGTACTCCTCAAAGTGTGATCTTGAATCAATTAATCGAGTCGATTTAATTGACATTGCTTGAGGAGTACTCTCAAGAGTTTCTTGGTTATCTTCATAATTACGTGGTGGGAATTCCAATTCCACCACATCTTCTCAACCTATCATTGCCGACTCTTCCCCTCTCACTCCGTTTGAGGAGGTGACTTCCTCGGAAGAGATCGATGAATTTACGGCTCTTGATGAATCAATTCCGCTGGAATTGATGGTGTGTATGATTCGGAGGATATTCTTTATCTTGAGCAATTGCTTAATGAAGATCCATTACCTTCACTCCTCAGAAAGAAATCACAATTGAGGAAATCAAATCGGTGCAATCATCCTTGAAGAATTTCCGAGGTTGAACTTAAGGACCTACCTCCTCATCTCGAGTATGCATTCTTGGAGGGTGATGATAAATTACCGTCATAATTGCTAAAGACTTGGCGAGGAGGGAAAGCGCTCTCATAAAGGTCTTGAAGTCACACAAGCAAGCAATTGCTTGGAAACTCTCCGATATTAAGGGTATCAACCACGAGTTTTGTACTCACAAAATCTTAATGGAGGATGACTTCAAGCCGGCGATCAAAGTCGAGAGAAGGGTGAATCCTAAGATTCACGAGGTTATCAAACAAGAGGTTCTCAAACTTCTTGATGCGGTCGATTTACCCGATCTCGATAGTCCTTGGGTTAGCCAATTCATTGCGTTCAAAAAGGGTGGCATTCTTGTTGTCACGAATGAAGAAAGCGAGTTGATTCCAACTCGATTGGTTCTGGGATGGCGTGTGTGTATTGACTATCGAAAGTTAAGCGAAGCCACCGTAAAGACCATTTTCCTCTACCCTTCATGGACGGATGCTTGAGAGATTAGCGAGGGGCAGTACTATTGTTTCCTTGATGGTTTCTCGGGTTACTTCGAGATCCCCATTGATCCATTGGATCAAGAAAACCACATTCACTTGCCCATACGGGACGTTTGCCTCTAGGCGTATGCCTTTTGGCTTATGCAATGCTCTGCGCGTTCAACGTTGTATGATGGCCATTTTCCACGACATGATCGGAAACTATGGAGGTGTTTATGGATGACTTCTCGGTCATTGGGGACTCATTTCGGACTTGTCTCTCCCACTTAGACAAAATGCTTAAAGGTGTGAAGACACCAATCTATGTCTAAAGCGGGAGAAGAGCCACTTTATGGTCAAAGAGGGCATTGTCCTCGGCCATAAGATTTCTAAGAATGGGATTGAGGTTGATAGAGCAAAGTTGATGTCATTGCTAAACTACCTCATCCCACTCTTGTCAAAGGTGTTAGGAGTTTTCTAGGTCATGCGGGTTTTATCGTAGATTTATTCAAGATTTCTCTAAAATCGCTCGACCTATGACCCATCTTCTCGAAAAGATGCTCCTTTCATCTTCTCTCTGAGTGCATCGAGCTTTTGAAACACTTAAGAAAAAGCTACGGGCACCCATTCTAGTTGCCCATTGGGATTTACCCTTGAGCTCATGTGCGATGCAAGTGATTTTGCAATCGGTGCGGTCTTGGGGCAGCATAAAACCAAACATTCCGGCCAATCCACTACGCGAGCAAAACTATGGTGAAGCTCGGACCCATTACACCACTACGGAAAAAGAATTATTAGCGGTGGTGTATGCGTTTGAAGTTTCGACCATATCTTATCTTGACCAAATCGTGGTGTATACGGATCACTCGGCACTCAAATATCTCTTTGCAAAACAAGATGCAAAGCGAGATTGCTCGTTGGGTTCTCCTCTACAAGAATTTGATATCATCATTCGTGATAAAAAGGAGGCGAGAACACAGTGCGATCATCTCTCGATTAGAGAACCCTCATCAAAATGTGTTCGAGAAAAGGAAATCAATGAAACATTTCCTCTCGAAACACTCAATATGGTTTCTTTTCGTGGAGATTCTTCTACCCCATGGTTTGCCGACTTTGCAAATTACCATGCGGGTAACTTTGTGGTGAAAGGGATGTCGTCCCAGCGGAAAAATAAATTCTTTAAAGATGTGAAACATTATTTACGGGGCGACCCTACTTGTTTAAAATTTGTGCGGATCAAGTCATCCGGCGATGTGTGTATGGTCGGGAAGCTATTGACATTCTCAAGGCTTGCCATTACGGACCTCTTGGGGACATCATAGCCCCAACTACACCGCCAAGAAGGTGTTTGATTCGGGATTCTATTATTGCGATCTATAAGGATGCCCATGAATTCGTCAAAACTGTGGCGCTTGTCAGCGTCACGGGAATATCTCACAAAGGAATGAAATGCATAAGCGCCATTCAAGTGTGTGAGATTTTTGACATATGGGGCATTGACTTTATGGGGCCATTTCCTTCTTCTCACGGAAATAAGTACATACTCGTGGCGTTGACTACTTGTCAAAATGGGTTGAAGCTAAAGCTTTACCCACCAGCGATGCCGAGTTGTGGTGAAATTCTTGAAATCTCTATTTGCTAGGTTTGGAACTCCACGAGCCATCATCGGTGATCGTGAGTGCGCATTCTGCAATGACCAATTTGCAAGAGTCATGCAAAAGTATGGTGTAACTCACCGTACCTCTCTGCGTACCACCCCGAACAAGTGGGCAAGTGGAAGTTTCTAACAGGGATTAAAGAATCTTGGAGAGGGCGGTTGGTGAAAACCGTGCCTCTTGGTCGGATAGGTTAGATGGCGCACTCTGGGCCTTCCGTGCGACTTACAAAACACCCATCGGTGCACTCCATCTGGTGGTGTGCGGGAAGGCATGTCATCTTCCGGTTGAGCTCGAGCACAAGGCATCTTGGGCCTTGAAGCATGCTAACTTTGATATTCGAGACGGCGGGTGATCATCGGAAAGTTCAAATGAATGAATTAAATGAACTCCGTGATCAAGCTTACGAGAACTCTTTGATCTATAAACAAAAGACAAAGAAGATTCATGACTCAAAATCAAGAACCGCGTTTTCAACGTTGGTGATCGAGTCCTTCTTTTCAATTCAAGATTGAAGATTTTCTCGGGAAAGCTCAAGTCCGTTAGTGCGGTCCATTTACTATCGCTAAGGTTTATCCTTATGGTACCATTGAGTTATCTCAACCCGATGGTCCTAATTTCAAAGTGAATGGTCATCGGTGAAGCATTATTTTGGAGGACATTCCATCCATGGTTGTCCGGGACTTACAAACTTTCCCCATGAACCAATGAATGCGGGGATCGAGTCAAGCTAGCGACTCGGTAATCAAAAACGATAGCATGCCATATGGGTTTTCACCCGTATTTACATCTTCTCACCTCTTTCTACCACCCTAGTGTGGGGGTTGCCCGCATGTTTCTAAAAAAAAAAAAAAAAAAAAAAAAAAAAAAAAAAATCTTCTTTCTAAATAATGGCCGTAGTATTTCCCTTTCACGTTCTTTGTTTCGGCATAACCGCGGTACTTTGAATATTGAGGGCAATATTCATTTCTAAGTGTGGGGGATTCTCACGAATTTTATCATGTAATTATACCGCCTAATCCCCGTTTTGGCCAAAATTTTTTTGGAGTAAGTGTTCTACACTTTCTCATCAGTTATCGATCCGCCATATACGTAAGACAAAAGGATTAGCTAATCCGAGAGCAAGCGGCTCTTGGTAAAGATTTCTCAAATCCGTTTATATGGCTTGCAATTTGCCCAAAATTGTATGGTTCTTGACTCCCATATCCTAAAAAGTGAAGAGTTGGCTAGCCCGCAAGATTATGGCTTGTGGTAAAGCGATGGAAAAACCATAATTGGTATTCGACTCACCAAAGATAATGTTGATAATTTATCTAAGAGTTGGCTAGTCCGGAAAGTGCGACACGGTAAAGACAAAATCAAATCCGTTGAAAGGCGGTGGTTTGCTCAAAATCACATGGTTATCGGTGTACCATGGTTCTTACTTGAGCTGAAACATTTGGCTACTCGAGTAATGGCTTTTGGTAAAGAGTTTAAAATCCATTATGTTTTCTCAAATCATTGCTAGGGACTAGCAATATCTCGATGTGGGGATTGATGAGTGTGTAAATACTCATCATTTTATACAAAATAAGCGCAAAATCATCGAAAATACTCGAAACACATCTAAATGATCAAAATATCACAAATCGGTGTTTTATGTGTTTCAAATTCAAAAATATCAAAATCGGATGAAAAACATATCAATTTTGCAAAATTGCGGTTTGATCCCCAGTTTCAAAATTGTCAAAAATAGTCCACGAGCCATAATTTCAAAAGCAAAAGTCACCAAAGGTCCTTTTAAAATCAAAAGTTGTCAAATTTAGTCCTTTGGTGAAAAATATCAAAAGTTTGAGAAATTACAAGTTTAGTCCTTGAGTTTGAAAATTGGCAAAAATGGCCCTGGAAAATGGCAAATTGGCAAATTTGGTCCTTGTACTTTTGAAAGTGTCAATTATGGCCCTTGGATAAACTTTGCAAGATTGGCGGTTTAGGTCCCTCCATTTCGAAATTACATGAAAGGTCCTTGTTATTTAAAACCTTTAAACCCATTTTGGACCCTTTCAAACCTTGGACCCCTGTCAATATGAATTTGAACCCCCTTTTTATAATATCTGGTCAAAAGACCGGTCAAAACGGTCAAACAAACACACCCTTCCCCTTTTCCTCCTCCCTTTTTGCGCCACCATACCCGACCCTAACACCACCTGACCCGACCTCCTATCACCTCTCCATGTCCCCCCTCCTCCACCAAACTCAAGAAGCATTTAATGCCTTCTCACCAACCATATCACCCCAATTGGCTTATAAAGATTTTGGCGCCAAAATCCATTTAAGCGGTGGAGATCATTTTGAGCAATCAATGGTCGGGATTGATGGGAAACATTCGAGAGAGAGAGAAAAGCTTTGGGTTATAAAAGAAGCAATTGGAGCAAAGAAAAAGAGTCTTCTAGTTTTTTTATTTATTTTCTTATGTCGTTTTTATGTAAAAGTGTTATTAAGTGAAAAACTTGTATCATTTTGTTAAATTGTATCAAACTTATGTTTTCAAGTGTATTGCAATTAAATTTAAGCATTAATTTGGTTTATGTTTTCATTTGATATTAAGCATGTCCTTTGTTGAAATTTTTCATTTCAAATCACTTTACAAGCTTTATAATACTTGTTTCTCGGTTCAATTGAGCTTAAATAAGCTTAGCATAGCTTTTACAAGCTTAAATTCAAATTTTAAGCATATTTGGACTTTGGTCAAAGAAAGTCAAGCAGGGTCAAAATGGCAATGGAATTGGTCAAATGGGTGAAGCGACTATGGATGTGGGTTGATATTAAGCTAGGTTAGGGGTTTGGATAGGTTAGAGGTTCCTTTGGTTCTTGGATGCAAACCATTGTGGTTGTGGACCTTTGTAAGTGATTTTATCAAATTCTTGCATATCATGCATGTGTAGTTAAAATCTGTTGAAATTTGTTCTCATAGCGATGTTTAAGTTATTTAAAGTGAGCTTGATCATAATTACAAGTTGGTTAAGTGTTTGGATCCATTTTGAGTTCAAATCTGTTGACTAAGGGTGTTTGGAATTCTTGATGTACTGTCTTAAAGGTCCATTCGGTGGGTAACTTTTGTTTGTTTAGCTTGTCTAGTCATAAACACTAATATCTGTCTTGCTTTTGTGCTTGCAAAACCACAAAAGTCAAAAACCATTTCATTTGAATCAACAGGTTCCTTTGTTGGATTTTAAAAAAACAAATCATTCATTTTGTGTTTAAAAGTCATAAACAAAGGGTGTTATAGCTTCATTACATCATTTAACTTCAATATCAATCATAAAATTGGATCAAACTTCACCAAAGTCAAAGTTGTTTACTTTTCAAAAGTCAAAATGTCAAAAAGTTGGATTTATGCGAGAAATTGCGGGTTGTGCATAGGTTTCATTAAAGGTTTTAGGGTTTGATTTTTGGTTTACAAGTAGTCCTCTAGGTGGTCTTTAAGACCTAATATCTGTTTTTGCTTTAAGCTTTTGGATAAGCTTGGGTATAAGCTCAAAGTAAGCCCCGGTTGCCTGCCAAGCTCGGTGATAAGTGAGTATTTTCTCGATTTTAGCCAAGCTTGTGCGAGCTTATTTAAGCTTTTAAGGGCTGGTCTTTTGGTTAAGTAGTCACTTAGGTCTAGTTGAGGTATCAATAATTGGTTTTAGGTTTGAGCTTATTTGGTTGCTTATTTTTGGTGCTGCAAGTTGACACAAAATCTGTTTTAGCTTAATATCAAAACATCAAATCTGTGAAAACTTGCTTATCGATAGTTATAGCTTGTTGATTTTAGTTGCATTTTGGTATATTTAGCTTATTATAGCCTCTGTATCGGTTTGGTAGCTTTTGGTGAGCTTTTGGCTTATTTTAGTGCTTATTTATAAGCACTTGTGAGATCGATTGCTTATTTCTCTACACAAGTACCTGTTTTCTAATTTTCATAGCTTCTTAATATTATTTTAGAGTTTCCTGAAATTTTCAGATTTTTATAATTTGTTTTGCTATTTTCCTATTTTAATTAGTTTTAATACTTTTTAAATAGCATTTAATACAAAAATTAGAAAAGGTTCAAAAAATAAGTTTTCATTTTCTTAGGCTTAGATAAATATAAAAAGTGAAAAAGTAATTTTCCATATTTTTCATAGTTTATTTGGTAATTTTAGTAATTTAATTAGTTTTAATAGTTTAAAATCCATAGAAAATAGAAAAATAGTCACAAAAATACAAAAATAGTTTTGAAAAGTCTATTTTGATATTTTAGACTTTTCAAGTCTTAATCTTATTTTTCTAGCTTAATTTCCTATTTTCTTGTATTTTAGGTAATTAATTATTAGTTAAAAATAGTTTTAATTAGATAATTAGTTTTAAAAATAATTTTCTTTTCTAAATATTTTCTTATATCATTAGGTTTGTAAAACATCATTTTCATATTTTTAGGGTTAATATTGATTTAGTTTCACTTTTTATTTTATGCGTCGCGTAGATTTTAATTTAAGCGTCGTTTTAGGTTTTAAACGTTCATCACTTTAAATATAGTGATAGCGTTTATTTAATAGGTTTTATCTTTTAATTTTCTTTAATTTGCATTTAAGGCGTTTTTAATTTGTTGGCTTTTCCGTAGTTATAATAATCATTCGGATCCTTTTCATTCAAATTTCTCGATCACTAGGCGTTGATTGATCCATTGCATAGCTCATTTGGGACATAACGACCGGGAGACTCTATACTCCTCGATCTTAATTGCATTAGTGTTTGAGCGGTTTTAGTCTTTTAGACTTGTTGTTTTCTACAAGTCCACTTTACGAGCTTGGAAACATTCCTCGTGAGCGTGAGGGCGTTACGCTCCTTCACCGTGGTGAGGCGTCTACCACCACCACCACCTATCGTAATGGCGGAAGATAAGCCCATGAATGAGCTTCTCAAGCACCCATCGAGGGTTACGGAGATGCTATTGTTGTCCCGACCATCGTGGCTGATACCTTTGAGCTCAAAACCGGGTTGCTTAATCTAGTAACCCAAGCCGATTCTATGGTTTTGAGCGGGATGATCCTCATGCACACATTCGATGGTTTAACAAGATTGCATCTACCATCAAGTACAAGAATGTCCCACATGAAGCCATCAAGCTTCTTACATTTCCCATTTTCTCTAGAGGACAAGCCGGAATTGGCGAGAAACAACCCCTCGTTACATTGAGACATGGGAGGATCTAGTCACCAAGTTCGTTAACGAGTTCTATCCTCCATCCCAACCACAAGTCTTAAGAATGAGATAATGAAATTTTCTCGAGATTTGATGAATCATTCGGGAGGCATGGGATCGTTACAAAGAGTTGCCATGAGTGTCCGCATCACGGTTTTACCGAGTTAATGCAAATGGATACTTTCTACAATAGTGCGAACGGACCAATCAAGATTCTTTGAATGCCTCGCGGAGGTAATTTCTGAGCAAGACTACCAAAGAAGCCTTGCAAATCATTGAGAACAAATCTCGGTCCGCCTTTCCGAGCAAAGACATATCGGTCTCATCTTTGGACCTTCTTCTTCATCTCCGTGAGTACATCTAGCACCGATGCTAAGATTGACAAACTCACGAGACATTATTCGAGCTTTGGTTCTTGCTAACGGAAGAAAGTGACCTTCACTCGAGACACCAACACATGGTGAAGTGAAGAAAGTCGAGAGTTGTGTCACTTGTGGTGGTCCTCATGCATACTACAATTGTCACGCCACCGATGGTAGTCCTTTTGAAGCCAATGCTCTAGCGGTAGTTCACATCAAGGAGGTACTCAATACCGTCCTCAAATGAACCACACTACGTGCTAACACTAATCAAGCACCACCGGTTTTAACGAATCATAACATGCAAAACCGAATCGGAACCAACCAAGAATGAACCAAGGTTATCAAAACCAAGGTAATTTCTATCTGCACCAAATCAAGGTTTCCAACAAGGGAACCTTAATCAAAACAATTTCAATCGGGGAATCAATTTCATGGGAATATGAATCCTAATCAAGGAAATTTTCAAAATCAAGGCCCTAATCCTAACATTAGAGGCGAATTTTCCTAATCCACCTCCCGCCATTGTTCCAACTGGACCATCATCGATGAGTTGTTGAAGCAATTCATGAAATCCCAAGATGAAATGAGCAGGTTGTTGGTCGGTCGGATCGCGATCTTAAAAGTCTTTAAATGATCAACCCTCGGGCTGGAAAACTTCCGAGCAACACGATCGCTAACCGGGGGCGATGCAAAGCGATCACAACAGAAGTGGTGTTTCATATGATGGACACTGCTATTCCTACTACTCTCTTCTTCTCTCCCAAAGGTAGTGGAAAGTGAACCTAGGACACACAATGGACCTCGACTCAATGCCTCCTCCACCGGAGAAATGAGTCAAGTTACCAAGGATACAACGGACAAGGTGCATTTTCAAGCCCACGAAGTACCGCACACGTCCCACCTTGGTAGTCCAACCTCAAGTTGTCCGAAACCCAAGTCAAATCCAGGAGTTGTTTTGAACCTCCGGTAGCTCCGTTGAAAACCAAATCCAAATCTTCTATTCCTTACCCATCACGTTTGAATGAGCAAAAGCTCATGAGAAAGCCGGTCATCAAATGGACAAATTTTTCAAATTTTCCAAGAGTTACATTTGACATAAGCTTTGCGGATGCTATCATCTTGATGCCCAAGTTTGCATCAACTCTCAAACACATGTTAAGCAACAAGGAAAAGTTGTTTGAAATGGCAAAAACTCCTTTGAGCGAGAATTGCTCGGCAATTATCTTGAAGAAGCTTCACGAAACTTGGAGATCTGGAAAATTTCTCTTACCTTGTGTATTTCGAGAATGGTTGAATGCTTTGCCTAGCGAGATCTTGGTGCAAGCATCAACGATGCCTATTCGGTATGGAAGAAACTTTCTCTTAGGAACTTACTCCTACATGCATGACTCTCGAGCTTGCGGATCGTTCCATATCCGTCCTCTTGGCATTCTTGAGGGCGTATTTGTGAAAGTAGGAAAGTTCCATTTCGGTGACTTCGTAGTTGTTGATTTTGATGTCGATCATCGGGTTCCTCTCATTGTTGGTCGAGGATTCACGAGCGGGCCGTGCTCTCATTGATGTATTTGAGCAAGAAATCACATTACGTGTTGGTAATGAAGTCTGTCACCTTTAACCTTGATCAAACTTGAGGTACTCCGCAAACTATGATTACGAATCGGTTAACCGAATAGATATCATTGATGTTGCTCTTGAAGAGTACTCTCAAGAAGTTCTTGGTTATTCTCATAATTACGTGGTGGGGATCCCACCACATCTTCTCAACCTATCATAGCCAATTCTACTCCTTCTATCACTCCTTTTGAGGAAGAGACTTCATCTTGGAAGAGATTGAAGCATACTTGGCTAGTGATTACATTCCATGGGAAATTGATCACGCTCAATTGACATTGAGGGGACATACTTCTTATTGAGAAGTTGCTCAATGATGATCCATCATCAACCCTCACATTAGTAATTCAATTCACGATAAGATTAATCAAAATGAGATTAATCGGAGGAGATATTCTTCTTAAGAAGTTGTTAAAGCAGGACACTTCTCCTCCTCTCCCTCCGTCAAGCTTCATAACAAGGAAGTCAAGTCGGTTGAAAAGCGAAGAATTTCACGAGGTTGAGCTTAAGGACTTACCGCCTCATCTCGGTATGCATTTCTAGAAGGTGATGATAAATTACTGTCATTATTGCTAGAGATTTGAGTAAAGATGAAAAGTTGCTCTCATAAAGGTCTTAAAGTCACACAAGCAAGCAATTGCTTGAAACTCTCCGACATTAAGGGTATCAACCACGAATTTTGTACTCACAAAATCTTAATGGGGATGACTTCAAACCAGCAGTTCAACATCGAGAAGAGTAAATCCAAAATCCATGATGTTATCAAGCAGGAGGTTATCAAACTTCTTGATGCGGGATTGATTTACCCGATCTCGAGATAGTCCTTGGTTAGCCCAATTCATTGTGTTCCTAAAAGGGTGGCATAGCTTGTTGTCACAATGAAGATAACGAGTTAATTCCAACTCGATTGGTTACGGGATGGCGTGTTTGCATTGACTACCGTAAGTTGAATACGCCACCCGTAAAGACCATTTTCCTCTACCCTTCATGGACCAAATGCTTGAGAGATTAGCGAAATGAATACTATTGTTTCCTTGATGGTTTCTCGGGTTACTGAGATCCCCATTGATCCGCGGGATCAAGAAGACCACATTCACCTGCCCATACAGAACTTTTGCCTACAAGCGTATGCCTTTTGGCTTATGCAATGCTCACGGCACGTTCCAACGATGTATGATGGCCATATTCCACGACATGATCGGGGAAACAATGGAGGTGTTTATGGATGACTTCTCGGTCATTGGGGATTCATTTCAAACATGTCTCTCCCATTTAGAAAAAATGCTTCAAAGGTGTGAAGACACCAATCTTTGTCTAAATTGGGAGAAGAGCCACTTTATGGTCAAAGAAGGCATTGTCCTTGGCCATAAAATTTCAAAAATGGGATTGAGGTAGATAGAGCAAAAGTCGATGTTATTGCTAAATTACCTCATCCTACTACCGTCAAAGGTATTAGGAGTTTTTAGGTCATGCGGTTTCTATCGTAGATTCATACAAGATTTTTCCAAAATCGCCCGCCTATGACCCATCTTCTTGAAAAGGATGCTCCTTTTATCTTCTCACCGAGTGCATAGAAGCTTTTGAAACACTAAAGAAAAAGCTTCTTGAAGCACCCATTCTCGTTGCTCCCGAATGGGACTTGCCTTTGAGCTCATGTGCGATGCAAGTGATTTTGCTATCGGTGCGGTCTTAGGGCAAAGTAGAGCTAAGCATTTTCACTATCCACTACGCAAGTAAGACTATGTTGAAGCTCAAACTCATTACACCACCACGGAAAAAGAGCTATTAGCCGTGGTGTATGCATTTGAGAAGTTTAATTTGTACTTAATCTTGACCAAATGTGTGGTGTATCACGGATCACTCGGCTCTCAAATATCTCTTTGCAAAACAAGATGCAAAGCGAGATTGCTCCGTTGGATTCTCCTCTGCAAGAATTTGATATCATCATACGTGATAAAAAGGGCGAGAATCTAGGCTGCGATCATCTATCCAGTTAGAAAACCCTCACCAAGATGTTTTCGAGAAAAAGGAAATAAATGAAACATTTCCTCTCGAGACACTCAATGCGGTTTCTTTTCGTGAAACTCTTCTACCCCATGGTTTCTTGACTACCATGAAATTACCATGCGGGTAACTTCATAATGAAAGGATGTCGACTCAGCGAGAAGAACAAATTCTTCAAAGATGTTAAACATTACTTACGGGACGACCCTTCTTATTCAAAATATGTGCGGATCAAGTCATCCGACGGTGTGTTTATGGACGAGGAAGCTATTGACATTCTCACGACTTGCCATCTTTGGACCCAAGGGGCCATCATAGTCAAACTACACCGCCAAGAAGGTGTTTGATTCGGATTCTATTGGCCCACAATTTATAAGGATGCCCATGATTTTGTCAAAGCACATGGCGCTTGTCAGCGTCACGGAAATATATCTCAAAGAAATGAAATGCCGCAAAATGCCATTCAAGTTTGTGAGATCTTTGACATATGGGACATTGACTTTATGGGGCCATTTCCATCTTCTAGAAACAAATACATACTCGTGGTCATTGACTATCTGTCAAAATGGGTTGAAGCAAAAGCTTTACCTACCAATGATGCCCGAGTTGTTGTGAAGTTTTGAAATCTCTTTTGCCGTGTTTGGAACTCCGAGAGCGATAATCGGTGATCGTGGTACACATTTACGCAATGACCAATTTGATCGTGTCATGCAAAAGTATGGTGTTACCCACCGTCTATCTCTCGCATACCACCCCAAACAAGTGGGCGGTGGAAGTTTCCAACCGTGGTATTAAAAGAATTCTTGAAAGGACGATGGCGAAAATCGTGCATCACGGTCGGATAAAATGGATGGCGTACTACGGGCCTTCCGTGCGACTTACAAAACATCCATCGGTGTACTCCATACAAGCTAGTGTGCGGAAGGCATGTCATCTTCGATTGAGCTAGAGCACAAGGCATCTTGGGCCTTGAAACATGCAAATTCGATATTCGAGACGGTGGTGATCACGGAAAAGTTCAAATGAATGAATTAAATGAACTCGTGATCAAGCTTACGAGAACTCTTTGATCTATAAGCAAAAGACAAAGAAGATTCATGACTCTAAAATCAAGAACCGCGTTTTAACGTTGGTGATCGAGTCCTTCTTTTCAATTCAAGATTGAAGATTTTCTCGGGAAAGCTCAAGTCCGTTGGTGCGGTCCATTTACTATCGCTAAGGTTTATCCTTATGGCACCATTGAGTTATCTCAACCCGATGGTCCTAATTTTAAAGTGAATGGTCATCGAGTGAAGCATTATTTTGGAGAGGACACTCCATCCATGGTTGTCCGGTTTACAAACTTTCCCATGAACCAATGAATGCGGGATTGAGTCAAGCTAGTGACTCGGGAATAAAAACAATAGCACACACCATATGGGTTTTCACCCATATTTACATCTTCTTTCTCTATTCTACCACCCTAGTGTGGGGAGTTGCCCACATTGTTGTATATAAAATCTTTCCGGTAAAAAAAAATAAAATAAATAAATAAAAATCTCTCTTTCAAATAATGGCCGTAGTATTTCCCTTTTACGTTCTCGGTTTCGGCATAACATGGGGTACTTTGAATATTGAGCGCAATATTCATTTCTAAGTGTGGGAAATTCTCACGAATTTTATGTATTATCCACCCAACTCCCGTTTTGGCCAATTTTTTTTTGGAGTAAGTGTTTTCACTTACTCATCGGATGGTAATCATCCGCCATGTCTAAAAACAAAAGGATTGACTAATCCGAGAGCAAACGGCTCTTGGTAAAGATATATCAAATCCGTTTATGGCTTGCAATTTGCCCAAAATTGTATGGTATTCAACTCACCATATCCTAAAAAGTGAAGAGTTGGCTAGCCCGCAAGTTTATGGCTTGTGGTAAAGGCGATGGAAAAACCATAATTGGTATTCACTCACCAAAGATAATCTTGATAATTTATCTAAGAGTTGGCTAGTCCGAGCAAAGCGGCACGGTAAAGACCAATCAAATCCGTTCTGACTTATGATTTGCTCAAAATCATTTGGTTATCGTTGTACCAAGGTTCTTACTTGAACCGAAACAATTGGCTACTCGAAGTGATAGCTTTTGGTAAAGAGTCTTTAAAATCCATTAAAGTTCTAAATCATTGCTAGGGACTAGCAATATCTTAGTGTGGGGATTGATGAGTGTCTAAATACTCATCATTTTGTACAATCTAAGCTGCAAAATCATCTAAAACACTCAAAATGCATCAAAATGATGAAAATATCACAAATCAGTGTTTTATGTGTTTTAAATACAAAAATATCAAAATCGGATGAAAAATGATTCAAGTTTGTAAAATTGGCGGTTTAGTCCCCAAGTTTTAAAGTTGTCAAATCTAGTCCACGGAATTCAAAAATGTGGAATTTTATCATTCAAGGTCCCTGAAATATTCTAAGTTGTTAAAATGGTCCTTGAATGATTCTTTGGTCAAATGGCGAGAAAAGGTCCTAAACTTTGAAAATTTGCAAAATTAGTCCTTTGATATTTTAAAATGGAATTTTATGCAAAAGGGTCCTTGTTCTATCAAAGTTTGTCAAGTTTGGTCCTTGTGATAAGTTTGGAAAAGTGTCAAGTTCAGTCCTCAAAGTTTGAAATTACATTTTGGTCCTTGTATACTTGCTAATCAAACCGGATCCTATATCACAACCCAAGTCCAATAATAGGTGGCCAAATGCATATCCAAGCCCAACACCATGAACCCCCACTTGGACTTGAACCCTTGGACCCCGTTAATAATATCAAGCGGTCAACAAAAGTCAAACGGCTATTATCTGTGACCTTGTTCATCCTCCTCACAAACTTTGAATTCCAAAACCGGTGGTTTTCCACGTTTCTCCACCCCCCACCTTACCTTGTCCCTCCACCTTCACTAACACCCAAATACCTTTAATTGCTTCAAACCACCCCATTAATATCTCAAACCTTTCGAGAAGAAATTGGCGCCAAAAATCCAAATGGACGGATATGATGAGTTGGATGATTCCAATGGCTCAGATGAAGTGGGATTGTATCAGAGGTCAACATGAGGTCCAAAAAGTCTATAAAGAGGAGCAGAGATGCATTGTATGAAGATATCTAGTATAATTTTTAAGTTTCCATGTCGTTTTTAGCTTACTTTTAATTTGATGTATGTTTTAGTCTTAAAACTCAGATTTCAAGTTTTATGTTATAATAAAGCTTTTGTGAAACATCAATTCGAGATCAAGTTATATCTCGGATTATGCAAATTTTCCTTATTTTAAAAATCTCATGAATGATCAAATGTTGTTTGTAGATGTTATTATGGACTGATATAGCACATGTAAGCTCCTATAAAGCTTATTCAAGCTTTTAGAAACACTAAAAGTCAGTTTAGAAGAAAAAATCAAAAATCACCAAAAATACAAATTAAATAGTTGAAAAATAAAAAAATCCATTGGAAATGGCATTCACAGCTGGAGCAGGGTAAATTTTGGATGGCCTTGGGTTAGAAGCTTAGTGGTAAGCTAATAGGGGTGATAATTGGTCCTTGTTCTCAGTTTTGAGCTTGGAAGCCTTTGTAATCCTTTTTGTTCATTTTTGCATTTCACTGTTGTAGTTGTTTAGTAGTTGTAATTTCTGGTTCTTTATGTTCATTAGTCTTAGTTAAGTGTATTTGAGTATTAAAACCAGTCACTTGTTCTTTTTAAATTGTAGTTTATAAAATTTCATTTTGATAGTTAAATTAGCTTAAGTCTAATTCTTGTGTTTCATGTTGTTAGAAGCTGTTGGTTCATGTTTATTTAGTCTTGTTTAATAATATTATAAGGTGCATAATCAATCTTATGGTTTTAAATTGTGTTTATCTTTGAAAATCACCATAACAGTCATAATAAGTGGTGTTTGGTTCACTGTGTTTAAGAGTTCTCTAGTCATTGTCCTTGTTTGAAGTTTGTTTAACTTGGTCCTAATAACTCATCTCAGTCATAAAAACCAGTCCTTGTTCTTGAAAAGTCAAAATAATCTTTGATCTAATCTTTTGTGTCCTTGTTGGATTTGCATGATCATTGATCTTGTTTTCATGTTTACAAGTTGTTATCATTGATCAAATCGGTCTTATTTCACCTTAAAACAACATATTGAGAAGTAGTATTGATCACAAGTTCATTTTAGTCAACTCTTTTGGTTTTATAAAAAGTCAAAATCTTCGTTTGGTCGTTTTGAATAAAAGATAATTTCCTTGTGCTTAATAGTAAGTTTTAGCTTAAAATCTTTTGGGTTATTAAAGTTTAGTTGCTAAACTTAATTAGAAAAATACTAGTTCTTTGTTAATCTGCTTATTAAGTGCTTTTAACTAGCTTCTTTTGGACCATTTGTTTGAAAATGGTGCCACATGCACGATGAGTGGACCAATTTTGAAAAGCTCACACAGAGCTTAATTGTTGGTCTAAGCTTGTGATCTTGGGTTCTTTGGAGAGCCAACCTAGCCATCTTGAGGTTCCAAGTTTACTTTTTCAATTTCTAGCTTGTTTACTAGGGTCGCATCTAGCTTTTGTTTTGTCCCATTACTCAAGACCAACCTGTCTCTCGATCTAAGTCGGCAGCAGGTGATCTGTCACCATTTTAACAAGCTCACCACAAGCTCTACAAGTGGCCCCCACGGTGTGAGCTTGAGCTTTTGGATACCCCACCTAGCCGACTTGTTGACTCAAAGCTTGTTTTGAGCTTGTGAGCTTATTTACTTAGCTTATTTTGGCCTTGAAAAGTCCGGGATTGTTTGGTTACTAGGTTTGAGTAAGTGCTTATTTGTTTGTTATTAGCTTATCGGTGTGCTTATCTTTGTCTTTTAGCTTCATTTGAGTAGCTTTAGCTTGTTTATAGCTTATTTCATCTTTGTTTCAGTTTATAACTTTGTTTGAGCTTAAATTCACCAAGATAAGCTCATTAAGCTCCTTGTTGGCTTATAAGCTTCTCAAACGACTTATTTTAGGTTTGTAAAATTTGTGTTTTCATAAAAGTTTCATATTTTAAGTAGTTAAATAGTTTTCAAAAGAAAACCGAAAAACATCAATTTAAATATAGTGATAGCGTTTATTTAATAGTTTTAGCTTTTTATTTTTCTTTTCATCTTATTATTAAGCATATCTTGTTTTTATATTTTCTTAGTTTTCTGTCACCTTAAGTTATTTTTAGAAAAGTTTCATAATTTTCCTAATCTTTTCGATTATTTATTATAATTTTAAATAGTTAAAAGTATTAGATAATTAATAATAAATAATTAAAAGCATAAAAATATCTTTTCGTTTTAAAATTAGTTTTATCATATTTTAGATTTTTTCGAATCATAATTTTATTTTTCTAGCCTTATTTTGTATTTTCTTCTATTTTAGGTTATTTTAAATAGTTAGAATAGTTTTAATTAATAATAATTAAATAAATAGTTATAAAAATAAATTTCTTTTTCTAATAATTTTCTTTTATTTTAGGGTTCCAAAAATGTCATTTCATATTTTAGGTCTTTTATTTCTTAGATCTCACTTTTTTTATTTTGTACGTTTCGTGGTTTTAAGCGTCGTTTTACGTTTGTTTTATCGATTGTTGTGCTTTCCAATTCGTATCCAATTCCTTTCCAATCAATCAAGAGTGTAATAATTCAATCTAAATCCTTCGATCACTATCCTTAGTGATTATTCTATCATCTGAATAAGTTTTGATACACCATTGAGTCTCCGTGGGACTTAACGACCCGAGAATTCATTATATTCTCTGATCTTCATTGCATTATGTGTCTGAACTGTTTTAAGTTTCTTACGGTCGGCCATTCACAAGTGGCCGGCTTGTGTGAGAAAACTTGACGGTTTAGCACCAATCATGAGGCATGGACTCGATTCAAGGACTTACTCCATAGAATCCCTCATCATGGCATTGATCTTTGGCTTCAAATCCAAATCTTCTATGACCATACCGATTTCATCACTAGGCGATCCATTGATCAAGCCGCTGGTGGAAGGCTTAGTGACTTCAACGCAGAAGAATCTTGGGATATTATAGAAGAGCTTGCCGATCGAAGCTATGAAAATTGGAATGAATCCCTTGAAACCCCCGTTAGAGTGGTTAATTCCATATCAATTCCTCCTGAATCTTCCAACGTCACTGAAGAGAAAATGAGTGCTCTTGAGAGAAGGATTGATTATCTAATTGAAAGGCATTGGAGAGCCCCCGAACGAATCCCTCAGGAAATGAATAATTCTGCTTATTCTGCCAACCACCCAACACCTTTCTCCGAATCCCCAAGTCGTGAGCATAATATTAATTCCGAACGGCGCTTCCGTTCTACTTCCCCAATACCACTCTCACCGAGCTTTAAGGAACAAATGAGGGAGTACATGGCAGCTCATACGGAGAGATTAGCAAAATTTGAAGAGGAGGTTTATAGGCAAAGGGAGGAGATGCAGGAAAAAATGACGGAGATGATGAACTTGGTAAAAGAGTATACCAAGACAAAAGTTCCCGAAAAGGTACTAATAAGAAGCAATGATTACCCTCCCACTTCATTTGTTAATGCCATTTCCATTATGTGTGATGAAGATGGAAAGGTTGAGGAGAATGAACCGAGAAAAGCAAGAGGGAGGAGGTGAAACTAATGATGAGCCCAAGACCATTGAGTACTACCTTAAGCATGAGATTAATAAAAAACCATTGTCAACCAAGTGAACAACTTTAGGTACAATGAGATTCTTAGGAAAGCCCTTGAAGGAAAAATAATGAGAAAAGAGTACGACACAATGCCTATGGGACCTATGTATGAGTGATTCTAAAAACCGGTAACTAAAAAGCGAGAAACCATGGGAACTTCGTGATACCATGTAGCATAGGTGACATCGATAATATAAATGCCTTAGGCGATGTAAGTTATAGGATTTCACAATCACACTAAACCATAATCATATGAGGCGTTCAAGATGTTTAGAGAGATGATAAAATCGTTTATAAGCTCAGCTAGGGATAACAATAACAACGATAAATAAGGTGCACAGCGGAATAAGAAAACATCGTGTATTATTGCTAAAGGTTCTTCGTCATCATCTCTACCACTAAATACTTTACTAATCACTAATATACTAAATACTAACCTAGGCGTTTACATGAACATACGCCTAGGAACTAACAAACTAACCATCACCCTAGGCGTTCCCTAAACGCCTGTACACACACACACACCTTTGGTGTTCACATCTTGACACACAATAAATCTAATTCCCTGCCTCTCTTTATATACTAGAGAGTCTAGGGTTACAATTGACTACTAGGGACTAAATAATAAAGTCTTCTTTAACAAGTAAGTCCCTTGTCTTTCTATCTTCATAAAACCTTCATCTTTCATATTTTGTCATACTCAACTCGAATATAATTCCCAACAATCTTCCCTAGTTGATAATGACAAAGCCAAATAAGCACGAACTTCCCACAAGTTAAGATGTCATGAAAGATAAGAACTTCCCTTAAACATGCAATATCACTAATAATCTTCAAGTTGTAAAACCGTCTTTGTCGCCTTTCTTCCCCTTTTTGTCATAATCCACTAGGAGAAGCTAAGTAGAAGCAACTTTGATTTCAACCACCACGAACCAATATCTAAACAGCGTGTGTAATCTAAATAAACTCCATACCAAGCTGAGAATCAAATCCATGTATGACTTCCCCTTAATTCCAAAACAAACCTATTAGCAACACTTTTTTTGTCACTAAACTGTCGCGAATCTGTCACTATGTTGCATTCTCCTTCCTCCCAAATCACATTAGTGACACTTTTACGTGACTAAACTGTTGCAAATCTGTTGCAAAACTACGACGCAAGACTTTCATCATCACAAGCGTTACTTTCGTCATAACCAACCATTATCGAATCATAAACTCATATCACTAAAATATCTGAACAACAAGACAAGCTGTTAACATATTCGAATATATGCAGATACTAATCTTCTTCGACCAATCAGAAGTATATTAATGCATGTCCAAAAACCTCTCGCTTGACTTCTCAATATCACAATCAAAATCAGTTCTTGAATATTAAGAGATTCACTCATGCAATTCACAATATCACGTCATCCACCAATACTCGTCCATGCACACTCATTATAAATCTTTGCTTTATCTCATGTCACCGACCCATGTGCTTCTGATATTGTTCTAATCAAAATATCCTTCCATACCCACGCAGCAGAAAACATGAGCAGCACAAAGTTGCATGTACACTGAGCAGTACGTATGATCAACAGTATTCACACTAAGGGTTTGTTACGACCATAATCTTCGACTTCAACAAACCATCAGTAACCTGTCTTTCCTTTTATCATACGAACCAATCTTCGAAACTAGTGTCAACAATCGTCATCTTAGTCACAAAACCAAAATTACAGCTTCATGTCGCGACCAAGGTACAAATAATCTGCATTCTATACGTAGGGTTTAACAAATCCATAGTATAAAAACCCTTGATACCATCACTCTTTATCCTTCAGATCACAAAATGACCATGTCATGTTTATCAATCAATAAAATAATACTCACCACCCTTATTGCTCCATCAAACCAATGAGAATATGACACACTTTCTCATGTCAACCTTTATGTATTATGCAAACCCTCGTTCACAATAGTAACACGACCATCTGCTCCACTTGTGTGCTATCCAATCACCAATCACATCGACTCACTAGGGTTTCCTAGGTCATGTACAAACTTCATGAGACTTTGTTCCCCATCGGTAACTATGTTTAAACAAGACCTTGGAGCCGAACCTTGAGCAAGTACCTTGGAATAAGAGTAGCAGTACTTTCGTCATGTAATCTTAGATAAATGACTTATATCAAGTCCCATGCATGCTCCACCTTGCGAGAATACTTCAAGCCAATGATAGTCTAGGAATTTTCGAACATCACTATGTATAAAACTTCAACTTTAAACAGTGAGCATCTTCAATGACCAGTATCAAA
Organism: Chrysanthemum lavandulifolium; assembly: GCA_022545495.1. Classification (NCBI taxonomy): domain Eukaryota; kingdom Viridiplantae; phylum Streptophyta; class Magnoliopsida; order Asterales; family Asteraceae; genus Chrysanthemum; species Chrysanthemum lavandulifolium. The sequence goes on from CM040246.1 coordinate 122,002,799, forward strand.
TCAAAGAATGTCGTCAATCAAGATCCTCCCATGCCATCCATAATAGCATGATCCAAAAACACTCTAAAACCTTGACCAAGTAAATATGCATACTAGCCTTTTTAGTCACCATCGACCTATGAGCACTTCCATAAGCAGTACCTTGAAAAAAAAACATAGGCAGTACTTTCGTCCAAACATCACCCAGTCCATATCACGCATGCACTCAGTTTGTATGTCCATACCAAACTCCTTTGTACCTGATCCCATGTAAAGAATACTACCAATTATATATCCTTTAACCTGATCCCACATCTTTGTCGCAAAGTATAGAGTATCAACCAATTAAAATCTCCTTTAGCTGTTGGGACCATATGATGAATGTGACATATTTGTGAATAGCAGCTATCAATTGTACCAAAGTTGGGACCATTAAATCATATATAAAAATCAATGAACAGCCTTAGAAAACATGTGAGCAGCTTCCTTTTGACAACCATGTGATCACCTTCTAACGCATGATCAATCACTATCATATGACCAGTTTTAAGGTAATAAAATATCACTGACCTCAATGATGCAATAATACAATAAGACAATAGAGATGAACTACTCTTGATGCATAGGCACCGACCCACTATTCTTCAATCACATGCCATCAATTAAGAGTACGAGAATATATAGAATAATCATCAATTATGATGAACATTCAATAAACAATTAAACTCATGCACTTATATCAAACCAACCGTACGTCCCTTTACAATCAAACTTTCACTAACCTGTTTCAGCAGCAAACACGTAGAATATAAATCTTTAGTTAGGGTTTTCAACAAACCCCAAAAACGATCATCATATATACTCCAAAACTGCTTTCATTCAGGGTTAGTAGACACCAAACAAGTATAACCAACTACCATAATGAATTTAAAACAAGTATGCACGAAATCAAAGAAGTTGAAATCATAAAAACCCTAAAATTCGACTTTCAAAAACTCCTTCAGCAGCCATATTCGACAGCCTGTAACTTTTGACTCAGACCTCCAATTAAAGATCCCTCCGGTCAAAACCTTCCTTGATATACCAAGAATCTCGGTCAAATTTCACCGATCCGACGGTTAACAAAGAAGATATCGCCGTTGGAAGCGCGTGACCGCAGAAGGTTACGAAAATAGCACAAAATTATATCAAGAGAGAAAGTTCTAGACAACGATAAAAAGGAAGAGAGTTGGGAACTATGTGAAACAAAGAAAAATGGTATTGAGAACTAACAAACTAACCATCAACCTCTACCTTGGGAGGTAGAGGGTATTTATAGTGTCTTTACAAGTAAAATAAACGCCACCTACGAGAAAGTTCTAGAGAAAGGGAAGAGAGTTGGGAACTATGGATGGTATTGAGCATACCTTGGGAGGTAGAGGGGTAAAGCCACCTACGGGTGTGGATCGGGCATACTGTGGGCAAAGACGTCCGTCCTCCACGGTGTTACTTAACAAACTACTTACTAACATAACTTGACTACGACTACGAGCTTTCTATCGAATACGTATACTTGAGATGACCGACTCTTTAACGATTGAATTTTCTAATTCCTAACAATCTCCCCTAAAGGAGGTCACCTCAATTTACAATGAATACAAACAGATATTACATTGGATTGTTCTAGCATTCTTGATTAAGTTCCTTGCTCAGTAGCTCGTAGTCTTTGATTCTTCATGTTCCGCATGTTTGGATAATCCAAGTGGAGGTCTTTAACTGATCCACGTGATGATGAGTTTTGAGCCAGCATTGAGATCTTCAGCAAACAAAAATCTCTGACTCTTCCATTGTGGTGTTGACATTATGTGACGTTGTGACAGTGGACCGACATGCTCACATTCTGGATCATGATATCTTCTCATCAGAGTAGCGGAAGCTTTTATTAGATCATGATATTTGCAGCAGCGTAGCAGAAGCATGGAGTGAAAATATCAGAGTCATTGAGGCACTTATCATGATTTCTTTAGAGATGAATGTGTAGTGTGAGCATGCGGCTATGGATTGACCGCTTCATTCGCTCACCGCAAACGTCGGGCATACCGCATACAATGATTAGCAATAAAGAGCACGAAAGTGTCTTTGATCACTTTCGTTGAATTGAGGTACACGCCCACGGTTCCCGTTGATCAAGACAAATCGCTCGTGATCGTATAATTCAAGAATTTCCTTGACAGGTTTCGCAATGCTCTAGTTGTTCTCAAACCGAACGTCTCAAAGAAGACAACACGGAGTGAGTGAACCAAATAATTGAGATTCACCGATTGATGAAAAGAGATTTGAAAAACAATCGTGTATCGCTCAATAGAAATTGTTTTGCAATACAACGAAGGTTTTAATGAAAATCAATTATCAATCATAAACACCTTTTATTTTGAAATATGAGTACACAATTGATGTGCTAAAGAAAAGAGTTTTTAAGCACAACGACCGGTTTTTCAAAGGTATCCGTCAATCCATAACTCGAACCGTGATTGATTCAAAAGATTGAATCGCCCCATTGTTTTCATTCGGTTGTCACATGGTTGATCTATTGAATAGATCTCACATGCCACCCACCGTGAGCTTGTTTGATGTTGGCTCGAAGGCTTTCCATCTTCATTGTGAATATGTTTGCATATCACTCGGATGTTCCGCAATACCACAAGGATAATGCGTAGGACTCATAAGATATAATCTCTTTCCACATTGTGTGAAACAGAGAGTCTTCATAAACAGTGTCCTAAGGAGATTTATTTGATGATCTCGTGGCTCTAGACTCAATTGTGCATATTTGGTTCCTATTCGGAGACTAGGAGAGGGTCTCCTTCTTCAATATCAACAAACTCTAAAAGAAAGTCGATAGATAATGTCGGTTCCCGTGAGAATGAAACAAGTCCTTTTAAGAGGAACTTGAGTGGTTTGGGAAATTGTAGTGCAAGCGTCCATTGGGTCCATGACGTCTTGTCTTCAATACCGGTGTTACCTTAGTAGACACCAAGAGCATATGTATTGAACCCGATTTCGCCCTAAGGTTGAATTATTGGAGGGCTATTTCATTTCACCCTTTCTCATTCAATTCTTTTCATTCTTCAACCCTTCGGTGCTTACCAAGACTTCATAACTAGAACCTTGTTGGGTTTATTCCAATTCTAGCTTAGTCTCATTCTGCACTCTTCCCATATCTCACTTTTCTCCTTTTTTCATCATACCTAAGAACATCTACACTATCTAGTGGATTGTCCCTGGGTAGATCCCTCCGGTTCTGGCGGATCATGGGAACGAATACCTAACCTAACCATCCTTATATCACCATACATAAAGTAAATTTGGTCGGTCTTTTGGTATTGTTCATCACCATTGGAACCAATTGAAAACCATTTGAAAATCAATCCGGATACTTGTGATATATTATCAAAGCATTTTGTACCGAATTGTTTTTGATATTTTTAGAAAAGAGCTCCCCTCAACATGTGCTTCATGTATTTGAAATTGTTTGGCACACGGAGGCAAGAGGAAGAATTAACTTCTTTGATTACCATTTTCTAAAAGATATCATCATTACTTCCCTGATTAAATCAAGTAGATAAAGCATATTGGGGAAGGATGAGGTTTTCAAAAGTTTGCTCCCCCTCAATATGTGCCTCGAGATTTGAAAGAGTTTTGCACATACTAGAGGGAACCTGCACTTAGAGACAAATCAATCACGTTACAATTCTTTGTGGTTTAAAAAGATGCTCCCCCTCAACATGTGCATGGAAAATTTGAAATCGTTTGGCACATGTGGGGAGGAAAGCTTGCTAAACACTTATACAACCAATTATCAAGTTATCAGTTTAAATCCATTTTAAATCACAAATTCTCCCCCGATCACACTTTCCAAATCCTTTGAGAGATGTGATCTCTATTGATTTAAATTAAATTTTGAGAGCTTTTGAGGAGAATAGTGACTTGCTTTTAAAAAAAACATTTTTAACTGATAAGGATCAGATTTTCAGACTTTAAACTCCATTGTTTTAAACATGCACATTTGTCTTTTGAAAACATAACATTAGCAAAGGTTTTGAATCAACTGTATAAAACATTATTCCTTTTGATTTTTCAACAATAAACCTTGCTCATTTACGTGCCAATTGTTTGAAAAATGACCTTTCAAAATAACCTTTTTAATTCGATTGAAATCATTCTCCCACTCAATCAATGACACCAGTTGTTGATTAAGAGATAGAGATTTTGACAGATGATAAGCACAGATGATTAACAAGAATAATAGAGTACGAGGTATTTTCAAAGCAATTTAGTTTTCATTAGATGGCAAATATTTTTCAGAAGAATCATTAGACGGAAAAATATTTGGAAAGAGAAACATTTGTCTTTAGATGACAAACATTTGTTTTAAGAATCGAGCATGAGATTTGAGAAATAAGATAAAGCATGGCTCGTCCTTTACTTTTTAAAACGGGTTCTTGCTCGAAATGACAAGAAACCACCATTTTCTCCGCCTCATTTTTTTTTAAACAAACTTATGTACATTCAAGAACATCTAAAGACCCGTGACATTCTTTGAATGTCAACACAAAGTCCGTAGATGATATCGAATAAGGAAAAACATGACAAAATAACAATATTTTTGGAATTTTTCAAGATTTTCTAATTTTATGGATTTTGAGAATTTTATATTTTATATTTTCTTTTGTGGGTTTTGAAATTTTGTATTTTGCTTTTGAATAAATATATACAAGAGATAGATGAATAAAAACTTTTACTCCTCTTCTTCCTCTTGAAGACGTTTGAGTGTTTCTGGTTGTAGGCTCTTTAGACCAAGTCGTGGAAGGATAAACTCAAAACGTTCTCTAGGAAGAGCTTTGGTGAAGATGTCTGCTAACTGGTATTCCGTCCTCACGAAATATAGTTCCACCACACCGTTTTCCACTTGTTCCCTGATGAAATGATGTCGAATGTCGATGTGCTTTGCTCTTGAGTGTTGAACGTTGTTGCATGAGAGAGCAATGGCACTTTTATTATCACAGTACAGAGGAATTTTGTTGAATTCAAAGCCATAGTCAGATAATTGGGATCTCATCCAAAGGATTTGAGCACAACAAGATGACATGGCTATGTATTCAGCCTCTGTAGAGGAAATAGAAGTACTCATTTGTTTCTTTGAAGACCAGCTCACAAGCTTATCACCCAAAACCGAGCACCTCGGATGTACTTGACGTGTATCTTGACATCCTGCATGATCAAGATCTGCATAGGTCGTTAGTGACATACCGGTGTCCTTGGTACCAAAGTCCCATATTGATGGTTCCTTGGAGATACCGAAGACCCGCTTAACCGCTTCAAGGTGCTTTTGGTAGGCTTAGCCGATATCTAGCACACATGCAAACAATGAACAAAATGTCTGGTCTCTGGTTGTGAGGTACATCGAGGATCCGATCATACTACGATATTTCGTTTGGTCTACCATGATCCCCGAGTGGTCCTCATCCGCTTTAGTACGCCTATCATAGGAGTGTCAACAGGTCACAAGAATCAAATCCAAATTTCTTTAAAATCTCATTTGCATATTTAGATTGATTTATGAAAATGCCTCCGGACTTTGTGAAATTTGTAATCCCAAGAAAATGACATTTGTCCCATCATTGACATTTGAAATTTGGAACCCATTTCATTTGAAAACGGTCACATTCATTGGGGTCATCGAGGCAAAGATAATATCATCAACATAGATTTGAACGTGAATTAAATGTTTGCTCGACTTTCGGTGAACAATGTCGGATCAATCGCTCCTTTTTGAATCCGGTAGATAGAAGAAAGTTTGATAGCGATCATACCATGCCCTTGGAGCTTGCTTCAAGCCGTAAAGGGCCTTCTTCAAGCGATAGACATGAGTAGGATGCTCGGATTCACAAAACCTTCCGGTTATCGACGATACGACTTCTTTAAGATCTCCGTTAAGAAAAGCCGTCTTTACATCCATCCGATAGACAATCATATTCTTACTTGCAAGATTAGCCGTGAAGATTACGATTGCCTCGATGCGTACAACTGGAGCAAATGATTCTTCAAAGTCAATACCCTCCTCTTGACGGTATCCTTTAGCAACCAATCGAGCCTTGTTCTTTAAAACATCACCATGCTCATCAAGTTTCACTTTGTAGATCCACTTTAGAGCAATAATCATAGCACAACTGGAGCGGTACTAATTCCCATACATCTAGTCGATCAAACTCATGAATTTCTTCTTGCATGGCATTGAACCAATTGTCTTCATTCATGGCGCTTTAACATCTTTTGGTTCGACCTTAGAGAGTACGGAGTTGAAGAAGCACCATAAGGCATCGGTTGCAAGTTGTTTCCGTGTGGATTTGGACGAGAGGGTTTCCAATGATGTTGTCCAATGGATGATCATGTGTCCATTTTCTAAGGTGTTCGTGTGGTTGTTGTTGAGGAACCAAGTAGCAGAGTCGATTTCTCCGATGAAGATGGTTCGATGATGATTCAGAGCAAATATGTTTTCAAATGGTGCATCTTCGGAGTAGCAAAGGATTCTCTCCATCAAGGGTGCGAAACATTTCCATGATGTACACTCGATGATTGATGATTTGTTGATGAGACAGAGTGATCGAAGAAGCGCTTCTTGACTTAGCGTCATAGAAAGCGAAGGGTTAACTTCATTGACAAGGATAGTAGCGACCTCGATGATGGAATTGATGATCATTAGCAATTGGCTCATAGTGTTCATCAAACATTGGATCAAACAATTTCTTTAAATCATCTTCGAAGGAGGTACATAAGGAGTTCTTGGCGAAGAATTGTATACAAGAGTAGAACCGATGGGACTACTTGAAGATGCGGGTCCGAATGGGTTGTCCTGGAGCCATTGGACCGGTCAGCTCATCAAACGTAACGTGAATTGTTTCCATGATATTTCGGGTTCTTTTGTTGTAGATTCGGTATCCTTTTCTGTTTGGTGCATATCCTACAAAAACTCCAATGTCCGCTTTAGCTTTAAGTTTGCCTAAGTCTTGGCCCTCATTAGTTGGATAACACAATGCACCAAACACACGAAGGAATGAGAGATTAGGTTTTCTATTGTGGACAAGTTCATATGGAGTTTTTCCATGAGCAGTGTGAATTAGGGATCGATTTTGAGTGTAGCATGTAGTGGCAATGGCTTCACCCGAGAAACATTGGAACCTTTGAGTAAATCGGCATTGTTCTTGCGGCTTCCACAAGAGTTCGATTTCGTCTTTCAACTACACCGTTCGTTGAGGAGTTCGTGGAACACTTCTTTGATGACCGATTCCAACACTTTCATAAAACTCACTAAGTTGTTTATTAACAAACTCGGCCCATTGTCTGTTCGGATGATTCGGCGGTTTTGTTAAGTCGAACTCGCATTTGTTTGATAAGTTTGATGATGATATCGGAGTTTCATCCTTTGTCCTTAAGAACTTAACCTGTGAATCGAGAGTAATCATCAACCACAACTAACACATATTTCTTCCCAAAGATATTCTGCACTCTCATGGGTCCACATAAATCCATGTGAATTGTATGAAGAACTTCAGTAACTGAGTTTGTAGGTTTGGGTTTGTAGGCATATTTTTTGCTTTTTCCCAATTGGCATGCTGAACAAAGATGATCCTTTTCATACTTTAGTCTAGGTAAACCTACAACTAAGTCCTTTCTGGAGAGATCATTGATGGTGCCAAAGTTCAAGTGATTGAGACGACGATGCCATAACCATGACTTTGTTTTCGAAGCCTTTGACAACAAGCAAATTGGAGAAGACTTCATCATATCTTTGATAGAGATGGTGTATAGATTTGAACCACGTGTTCCTCTTAAAAGTTCTTTACCATCAAGTTCTCTAACGAAACAAGTATGTTTTCTGAGGGCCACTTCTAGATCAAAATCACAGAATTGACCGACAGAGAATAAGTTATGACCAAGACCTTCTACGTAATATACCCTGGAGATAACACTATCACCGACAACATAATCTCCATAACCCATAATAGCACCAAAATGATCGTTTCCGAATCTCACAGTTCCGATGAATTTACTCACGAAGTTCATGAGCCGTGACCGGTCTCCAGTCATATGCTTGGAACAACTGAGTCCGGTACCACGTAACGATTTGAACGATCGCAGCGGTTGAACACGAGACAAGAATGGATAATCGGATAATTGGGATCCCCATGAAAGAATGGGTTCCACTTGGTTAGTAACAGTAATGAAACACCCACATCAGAAGTAGAAACAATGGAATCATCAGAGATAGATGCAGTGCTAATGTCCGTATTTGACCTATTCAAAGTATGTTCACTTCTTAAGGGAATAGTTCTACCAGTAGGCATCCATTTTCTAGTGGGTATTGTCTTAGCAAATTAAGGGCAAAACTCATTAATCTTATGGCCAGAAGGTATCCATTGATAACCTATTTTGCTAAATATTCTTCCTGTGGGTTTCCACTATTTTCTAACTTTCTTTCGCCTTTGCCTTTTAGCCTTCTTAGCTTGATTTTTAGCATTAACAGTTTTAACAGGGCATTTGACATCATTAGACAAATCATTCACACTACATTCAAGATTAGTAACAGAAACCACACAATCATCATTACATGTTTTTTCAAAAGTAGTAGAATTCGCATTATTTACAGTACGCTTAGAGCTAACACTAGAATCAACACGATTCGTCTTATTCAAATTCTCCCTAAGGTGATCTTCTACTCTCTTCCACTGAGCATTCCTAGCATGCAAGGTCCTATCATTCTTTGTGTTGCCTTGAGGCTTTGACCCGCTTGCTTTTGTGTCACTTCTTACTCCTGTAGAGGGAATTGGAACATTAGTTGGTTTTGCTACCTTTTGCATTCCTGAACTAGAAGTGCAGGGATCTGAACTACTTGAAGGCACATTAGAGTTCACTTTCTTAATAGTGGGCATAGAATGGTTTGCATGCTTGGCACTAGGCATAGAACAAGGCATCACAACTTTACCTTTCGCACCTAAGGATTTTGGACATGTTGCTATTAAATATTCTAGCAGCTCTTGAGATCGTTTGGCTTGAATGCACGCAAACCTAATTTCACTATCAAGAGGCTTATTTATAAAATCCTCTTCCACAATCTCACGGAGACATTCTAGACTATCCTTAAGGTGAGCACAATAGTTATGAAACACAAGTTCATTATTCCTAAGATGAGGAGGAATGTATTTAATAATCACAATATATTTGCGATCGAGGATGACTTTGATGCAACATTCTCATTAAAAACAAGTGGCGGTTTTCCTTTTCCCGACTCCTCGATTCTCAATTTCTTTTGTAAAGACGTTATTTTTTCGTTGTTCTTGTCACGAGTGACTTTCATTGAATCATATAACTCTTTAAAGTGTCGTTTAACCTTTTCATTTTCTTCTAGAAAACTCTCGTTTTCTTTTTGTAAAATGTTAACCAAGTTTTGAAGATGAAAAGTTTGAGAATATTGAGAAACTAAAGGAGGAGGCATTTGAGAGCCAGTCACATTGTTCTTTTCACCCTTTAATTGAGAGATTTGGGCTTTCAACTTTCTGATCGTGTTACAATGAGCTTGAATCATTCGTCACGTTTGTTTATCCGAAAAGCGCATCAAACTCGGAACATCCGAGGATGTCTTGATATTTGAGGTTTTGACATTTTCTTTAAGATGTTGATATTTTAGTTGCAAATCAAAATGTTCAACTTCTAGTTTAGAAAGATGTTTTACCAAATTATCGTGATCATCCCGATCAATTTTCTCATTTAGTTCGAGTTTTGTTTTCAAGCTCAATAACACGATCATGAGAAACTTTCAATGCAATAGATAATTCATGAAATCGAGAAGCGATAATAGAGTGCTTAGTAACAAGATAAAACACATCTTGAGCAACACAACTCGAAATCAAATTCTCATTTAAGATATGCAAGTTCTTCCTTTCAACTTCATTATATTTGAGTTCTGTTCATAATCATTGACCTCAACAATCATAGCATCAAATTCCTTTTCCATTTCTTTAATATCCGAATTTATTCCTTTTGAAGACTCTCAAATTGACCTTTTAATTGTTTAAAGAAAGGCATAACCTCGGTTAAATAACATTCTTTAGTTTGCTCAAAACCCTTTCCCCTCGTTATCCCTCAGAGGTGTGATTCTCTTCTTACACGTTTTCTCAAAATCAACAAACATCCGATAAACAACATATAGGTGATTAAGGTCTTGCTATTAGTGGCAATAGATCTAGGAACTAGATGCATTGGTGTATTAGGAGGATACATGTTGCTCGAGTCAATTTCCTACAAGGGGATTCTTTTCAACAAGATTTTCGACTTTTTGCATATCCATATCTTTCTTCCAAAAATGCATTCGGGGTTAATTGAGTTTGAGGCTTAAACATGTTAAGGAGATCCAATTTTCCTTAGTGTAATCATGAGGTTTGATCGTTATGTTTTCTCTTTACATGCATGATTGTTAAGTTTCTTATCCATTTTCTCCCTAGTGACTTCATCGATTTCTTATCTTCCTTAGTGCACTCGAGCAACTAGGTTTCGCCTAGGCTTAAGGATTTCATTACCATCATAAATTACTTTCGAGCTTCTCTTGCTTTCTTACCATACTCGTGGTTGGGTTCCTTAATAATGGGAATACTATGCTTATCGCTTAAAACTCGTGCTTAGTGATCAAGTGAGCGATCGAATGGTATTCCTTGTACGTATAACTTATTTTCAAGCTTGTTCTTCAAAGTTTTTAGATTGGAAAAATCATTCAAAAGTTTTGATTCCTTAGCATTGAATTCTTGCTTAAGCATTTTAACATTTTCTTGAAGTTCTTGTTTTGCTTAGCGCTTTAGAAAGCTTTTCTTGTAAGGAGTTTAACTCTTGTTTTAATACTTCTTTCTAAAATTACTTTTTCGAATAATTGTACGCATTTGGTCATCCATTTCCCGCTCACGGGTGGTTAACTCAAACTTAGCACGTTGTTCATAAATAGCAACTTGTTCTTTATAGGCATTCGATTCGAGATAATAGAATCATCGAGGGCACATGCGGTGTATTCATCAAAAGCATAGTCATCATTGATCGCAGAAGATGCATTACTTGGTACAACCTCACTTTCACTTTGCTTCACATATTGATCATATGGGACAATATTGCTATTACCCTCATCATCAATATCGATTCATAAGTTTCAAGAGATTGTACTTTATTATGCATCTTTTGCTCATCAACATCATCATATAGTTTTAATACCTCGAGATGATTGATTCTTTGGATGGACCACTTTGTTGTGATGATGAGACCTTTGGAGAGACCATTGGAGAAATGCTTGCCATGAAGATTGTGCATGCAAGAGGTTCATCATCGACGTCGAGTCGTATGCATCACGATCGCAACTTGAAAGGCATTCGATGATTATGACCTATCTCCGAATTGGTTGCTCATCCACATCGCATCATATGTCTTTGCATTGCCCTCAAGAAGAAACAACAACTCCTCTTCATCCAACACAGCTCCATTATCCCGAGCTTGCACAAGTAACATCTTGTCTTTGAAGTACTCGCATTTTGAGGCGTTTTGGAGAAGTGCAGTTCCTTGCTATGTGTCCATCACCACCACAGTTGTAGCACTTAATTGGCTTAGCTTGACCACGATTTGGATTCCTTCCACGATTTCGATTTGCCACATATCCTCTACCAACTCCACCTCTTCCCTGTTCATATTGCCTTTCTTGAACTGGTTGCACCATAACCTTTCCATCTCGACGGTAGCTTGATTGTGTGGATTGGATCATTGTTCGAGGTTATTGTTGGTGTGTGGGAGAGTTCATGTTTTGACTAACCATGAGAGCCAGTTGATTGATGAAGTTTTCCATGAATGTGTTTGGGTCGGAGGCTTATACTTGGATCGTGAATGAGCTTGTAATTACCATTACCCATGGGTATGACTTGAGAAGCTTTGGTGGTAATTCCAACATTGGTGTAAAAGTTGTAGAATCATTTGATGAGCTTGTTTCTCCCCGGTTGGTTTTGAACTGATCAAGAATCCTTTTTCAAACATAGCATGTCTCTCATTTCGAAGAAGGAATGCATAAAGTTGCTCATAGTTGGTGTTCTTCAATCCTTTGGTTAGCTTCACGAGGTGACAAACTTATGCCATTCGGGATTCATGTTGTTCACAAACTTTGAATTCAATTTGAATATTTGGCATGGTCATTTTGATATTCCTCATATCATTCACAAGCTTGTGGAATCTCACGTAATACTCATAGACACCTTCTTCTCGGCTTCATCTTGAAGTGCTCAAACTCATCATACTGGTTGTGATTCTCTATCTTCCTTGGTTAATTCGTAACCCGAGAGAAGCATCTTGACATTATCCCAAACCGCCTTGGCTTCAGTGTTGTGATTGATAAGCTTGTAGATGTCTTTGGAAGACCCCAAGTATAATGTTAGAAGCCCGATGTCAAGATCGAATCTCTTTTCTCCTTATCATTGAGCTCATCATACGTCTTTGGTCTGTCTAATCCATAGATCATTGTTCCATCTGCAGCTGTATCAATTAAGTCTCTTGTAGTCTCAATCTGATAAGGTCCTTCATCAATGGATTTGAGAATGTTGACCCCATTTTCCTTTCCAAGACAATACAATCTGATTCGTTGAGCCCAAGAGTCGTAGTCAGTTCTGTCAAGCATAGGTGGACGAGTATCTGAACCAGCTGCTTGAACATCCTCAGCAACAGTGGAGATAATTGTAGGTACGTTGGTAGACATGATTACAAGTTCTACGGGATTTTACTATTCTTTGATTAAACCGGGAAATTGATTCTTTCACGGGATTTTACTAAACCAAAAGAACAACCGTAAAGATGTAGTACGAAGAAGTAACAAGTCTCAATAGACAAGTAGCTAAACAGTCAACTCGCTTAGTTATCAACTCGCTAAACGGACAACTCGCTTAAAGAAACAAGTCGCTTAAAGAACCAACTCGCTTAATAGCCAAGTCGCATATAGAGACAACTCGCTTAATAGCCAAGTCGCATATAGAGACAACTCGCTTAATAGCCAAGTCGCAAACAGAGACAACTCGCTTAATAGCCAAGTCGCAAACAGAGACAACTCGCTTAAAGAGACAAGTCGCTTGAAGTAACTCGCTAGTTGTACAACTCGCTTAATAGCCAAGTCGCTTTAGAACTCAAGTTGCTTAAAGAAACAACTCGCTTAGAACCCAAGTCGCACAAGGAGTCAACTCGCTAAATAGCCAAGTCGCATATACCAACTCGCTTCCAATAACAAAGCAACTCGCTTTGAAGAAACACAACACCGAGACTCAACTCGCTTCGTACAACTTTCTAAAACAACCACTTTATCAATCAAAAACAACCAAACCACAATGATTTAAGCCTTCCAATTCAAAACCTAAACACATATGATGATCCTAAACACAAAAGTACAAACAAAATTCAAACTTTAACACTAGAATTTGTCAAATGATTCAAACTCTCCTAAACACTTATAACCCCAAAAACCTTATGAAATCCACCAAAACAAAGAGCATGAAAGATAAGTGATCAAACCATGGCTCTTGATACCAATTGTAAGATATAGGATTTCACAATCACACTAAACCATAATCATATGAGGCGTTCAAGATGTTTAGAGAGAAAGTTCTAGAGAGAAAGGGAAGAGAGTTGGGAACTATGTGAAACAAAGAAAAATGGTATTGAGCTCCAACCTCTACCTTGGGAGGTAGAGGGTATTTATAGTGTCTTACAAATAAACGCCACCTACGGGGGTGCATGGATCGTCCTCCACGGGCATACTACGTGGGTAAAGACCCGTCCGTCCTCCACGGTGTTACTTAACAAACTACTTACTAACATAACTTGACTACGACTACGAGCTTTCTATCGAATACATATACTTGAGGTGACCGTACTCTTTAACGAATCCACAAGAATTTTCTAATTCCTAACAAAAAAAGCGCTTCATGGGAGGCAACCCATGCTTAATTGTTTGCTTGTTTGTGTCGTGTATCTTTTATTAATTGTTTATTCTCATGTTTAAATTTGTAAAAATGCTTTATTTTGTCTTTAACCTCGTCTTAATTACATATAAAGGTATTTTACATAAGGGATAAGTATAGGGAGGATTACACACGTTTTCATAAGAAACGTGAACATGAGAATTACAATTACTTAAAAGATATACATGTGTGTTTGTTCGAGTCAAATGCTTGTATCGAGTCATAATTGATGTTTTGCAGAAATTTTCCATTTTAAAGATAAAAATTTTCCGAATTTTTCCGTAAAATCGAGACCGCTTTTTGTCGGGATAACCTAACGGCGTCAGATCGCAACCGACGGTCGCCGAGGAGCGTAAACAACTTACTACTTTTTCTCGTTTCGAGCTACTTATAAATTTTAGAATTTTCGTGTCTTAATTTTCCGAAAATCGTAAACATCCATTCCACAAGCATTATATCCTAGTTTAGTAGAGTCATATATATATATATATATATATATATATATATATATATATATATATATATATATATATATATATATATATATATATATATATATATATTACCGCCGATTTTACTTGAAGGTTTCGCTTTGTTTTCTTCAAGTGTGCGAGGTTTAATTTATCAAGAAAAAGTTACATAAGATGAGAAGGAGCTTTTCACGCAAACATTCTTCTTGAAGAAAGATTTAACCACCACTTCACACATGATCCTACCGAGCTAATCGTGGAGTACTAGTTTCTTTCGCTTTTAATTACCTTCCATTATCATAACTTTAATACTTCGGGAACATTGGGGACAATGTTCGGTTTAAGTAGGGAGGAAAATAAAGCGGAACTTTGAAACTATGCTTATCCTTGACTATTTGCTTTGTCCAATTTCATTTGTGTAATAAACCATGAGAAATATCGGTTAGGGTAATTTTGGCACCAAATTTAAAATTTTTCATGACATGTAGGAGTGGGCCATTAGTTTTAATAAAGCGTCTCATGGATAGGAAGTTATATGACTAGCACAAAAAAACCCTTTACCACTTAAATTCCACCTAAAATGTGAGGATCGCCCTTAGATTTGTAGGAATTAAAGCATTCATCTTTGATGCTTAGAGTGTGAACCGGTAGTACAATAGATTCTAGAACTTGTTTTGTGATGCATTCCGAGATCGCTAGTAAGACTACACTTGTGTAGTTAGGAATAACTAAATGATAAGAGGCATTAGGATAACCCTTGTTTGATACCTGTAATATAATTACTTCTTCCACATCGGTTGAGTAATTCCCCCACACCTTTGCGTTGTACTTATCTTTAGTACACGATACCCCTAGTTAACCCCTCAGAGCCTATCCTTTTCGCGGTTCTCGTGATGTTTCGGTTTTCCGGAATATCAATGAAGAGCATTGTTTACAATCCACCCCCATTGTTAAGAATAAGGACGTGACAATTCAACCATCAATAGGAGATAACTAGGGTGTAATAAAACCTAAGTAAATACATTTTTAATCATCATACGAGCACACAACAATAGACATAGACTACCCCTAGCTTAGTTAATTAGATAAATAGATAAGTAGAGTAATCGGTAGAAATACCAACCCCCAAATCCAAACCCCGAGATTCGCACTTTCCATTTCCATAAAAAATATAAAAAGAAAAAAATAATCTTCCTCAACCCCAACCTTAGCGTAGTAACTTCTCACTAGCATTCCTATTCCCCAGAGAATGATATCAATACCCGTGGCTTACCCTAATACTACACTACAATGATTAGGTTCATCGCCTAGGGTGTTGAAAAACTTCTTTCGAAAAGGAAGTTCCTTTGACCCCGAACGCACGTGTAAGCGTATCAACTACAAATTCAAACTTTTATGAATTTTAGCTTTTCATTAAAATAATTTTATGTTTTGTCATCAACAAAAGGGAGATTGTTAATACAAATAAGTCAGTAAAACGTTTATTTATATTTTACGATCTTCTAATGTTTTGTCGATAATGACGTAAAATCATTTTAACGAAAAAATAAAATACCTAATTAGTTTGAGCGAACAGTTTTTCTAACACACTTACGTTTTCACATAAAACACTAAAACAAGTATAAGCGATTTTATGATTTAGTATTACATATGTACAACAACTATTGTTTACATATTTGGGTAAAATATACACATAACTAGTATGTAGTATATTGGGTAATATAAATGGGTAGAAACTTAAAGTATCATAACTCATTGACCAAATACATTGAATGTAGTAGGGTACAACCCAAAGTCCATGACCCATATCCATGGAGCTTGACCCATAACCCATTGCATGACATCATGCTTATATCATATATGGATAATATCCATAGCGCATGGTATTGACCCATACCCATGTGACTAGGTGCATTGCACTCATAAGATACATTGTATCTAGTAAAGACCCATGGATCAACCCATGACCCATGACCCATAACCAAAATACCCATGGGTAAAGAGGGCGTCCACGGATCCCTAGTTTACGCTTGACGGATCCCTTGTGGGAGGGATCCGTGGGATCCGGAGCGATGAGCATTTTCTCTATAAATAGTGAGCCATTTCTTCATTGTTCCTCACCCCTTTCTCACATACTTTCTCCTTGAGTTAAAAACTCTCTAACCCCAGATCCAAGTGATCTATGTTTGTAGTTTTGTTTTTGTGTGATTCTCTAGGTTCCTCTTTAAGGCGAGATCACCACCTTTGAAGTCAAGCAAGCTCAAGTCCATGTGTTGCTATGCTTCCTCATCATCAAGACTACTGAATTCCTCTTGTTGATGGTTCTTTTCTTTCTTCTAAGAAGTGTAGTGTTGAAGACATTAGTGAAAGATGTCTCAAGTGTCAAGACGAAGACATTAGTGAAAGGTGTCGATCGTCCGTATTGTAGGCATTAGTGAAGGGTGCCTAGAAGTCAAGTCACAAGACATTAGTGAAGGGTGTCTTGAAGATCTAGTTAAAGGCATTAGTGAAAGGTGCCTTAGATGTACATTCGATATGGTGTGTTTCGATGTACAAGATAGATTAGTATTGGATCCAAGGATATTGATATCCTTGATGATGTTGTAATAAGGAGTTGGTCTCCTTTGGGATTAGTCATTGGTGTAGTGTTGGGTAGTAGTTCCTCCATTGTAATGGAACTCGGTATCTAGCCTAGTACCGGATAAAGGGTAGGCGACGTTGTGGTAGGTGTGGTTCACCTTGGTGTGAAAGAACCCGATGGTTAGCCTAGTACCGGAAAAAGAGTAGGCAAAGTTTTGAAGGTTTCTCCACCATAAGGAGTCAGTGTCGTGTAGTGATTACGAACTCTTGAGTAGGTGACTCGGGGAGTGGAGTAGGGCAAGGAAGGTGTCCTTGTAGCCGAACCACTATAAATACTCGCGTTGTGGTTTTGTGCTTCTTACTCTTATCTTTTCATTACATACTTACACTTCTATATGTTTGTTTATCAACATCCAACACACATCCAAATAGATTGACATAAGTCGATCTAAATAGTTTAAAACGAGTTTTAATTGGCAAAACTATTCAACCCCCTTTCTAAAACAACCACTTTATCAATCAAAAACAACCAAACCACAATGATTTAAGCCTTCCAATTCAAAACCTAAACACATATGATGATTCTAAACACAAAAGTACAAACAAAATTCAAACTTTAACACTAGAATTTGTCAAATAATTCAAACTCTCCTAAACACTTATAACCCCAAAAACCTTATGAAATCCACCAAAACAAAGAGCATGAAAGATAAGTGATCAAACCATGGCTCTTGATACCAATTGTAAGTTATAGGATTTCACAATCACACTAAACCATAATCATATGAGGCGTTCAAGATGTTTAGAGAGAGAAAGTTCTAGAGAGAAAGGGAAGAGAGTTGGGAACTATGTGAAACAAAGAAAATGGTATTGAGCTCAACCCTCTACCTTAGGAGGTAGAGGGTATTTATAGTGTCTTACAAAAACGCCACCTACGGGTGTGGATCGTGCATACGGTGGGTAAAGACCGTTAAGTCCTCCACGGAGTTACTTAACAAACTACTTACTAACATAACTTGACTACGACAACGAGCTTTCTATCGAATATATATACTTGAGGTGACCGACTCTTTAACGACTGAATTTTCTAATTCCTAACAGCTGATCAAGGGTCTAATGTAAACATAATGCCATTATCAGTCTATAATAATTTGACTAGGGAAAAGCCAGCCAAGACCAATCTTAGACTTTCTTTAGCAAATCACACATATGTCTACCCCATAGGAGTAGCAGTGGATGTTTTAGTGGAAGTGGCTAATATTTTCTATCCGGTGACATTGAGGAAGATAGAAACACGCCACTCATTCTTGGAACACCTTTTCTGGCAACTGCCAAAGCAACCATCAAATGCGGTGAGGGCATCATGATACTTAAAAGCGGAAAAGGGTACGCTAGGATACCTATTGTTCCAAGGTATCCTCTTAAGATCATGGAGAAGATTACGGATGAGAATCCACAAGTCCCTAACAATGTGGTTAGGAAGAAAATGAACGATTGGGAGAAAGGGCTTAGAGATTTCATGGTTCAAGGACTACATGCAACATTGTGGAAACGCGATAAAAAGTTAGGAAATAATCCTACCGCAATACCACAAACACAAAGGAACCCTAAGGAATTTTTAAATGGAGAGAAAGTACTCTTGTACAAATCTCGAATAAGAGCATAGGTAGAAACAAGCCAAGATGGTTTGGGCCTTATACGGTGAAGGAAACTAATCTAAAAGATAAAACCGTTATCATAATAGACGACGTTGGGAAAGAATCCACAGTAAGCATACAACGCCTACGCCCTTTTGATGAAGGACTAGTAAAAGTAGAAGGTGACGGTAATGAAGTCACGTAGGGGCAAGACTTCGAGTCTAGCTACAAGACTCATAAATAAAGAAAAGCGCTTCGTGGGAGGCAACCCATGCTTAATTGTTTGCTTGTTTGTGTCGTGTATCTTTTATTAATTGTTTATTCTCATGTTTAAATTTGTAAAAATGCTTTATTTTGTCTTTAACCTAGTCTTAATTACATATAAAGGTATTTTACATAAGGGATAAGTATAGGGAGGATTACACACGTTTTCATAAGAAACGTGAACATGAGAATTACAATTACTTAAAAGATATACATGTGTGTTTGTTCGAGTCAAATGCTTGTATCGAGTCATAATTGATGTTTTGCGTGAAATTTTTCCAGATTTTAAAGATAAAAATTTTCCGTAATTTTTCCGAAAATGAGACCGCTTTTTGTCGATAACCTAACGGCGTCAGATCGCAAATCGACGCGCCGAGGAGCGTAAACAACTTACTACTTTTTCTCGTTTCTCGAGCTACTTATAAATTTTAGAATTTTCCGTGTCTTAATTTTCCGGAAAATCAGTAAACATCCATTCCACAAGCATTATATCCTAGTTTAGTAGAGTCATATATATATATATATATATATATATATATATATATATATATATATATATATATATATATATATATATATATATTGTTACCACCGATTTTACGCGAAGGTTTCGCTTGTTTTCTTCAAGTGTGCAGGTTTAATTTATCAAGAAAAAGATACATAAGATGAGAAGGAGCTTTTCACGCAAACATTCTTCTGAAGAAAGATTTAACCACCACTTCACACGATCCTACCGAGCTAATCGTGGAGTACTAGTTTCTTTCGCTTTTAATTACCTTCCATTATCATAACTTTAATACTTTCGGGAACATTGGGGACAATGTTCGGTTTAAGTGTAGGGAGGAAAATAAAACGGAACTTTGAAACTATGCTTATCCTTGACTATTTGCTTTGTCCAATTTCATTTGTGTAATAAACCATGAGAAATATCGGTTAGGGTAATTTTGGCACCAAATTTAAATTTTTTCATGACATATAGGAGTGGGCCGTTAGTCTTAATAAAGCGTCTCATGGATAGGAAGTTATATGACTAGCACAAAAACCCTTTACCACTTAAATTCCACCTAAAATGTGAGGATCGCCCTTAGATTTGTAGGAATTAAAGCATTCATCTTTGATGCTTAGAGTGTGAACCGGTAGTATAATAAATTCTAGAACTTGTTTTGTGATGCATTCCGAGATCGCTAGTAAGACTACACTTGTGTAGTTAGGAATAATTAAATGATAAGAGGCATTAGGATAACCCTTGTTTGATACCGTAATATAATTACTTCTTCCACATCGGTTGAGTAATTCCCCACACCTTGCGTTGTACTCACCTTTAGTACACGATACCCTACTTAACCCCTCGAGCCTATCCTTTTCGCGGTTCTCGTGATGTTTGGTTTTCCGGAATATCAATGAAGAGCATTGTTTACAATCCACCCCATTGTTAAGAATAAGGACGTGACAATTCAACCATCAATAGGAGATAACTAGGAGTAATAAAACCTAAGTAAATACATTTTAATCATCATACGAGCACACAACAATAGACATAGACTACCCTAGCTTAGTTAATTAGATAATTAGATAAGTAGAGTAATCGGTAGAAATACCAACCCCAAATCCAAACCCCGAGATTCGTACCTTTCCATTTCCTTAAAAAATATAAAAAGAAAAAATAATCTTCCTCAACCCCAACCTTAGCGTAGTAACTTCTCACTAGCATTCCTATTCCCCTAGAGAATGATATCAATACCGTGGCTTACCCTAATACTACACTACAATGATTAGGTTCCTTGCCTAGGGTGTTGAAAACTTCTTTCGACTAAAAGGAAGTTCCTTTGACCCCAACGCCTGCGTAAGCGTATCAACTACAAATTCAAACTTTTACGAATTTTAGCTTTTCCTTAAAATAATTTTATGTTTTGTCATCAACAAAAAGGGGGAGATTGTTAATACAAATAAGCCGTAAAAACGTTTATTTATATTTTACGATCTTCTAATGTTTTGTCGATAACAAACGTAAAATCATTTTAACGAAAAAAATAAAATACCTAATTAGTTTGAGCGAACAGTTTTTCTAACACACTTACGTTTTCACATAAAACACTAAAACAAGTATAAGTGATTTTATGATTTAGTATTACATATGTACAACAACTAGTGTTTACATATTTGGGTAAAATATACACATAACTAGTATGTAGTATATTGGGTAATATAAATGGGTAGAAACTTAAAGTATCATAACTCATTGACCAAATACATTGAATGTAGTAGGGTACAACCCAAAGTCCATGACCCATATCCATGGAGCTTGACCCATAACCCATTGCATGACATCATGCTTATATCATATATGGATAATATCCATAGCCCATGGTATTGACCCATACCCATGTGACTAGGTGCATTGCACTCATAAGATACATTGTATCTAGTAAAAGACCCATGGATCAACCCATAACCCATGACCCATGACCCATAACCAAAATACCCATGGGTAAAGAGGCGTCCACGGATCCCTAGCTTACGCTGACGGATCCCTTGGGGAGGATCCGTGGGATCCGGGAACGAGAGGCATTTTCTCTATAAATAGTGAGCCATTTCTTCATTGTTCCTCACCCCTTTCTCACATACTTTCTTCTTGAGTTAAAAACTCTCTAAACCCAGATCCAAGTGATCTATGTTTGTAGTTTTGTTTTTGTGTGATTCTCTAGGTTCCTCTTAAAGGCGAGATCACCACCTTTGAAGTCAAGCAAGCTCAAGTCCATGAGTTGCTATGCTTCCTCATCATCAAGACTACTGAATTCTCTTGTTGATGGTTCTTTTCTTTCTTCTAAGAAGTGTAGTGTTGAAGACATTAGTGAAAGATGTCTCAAGTGTCAAGACGAAGACATTAGTGAAAGGTGTCGATCGTCCGTATTGTAGGCATTAGTGAAGGGTGCCTAGAAGTCAAGTCACAAGACATTAGTGAAGGGTGTCTTGAAGATCTAGTTAAAGGCATTAGTGAAAGGTGCCTTAGATGTACATTCGATATGGTGTGTTTGATGTACAAGATAGATTAGTATTGGATCCAAGGATATTGATATCCTTGATGATGTTGTAATAAGGAGTTGGTCTCCTTTGGGATTAGTCGTTGGTGTAGTGTTGGGTAGTAGTTCCTCCATTGTAATGGAACTCGGTATTCAGCCTAGTTAGGATAAAGGGTAGGCGACGTTGTGGTAGGTGTGGTTCACCTTGGTGTGAAAGAACCCGATGGTTAGCCTAGTACCGAAAAAGAGTAGGCAAAGTTGTGAAGGTTTCTCCACCATAAGGAATCGATGGTCGTAGTGATTATGAACTCTTGAGTAGGTGACTCGGGAAGTGGAGTAGGGCAAGGAAGGTGTCCTTGTAGCCGAACCACTATAAATACTCGCGTTGTGGTTTTGTGCTTCTTACTCTTATCTTTTCATTACATACTTATACTTCTATATGTTTGTTTATCAACATCCAACACACATCCAAATAGATTGACATAAGTCGATCTAAATAGTTTAAAACGAGTTTTAATTGGCAAAACTATTCAACCCCCTTTCTAGTTTTCCACATAATCGAGGATTAAACTCACCAAGATGAATAGCCAGGGCATGCAAGTCAGCAACAGCCGAATCAACCTTCCGCGAAAGTCTACCCATCTTAGCATCCTGAATCTTACAAAATTCCTCCTCCAAAGCAGCGAAGGACGGAGCTCGGCTACGGAGCTCAGAGCATGACTCTTCCAAAGTCCGTATCTACAAACAAAACAAAATAAAAAAAAGGATAAACAAAAAAACAAAAAATATATACATAGACTAGAGCACGACCACATACCTGTTCAGAAAGACTGGAATTCCGAGACTTAAGAACAACAATCTCGGCTCTCAAAGTGGATGACTCAGAATCCTTGGCATCAAGGGATGATTGAAGTGATGCTACCTCGGCTCGAAGAGAATTTCGTTCTCCCTCAAACACAGAATTTTGGTCCTTTAGGGACGGAGCGTGTATTACGGACACGATGTGGCGATTCACTGGAAGAAATAGCATTGGCACCCTCAGACTTCAGAGTCGAAATCTCCTTATCCTTACTCGCCAACAAAGACAATAAGCGTTTCCGCTCCATAGCATTATACTCTAAACGCTGATGAACTTCAGAACTAAAGCACAATTGTCACGCCACGGCAACATTAAACTCACCCAGGAGGCGTTCATACCCCATATCACGGATATCGGAAAAGAAGGTAGGAGGAGCGAACTTATCCACCATAGCACGACACTCATTAACATCATCAAGAAGAGAACCTTTGGCAACATTCCATTTCGGAACATGAACACCAGAGGGAGAATCGGAATCCGAACCATAAACAACACGGATATCCCCAGCTGAAACATCAAGATCTGAAAGATCATCAAGACTTGGATAAATATCACCAATAGGAGAAAGGCTATCCGGAAGGTAGGAAGGAACATCCACTCGACCCTTCCCCTTCTCAATAGAATGAACAGTAGCAACGACGACATCCGTCATAACGGGCACAGAAGAACTGCGAATAAAAAAAATATATAAAGAGCAAGTAAATAAAGGAAAGAAAAAAAATTACGAAAAGACAAAAGTATAAACAACAAACCGGGAAGGAGAGCCATCAAGATGGAGCAAACCAAAGCCAGATTTAGTGGATGTCCCAGCTTCACAAAAAGGAGTAGTTGAAAATAAAGGAGGAGAAGAAGAATGAGTGGGCAGAGCATTCAAGCAATATTCAAGAGTTTGTGAACTTTGAGCAAGCAACTTCTTAATGGACTCGGAAGACTTACCACCAGTAGAAGCCCTACCAGAATCATTAAGATCACTCCTTGCCTTCTTAGGGGGATGGACAAGGCTAATGTTAGCCCTCCTCCTTCTCCTACCAGAACCAGAAGCCACCCCACTGTCAAAACCAGCGTTAGAGGCTGAATAGTCAAGACGCAGGATAACGTCACCAGATGAACGAGAAACTCTGACTTTCGAGCAAGTAGCTATACGACCAGCCTCACCAGAGGAAGGAGGGGCAAGAGAGACAGTACGACCTTCGGTCAATTGTAGCAAGGGAACTTCATCTTCCTCCCGCGGTTGGGCGTCAACAAGCAACTCCAAAGGGTTCTTCTGCTTAACCAAAGACAACAAATCCATAGCTGCAGCAAACAAATAGGAAAGAAACAAAGGTAAGAGCAAAATAAGAATAAAGTAACGGGAAGAAAAATGTAGATACAGCATACCCACCCCGATTCTCTTGATCATAAAATACGGGATAAAATTCATTGCCCAAAGTGTAATTACGGCTCAACCCAACCAAACAAAGAAAAGGTTCCGGAAACTTAACTGTGGAAAACTAGAAGGGGGTTGAATAGTTTTGCCGATTTTAAGTTAGTTTCTAAAAACTTTAGATTCGATGTTATGTGAAATCGTATGGATGAAGATAAAGTATAGATCTAAGAGTAATGCAGGTAAAGAAAGTAAAGTAAAGGATAGAAATGACACAACCGATTTATAGTGGTTCGGCTACAAGGACACCTTCCTTGCGTTACTCCACTCCCCGAGTCACCTACTCGAGAGTTCAAGCACTATGTCAACAAACTCCTTTAACTTGGCGAGAAGCTTTCACAACGTTGCTTACACCTTTTCAAAGACAAAGCTAACATCGAGTCCGTAACACGGAGGACCAAACCAACACGACTATTACACAACAACAATATGAAATATCAAGTACATGATCTTTGCTACAGAAATCTTGTGAAGAAACAAATCAATCAAGGACCCCTTGCTTGGATGACTTGTAGAAAGCTCGTGATCTCGCCTTAGAGAAGGACCTATATGAGAATCACAATAGAAATAAGAACAACTCTCTAGATCAAATGATCTTTTGTTAGAAGAGTGTAAGAATATATGAGAGAGTTAGTAAGAAGAGGGGTAAAGAGAAATGAAGAAATGGCTCTCTATTTATAGGCAAAAACTTGCCACTGTAGCACGGATCCCTTCCTTAAGGGATCCGTCTAGTGTAACACCAGGGATCCGTGGGACGCTCCTCTTTGCCCATGGGTTTTTGGTTATGGGTCATGGGTTATGGGTTGGTCCATGGTAATTTGTGACACACAAAGAGGTAAATTTTCACTAAAATTTAAGTAAAACGATAATTAGTAATTTATTATTAACTAAGCATAAGTCATTAGTAGCATGCATAAGCTTAGCACGATCATTTGAGTAGATAACTCATAAGACGATCATTTGAGTAGATAATTGCACCACTTTTGCATTCATATCATTTTATGAATATTTCATTTTGTCTTATGATTTAAATTGTAAGACGAGAGGTTATCTCGTTTTCCCCAAATGACCGACATCGCACGCTGCATCGACACTATGATAAGGGCTTGATAAAACAAATGACAAATGTCCGTGATATGGAATATTACAAAGATAAAAATATTTCGAGACACGTAACAATAAGATACTACGTTATAAAAGTTATCAAACAACGATACTTGATCACAAATTAATATCGGGACACAAAATATATAACACACTTACACTTAAGCAATAACTCTTATAAGACTCAAATACAATTATACATAAGTGGAACACAAGTACATGTACATAAATAAATCATAAGTATACTATACATATACATACTTTTATACATTACCTTATTTTACTTATATTTCATTTAAAAGAAAACCTTTATTAAAAATTGAGATAACATCTCTTTGTCTTACTCTTCCCACACACGACAAAACCAAACACAAAACCGAGAAAAGGAAGATATCAAATCTTCTTCTTCAACCTCTAGACCTACAGATCTCTTATAGGTCGAATCTCCCAAAATGGTAAACCAACATACCTCTTCCATCATATTCTCATCTCTCCTCACCAAAACCATGAAAGTTTTGCTTCTCAAATCTCTCCTTGATGCGCTGCTACTACTCGTATTTAATCCAAGGAGAATCAAGACAAAGTCACCCAAGAGAATCATATCTTCACACCAATCTATCTTGAGCCAAAGTCCAAAACATTCTAAGGTTTTGGAAGTTAACCAAATTCGCTTCAAACCAAGACACAAGGAGAGAAAGGTAGTCAAGCTCCTTCCCAAGATACTCCTTTATCTCTAGTAGAGATGAAAACGCCCCAAACTCAGTTTCCTCATCAATTTTACCAAAAACTAGGGTTTGTGAAAGTTAGGGTTTTCAAAAATTGATTTGGGGGTTTTTCAATTGGAAGTGTGTAGGAGCTAATTCGAGTCTTGTTTGGTTTGAATCCAAGAAGTAACTTTCGTTCATCACCCATCATCTCTTCCAAGTTGAGGTTATCCATTTTTTTTTCGTTGTAATGCTTTACGTTGTTATTTGATGTCATGTTTGGTATTGTGTATCAAGGATTGTTCTATACTTGATGCGTTAATAAAATATGCTTGGTTGTTATGTTGAGTTTTGCTCTAATCTTTACTTGTTAAAATGATTGTTGTCGAAAAATAAGATGTCACTTTGGTGTTGTGTTTGAGTTTCGTCGAGACATATGAACCAAGAAAACTAGAAGTTGAGTTTTGTCGAGACATATAAACCATGAGTTTACATGATATAATCTTTGGTTTGACAAACAATCTATGTTACTTGAACTTAAGTGGTCATTTGCACA
Source organism: Chrysanthemum lavandulifolium (assembly GCA_022545495.1). NCBI lineage: Eukaryota > Viridiplantae > Streptophyta > Magnoliopsida > Asterales > Asteraceae > Chrysanthemum > Chrysanthemum lavandulifolium. The sequence continues at coordinate 122,029,455 of CM040246.1, forward strand.
AGGGTCCATTTGGTTTTCGTCGAGTATGAAACAAGAAGAAGATAGATGAGTCAAGTTTACAAATCTACTAGTAACCCATGTTGATACTCACATTTTCAATCGACATTCATGTCATTTAAAGTGTGTCGAACCTTGATTATAACCTTGCTTAAACTTGAGAAACATGCTTGTTATCTTAGTGTCTTGTGACTCAAATCTTAGTGGTGAACCTTGTGTCTAAGTCGCTAGGTATGCCAAGGGAGAAACTCAAGTCAAATGTGCTCGCTTGCTAAAATATTTTCGAGTAGTCTATGTTGTGTCAAAGTCCATAATGGTTGACGGAATGAGACCAAGTTGAAGTAGTACTCAACTAATGCATGGCCTCATCACTCATTTGCTCACATCTTCCTAGTTAATGATGTTGGCCAACCTTACTCGAAACAAGTCTAGTGCATAATCATATTTTCTTGTTAGCTTGTCCTTAGTAAGTACATTGTAGTCATCAAAATGGAGGTACTTGAGTCTATGTAAGTGAGTCGACAACTCCATTGTGGTAGTACCATGGTGGTGGGTTGTACTCACTAGTCGAAGAGTTCGACTTCACGAAATGAAGCATGAGCAAACAAGTATATTTTGAGCCAAGTTACTCACGTCAAACTTTGAAAACAAAATGTATGTTAGTAATAAAAGTCTCTGAAATGAAATCTTGGTATATGCCTTCTAAAATTTGAGCATGTACATGTTATATCACCTCTGTTGGATCGTGCCAACTTCCAACACCATCATTGGGTCAAGCCCATTCCTACATGTACAACCACACCGGCCATGTTGCCCAATACTCATTATCATGATGACATGGGGCCACCCATGGACATTTATGTATCATGTTGATATAACGTGTATAGCCGAATAACATGATACTCAAACAATTTAATTGATGTCAAATAACGAAAACCATTCATTTCTATCCTTACTTTTCAGTTCGTTACATATCATCTTAGCGTCAATTATGTATACAAGTCATATCTTAACAAAAGGTGTACAAAAGTCGGCATGAACAACCAGTGTTTACCAACATGCTACACTTAACAAATGTTACAACAAAATTTAACGACAATATGTAAACAAATGCATGTCAAGTAAACTTTCCGCTTAGAACTACTATATATTAAGAACAAGTTTTGATAAACAAATAAAGACCACTATGTCATTTTATCATATATAAAAAATTTGAAAGTCTTCAAATTTAACTTGAATATTTTCTAAATACAATTAGAAAATAAATCAATTATATATATATAATTTTGACAATACCATTTTGTGTCAACTTAAATAAGTATATACACATTTATATACTTACTAGTGGAATATTGTAATTATTTTCAAATCAAACTTTGGATTTTAAAATCATATTATAGTGTCTACATGAAAAGTATATATACTTTGTATACTTACTAGTAAAATCATATTAATAATTTTACAAACTTACGTTTAGTATTAATACAATTATATTGAACTACTTTAAGTAAGCAATACTTAAAACAATGAACTAAAACATTGCCCTCCTTATCTAGGTCGCGTGTCGGTGCCGCTTCACAACATTCACTAATCCCACATTTGGATTTCACATTTGCTAAGGTGAGTTTTCATAGCCCTCTTTACTTGATAAACTGCTTTATACATTTTGGGGTGAGAAATATGCAAAACCTTTTATGGACCTAAACTATTACATGATTACTATTACGTGGTTTAGCCTAAGCCCTTATGTCCCTAGAGAATGCCCTTTTCATGAACCGTCAATTCCCCATTGGGAAACGCGAATGTTATAAATAGATCTATTGAGGGTGACTCCTCCGCTCGGTTGGCCATGCTTAGGCCAAGGCGAAACGTATACCATGTCGGAACCGAGTGTTGAGGACAAAACACTCGCTATGGGCCCCTATATTGTATGACATCTTTTAGCATACGTGAAACCGTCGTAGTATCGGTTGCATGAACTTAGAGCTAACGTAATATACATTCATCCATATATCATTATATTCGTTGTAATGATTATATGACTTTGCTTATGGTCCAAACTTACTATTTTAACTTAAACCTATGAACTCACCAGCTTTTATCTGACCTTTTTAGCATATTTTCTCAGGTGCTTAGTTGTGATCATGGATGCAAGGCAAGAGGCGGATAAATGGTCGTAGTAATTTCTAAAGAAGTGTTTTTACACAAAACGATGTTTTTATATTGGGACCACTAAAATTATGGGATGTGCCCATTTATCTAAACAATGTTGTAAGATAATGTTTTAAAATATTTTATGAAATTAAACGGAGTATGTATTCCGTTCTTTATTACTTGTGTTGTGATTCACCAATCCCGTAACGCTCCCAAATAACACGTATGCTTCCGCTAAACCAAATTTGGGGGTGTTACAGATTGGCATCAGAGCCTAAGTTATAGAGAACTAGGTACATATAAACCCTAAACTATAACTACTTTTCACCAAAAACATCATACTACGACCGCCGATTGCCGCTTGCCTTACTTGCCATTTTACTTCCTATTTACTTATGCACTATTTCATATTCATCATGAGCATATTTTTCCACATACTTACACATATGCACCGTCTTGTCACAGACCATGCCTTCACCAGCCTTCCCTCACGATGTTCAGGAGGACATCCTACTTGCTCACTCACCTACCATCCGTCAGCTTGCACACTTGGCCACCGATCCGTATATTCAGGCCACACTAGCAGCTCAGCCAGTTATTGCACCTACTCCATCTATACCGACCCTTACCACCACTCCATCAGCTTTGTTGACGCGCAGGCGAAAACCCCGCATGATTGTGAGAGTACCTGGATATCGAGAGCGGTATTCATTTGTGCCTGCACTAGCTTCTCAGATGACCCGTGCTGCTTACATGGGTCCTTCTACTACTTGAGTCACCGACACCATCATCCACCGAGTCACCACCTCACCGAGACTCGGGAGATCCACCGATTCCTACTCGAGGAAGACCGGAAGAAGATCCGGAAGAGGATCCCGAGGAGGAACTACCGAGCCTATGCCGATTGAGAGTGTTCCGGATATGTTAGCACATCAGCAGATATGGATACACTGGTCCGGAGATTGTCCATAGTATTCGTGGAGTTAGGACAAAGCTCCGTGATGGCTCGTAGATTGAGCGAGGACATGGACATTGATGCACCATTTGGGTTAGGACAGAGGGTCGCTTTCCTCCGCAGCCGGGAGGAGAGTGATGAGATTGCTTGAGGATATTAGTTGTTTGGTTCTGCACCACATATCGCGAGTCCGAGCTACACCATCATCACCTTCATTCATACCATCTCGCATCGACATGGAGCGCCTTGCTCGCGCCACTAGATGACTTGAGACCATTGAGGTAGTCAGACCGGTGAGGCACAACTCGGTGCGGACCCATCTCCGATGATGAGGAGCCGACTTCACCGAGAGGGTGCTTATTCGTTGGATTCTCATGAGACCTTGCTAGGAGTCCATACCGATCGCCTAGAGAGAGTCGATCCAAGACGCTTGCAAGCTTGCAGCGGCGTGTTGAGGGTTTAGACCGAGTCACCGATGTGTTGTTTGAGAGCATGGAGCTCGAGAGACACGAGAGGATTCGACCGGGTTTCGTGAGTTGAGGCTCGTGTCGAGGATGTTAGAGTTGGATAGCAGAGCACGAGCCTTGGGCGCAGGTCAAGCCCGGATGCACGGCCGACTGAGGAGCTAGAGCGCATCCGGTGGATGGCTAGAGATACGCTGCAGAGAGGAGTGGCAGAGGACCACGTGTTTAGAGTCCATGTTAGCCTCTCGATGAGACGATCGCTAGTTTGGAGGATACGCAATGAGAGTTAGTTGCTACCATTGAGCGACTACGCATCGAGCGTGGACATCCTTAGATCTTATTGCATGATGTATCACACTAAACCGGATTATAACGATTAGTGTTAGTTATTACTCTTGTACTTCGCTTGTATTTCAATTGTATTTCGTTGTATTTCGGTTGTATTCCATCTAGTATCTCATCATGTACTTTAGGAACCTTGTAACCAAGTTCTATCTATGTCAAACTTATTTTCCTATCCAATTGTCTTTTCTTTTATAGATTGCTCATATGATCTATCTACGATAACCACACTATTACTTGGCACTTACCTTGTTTAAAAGGTTCTATATCTCATCACCTTTCTTTCGCGTAAATGCCGCCAAAACGAAGATCAAACCGCACCAATCTCGGTGGAGTTTCCAATGCTCCTATTCCAATGAGAGTTACCGCAACCAAGTCGCAAACGCCGCTATTCCAAACAGAGTCACACGCGATCGATCGATGAAGCCACTACTCCCGTTAGGGCTACTCCAATCCAACCTACCATGAATCAAGCTATGATAGACCAACTAGTCAATGATCGAGTGAACGCCGCTTTAGCCGCAAAGAAACCACTCGCCTACTAATGCCGGAACTTCGAGACCACCCACCCACACCGCACTTGTACTTACCAGACTTTCGTAAGACCATGACCTGAGGCTTTAGTGGAACCGAAGGAGTCGTCGGTCCGACTAGATGGATCGAGAAGCTCGAGACCGTGTTCAATCTGCATTGTGAAGAAGAGTCTAAGGTTAAGCACGCATCATTCACTTTCACCGATGTCGCCTTGACTGGTGGAACAATTTTTCAAATCGCTAGTATCGATGTTGCCTATGCCATGCCATGGGAGAGCTTCAAGGAGATGGTACTTCGAAAGTACTGTCCTCGTAATGAGATCAAGAAACTCGAGCATGAGTTTTGGAACCTCAAAGTTCAAGGCACCAATATGGCTGCTTATAACCAGCGTTTTCAAGAACTAGCCTTGTTGTGCCCTGAAATGGTTCAAACTGAGACCCGATTGTTGGAGAGGTACATCGGAGGACTGCCCCAATCTATCAAGGGCAATGTCACCACTTCTAAGGCTGTCGATCTTCACGAAACCATCGAAGTAGCCAACAAACTCATGGACCAAGTGATTGAGGATTCCATGGACAAAGTGGTTGACAATAAGAGGAAATGGGATGACCACTCCCGAATCTACAACAACAATGGGTACCGTGGCAACAACAGTGGGAACAACAGCAACAATCAAAACAAAAGGCAAAATGTTGCTAGAGCATATGCAGCTGGGATTGAAGAAAGGAAACCGTACGCAGGGACTGCACCACTGTGTAACCGATGCACTCTGCATCACAAAGGACGACAGTCTGATCAAGTGTCAGAATCGCCGTAAAATCGGACACTTAACCGTAAACCGCAGTCCAAGTCATTGGCGACGGTTCAAACAAAGACCACTCAGACCCAAAAGTCGCTATAACTTGCTTTGGTTGTGGTGAGAAAGGGCATTATAAGAATGAATGCCGAAAGACCAGAACCAAGGCAATGGAGGAAATCAAGGAAACCGAGGAAATCGTGAAGCCATGGAAATGGCGGTGATTCGTGGAAATGTTGGACGACCAAGTAATCGTGGAAATGGCGAAGGAGCTCGTGGAAGAGTTTATGTTGTGACCAAAGTGGAAGCTCAGGAAGACCCGAATGTTGTGATGGGTACGTTCCTTATAAATAACCGTTATGCATCCATATTGTTTGATACGGGAGCCGATAGGAGTTTTGTTTCTAATGCATTTAGTCCACTACTCGATATTGCCCCAACTGCATTAGGAAATGCATACAATGTGGAACTAGCTAACGGTAACATAGAAAGGGTAGATACCATCATAAGAGGTTGCACCCTGAATCTGTTAAACCACCCATTCAATATCGACTTGATACCAGTAGCATTGGGTAGTTTCGATGTCATCGTCGGAATGGATTGGTTAGCAAAATATCATGCTGCCATCATTTGTGACGAGAAGCTCGTTCAAGTACCATATGGAGATGAAGTCCTAACTATAGAAGGAGACCGGAGTGACAGAAGAAACGCTTCAAGACTGCATGTCATTTCTTGTACCAAGGTGTTGAGGTGTATCGAGGAAGGATGTCACATCTTCCTAGCACAAGTCACCGGAAAGGACGAAAAAGAAAAAGAAGAAAAACGTCTGGAAGACGTACCAATAGTGAGAGAATTTCCTGAAGTCTTTCCCGAAGACTTGCCAGGACTCCCGCCAACCCGACAGGTTGAATTTCAGATCGATTTAGTGCCTGGTGCCGCACCAGTGGCAAGAGCACCTTATCGATTAGCTCCAACGGAACTCCGTGAGTTATCAAACCGCTTGTCGGAACTTGCGAAAAAGGGTTCATTAGACCGAGCTCATCACCATGGGGAGCACCATCCTATTCGTCAAGAAGAAAGACGGAACTTTAGAATGTGCATCGACTATCGTGAGTTGAATAAACCGACCATTAAGAACCGTTACCCACTCCCGAGAATCGATGACTTATTCGATCAACTTCAAGGTTCAAGTGTTTATTCAAAATCGACTTAAGGTCCGGATACCATCAACTAAGAGTTCGGAAGAAGACATTCCCAAACCGCCTTCGTAACTCGTTATGGACATTACGAGTTCCAAGTCATGCCTTTGGGTTAACCAACGCGCCGGTGTGTTCATGGACCTCATGAACCGAGTGTGTAAACCCTACGGATAAATTTGTGATCGTATTCATTGACGATATCCTAATTTATTCCAAGAGCGTGAAAGAACACGAGGAGCATCTTAGATTGATCTTGGAATTGTTGAAGAAGGAAGAACTGTATGCAAAGTTCTCAAGTGTGAGTTTTGGATATCGATTGTGCAATTCCTAGGTCATGTAATCGATGACCTGTGGTATTCATGTAGATCCCGCTAAGATCGAGTCAATAAAGGATTGGGCGACACCCACAACTCCTATGAAATACGCCAATTCTTAGGACTCACTGGATACTCTGTAAGATTCATTGAAGGTTTCTCAAAGATTGCCAAATCTTTAACCAAGCTAACCCGAAAAACACCAAGTTTGACTGGGAGAAAAGAAGAAGAAGCTTTTCAACTCCTTAAAGAAAAGTTGTGTAGTGCACCTATTCGCCTTACCGAAGGTAGTGAAGACTTTGTTGTTTATTGCGACGCTCACATAAGGGGCTAGGAGCGGTGTTAATGCAAAGAGAGAAGGTGATAGCATACGCCTCGCCATTGAAGACTCATGAGAAAAACTACACGACGCACGCACCGGAGTTAGGATCGGTTGTGTTCGCACTCGAATTTGGAGACATTATTTATATGGCACGGTGTGTCGATACACCGATCACAAAAGTCTACAACACATTTTAGATAAAAAGAACCGAACATGAGACAACGCCGATGGTTGGAGTTACTCGCTGATTACGATCGCGAGATTCGTTACCATCCGGGTAAAGCGAATGTAGTTGCTGATGCTCTCAGTAGGAAAGAGCGACCAAAACCTCTTAGAGTCAGATCCTTGGGTATGACAATTAGTTCACCTCTTCCATCCAAGATTCTTGAGGCTCAATTGGAAGCACTCAAGGAAGAAAATCGTCCGAATGAGAACCTTTACGGAATGCCAGAAAGCGAAAATGGATTCGTGAAAAGGTCGGATGGAATTTTGTGTTTCAAAGAGCGAAGTTGGATACCACTCTACGGAGGAATTCGCGATATCATTATGCACGAATCCCACAAGTCTAAATACTCCATCCACCCAGGATCCGACAAGATGTATCTCGATCAAGAAATTGTCTTGGTGGCCAAACATGAAAGCCGACATTGCAACATATGTCACCGGTGTTTAACCTGCTCAAAAGTTAAAGCCGAACATCGAGACCCTCGTGTCTACTAGTACAACCCGAAATTCCGAATGGAAATGGGAACGATAACAATGGACTTTATCACTAAGCTACCTAAAACCTCTAAAGGCTACGACACTATTTGGGTAATAGTTGACCGTCTCACCAAGTCAAGACATTTTCTACCGATGAAAGAAAGTGACGGAATGGACAAACTTGCACAACTATACCGAAGGAAATCATCGCGTCATGGTGTACCAATCTCCATCATCTCGCATGAGATAGCCGTTTCACCTCAAATTTCGGAAATCGCTTCAAGATGCTTTAGGATCTAACCTCGACATGAGCACCGCTTACCATCCTCGATCGATGGACAAAGCGAAAGAACCATTCAAACCCGGAGGATATGCTAAGAGCATGTGTGATAGACTTTGAAATGGTGGGATAAGCACTTGCCATTAGCCGAGTTTTCTTACAATAACAACTATCACACAAGCATCAAAGCCGCACCATATGAAGCACTCTATGGTCGGAAGTGTAGATCACGTGTGTTGGGCAAGTTGGAGAAAGTCAACTTCATCGTCCGGAGTTAATTCAAGAAACTACCGAGAAGATTGTACAAATCAAAACCGACGCAAGCGACTCGTGATCACAAAAGAGCTACGCGGATAAAGAAGGAAACCACTTGAGTTTCAAGTGGGAGATAAAGTTATGCTCAAAGTTGCGCCATGGAAGGGCGTAATCCGTTTCGGAAAACGTGGAAAGTTAAATCCTCGTTACATTGGACCTTTCAAAATTCTCGCAAGAATCGGACCGGTAGCATACCGACTCGAATTACCACAAGAACTCAGCTCAGTGCACAACGTGTTTCACGTATGCAACTTGAAGAAATGTCTTTCTGACGAAACTCTTGCTATTCCCTTGGAAGAAATCCAAGTTGACGAAAGATTGAATTTTGTCGAGGAACCCATTGAAATTATGGATAGAGAGATCAAACGGCTTAAGCAAAGCCGCATTCCTATCGTCAAAGTCCGTTGGAACTCTCAAAGAGGTCCAGAATACACGTGGGAACGTGAAGACCAATTCAAGCGTAAATACCCACATCTTTTCTCTACTTCAGCAAGTAATCCTAACTGAAAACCGAGGACGGTTTTCTCTTCTAAGGCGGGGAGGATGTGACACACGGTAAATTTTCACTAAAATTTAACTGATAATTAGTAATTTATTATTACTAAGCATAAGTCATTAAGCATGCATAAGCTTAGCCTGATCATTTGAGTAGATAACTCGCATACAGTAGATAATTGCACCACTTTTGCATTCATATCATTTTATGAATATTTCATTTTGTCTTATGATTTAAATTGTAAGACGAAAGGTTATCTCGTTATCCCCAGTGACCGACACTGCACGCGTACCGACACTATGATAAGGGCTTGATAAAACAAATGACAAATGTCCGTGATATGGAATATTACAAAGATAAAAATATTTCGTACACGTAACAATAAGATACTACGTTATAAAAGTTATCAAACAACGATACTTGATCACAAATTAATATCATGGACACAAAATATATAACACACTTACACTTAAGCAATAACTTTTATAAGACTCAAATACAATTTATACATAAGTGGAACACAAGTACATGTACACAAATAAATCATAAGTATACTATACATATACATCATATACATTACCTTATTTTACTTATATTTCATTTAAAAGAAAACCTTTTATTAAAAATTGAGATAATATCTCTTTGTCTTTCTCTTCACACACGACAAAACCAAACACAAAAGCAGAGAAAGGAAGATATCAAATCTTCTTCTTCAACCTCTAGACCTATACATCTGCCTTATAGGTCGAATCTCCCAAAATGGTAAACCAACATACCTCTTTCCATCATATTCTCTCTCTTACCAAAACCATGAAAGTTTTGCTTCTCAAATCTCTCCTTGATGCGCTGCTACTACTCGCATTTAATCCAAGGAGAATCAAGGCAAAGTCACCCAAGAGAATCATATCTTCACACCAATCTATCTTGAGCCAAAGTCCAAAACATTCTAAGGTTTTGGAAGCTAACCAAATTCGGCTTCAAACCAAGACACAAGGAGAGAAAGGTAGTCAAGCATCTTCCCAAAATACTTCTTTATCTCTAGTAGAGATGCAAAACCCCAAACTCAGTTTCCTCATCAATTTTACCAAAACTAGGGTTTGTGAAAGTTAGGGTTTTCAAAATTGATTTTGGGGTTTTGCAATTGGAGGTGTTTTTGAGCTAATTCAAGTCTTGTTTGGTCCGAATCCAAGAAACCACTTTCGCTCATCACCCATCATCTCTTCCAAGTTGAGGTTATCCATCTTTCTTGTTGTAATGTTTTATGTTGTTATTTTGATGTCAAGTTTGGTATTTTGTATCAAGGATTGTTCTATACTTGTCGCGTTAATAAATATGCTTGGTTGTTATGTTGAGTTTTGCTCTAATCTTTACTTGTTAAAATGATTGTTGTCGAAAAATAAGATGTCACTTTGGTGTTGTGTTTGAGTTTCCTCGTCGAGACATATGAACCAAGAAAAACTAGAAGTTGAGTTTTGGCATTGTTTTGTTAGCCTTGTTTTCTTGTCGAGACATATAAACCAAGAATTAGAGAAGTTGAGTTTACATGATATAATCTTTGGTTTGACAAACAATCTATGTTACTTGAACTTAAGTGGTCATTTGCACAAGGGTCCAACGTCGAGATCATGAAACAAGAAAAAGATAGATGAGTCAAGTTTTACAAATCTACTAGTAACCCATGTTGATACTCACATTTTCAATGACATTCATGTCATTTAAAGTGTGTCGAACCTTGATTATAACCTTGCTTAAACTTGAGAAACATGCTTGTTATCTTAGTGTCTTGTGACTCAAATATTAGTGGTGAACCTTGTGTCTAAGTCGCTAGGTATGACAAGGGAGAAACTCAAGTCAAATGTGCTCGCTTGCTAAAATATTTTCGAGTAGTCTATGTTGTGTCGAAGTCCATAATGGTTGACGGAATGAGACCAAGTTGAAGTAGTACTCAACTAATGCATGGCCTCATCACTCATTTGCTCACATCTTCCTAGTTAATGATGTTGGCCAACCTCGCTCGAAACAAGTCTAGTGCATAATCATATTTTCTTGTTAGCTTGTCCTTAGTAAGTACATGGTAGTCATCAAAATGGAGGTACTTGAGTCTATGTAAGTGAGTCGACAACTCCATTGTGGTAGTACCATGGTGGTGGGTTGTACTCACTAGTCGAAGAGTTCGGCTTCACGAAATGAAGCATGAGCAAACAAGTATATTTCGAGCCAAGTTACTCACGCCAAACTTTGAAAACAAAATGTATGTTGGTAATAAAACTGAAATGAAATCTTGGTCATATGCCTTCTAAAATTTGAGCATGTACATGTATATGTGTCACCCATGTTGGATCACTTCCAACTTCCACACCATCATTGGGTCAAGCCCATTCCTATATGTACAACCACACCGGCCTAAAGCCCAATACTTCATTATCATATTGACATGGGCCAAATGTTGTACCCATACCCATGGACATGTATGTGCGTAGTTGATATAGACGAGTATAGTCAATAACATGATACCGAAAACAATTTAATTGATGTCAAATAACGAAAACCATTCATCGTCTATCCTTACTTTTCACCTCATTACATATCATCTTAATGTCAATTATGTATACAAGTCATATCTTAACGAAAAGGTGTAAAAAGTCGGCACAAGAAACCAGTGTTTAAGAACATGCTATACTTAATAAATCTTACAACAAAATTTAACGACAATGTAAACAAATGCATGTCAAGTAAACTCTCCGTTAGAACTATATATTAAGAACAAGTTTTGATAAACAAATAAAGACCACTATATCATTTTATCATATAAAAAATTGAAAGTCTTCAAATTTAACTTAAATATTTTCTAAATACAATTAGAAAATAAATCAATTATATCTATATAATTTTGACAATACCATTTTGTGTCAACTTAAATAAGTATATACACATTTATATACTTACTAGTGGAATATTGTAATTATTTTTCATATCAAACTTTGGATTCTAAAATCATATTATAGTGTCAACATGAAAAGTATATATACTTTGTATACTTACTAGTAAAATCATATTAATAACTTTTACAAACTAACGTTTAGTATTAATACAATTATATTGAACTATTTTAAGTAAGCAATACTTAAAACAATGAACTAAAACATTGCCCTCCTTATCTAGGTCGCGTGTCGGTGCCGCATCACAACATTCACTAGATCCCACATTTGGATTGCACATTTGCTAAGGTGAGTTTTCATAGCCCTCTTTACTTGATAAACTGTTTTATACATTTTGGGGTGAGAAATATGCAAAACCTTTTATGGACCTAAACTATTACATGATTACTATTACGTGGTTTAGCCTAAGCCCTTATGTCCCTAGAGAATGCCCTTTTCATGAACCGTCAATTCCCCATTGGGAAACGCGAATGTTATAAATAGATCTATTGAGGGTGACTCCTCCGCTCGGTTGGCCATGCTTAGGCCAAGGCGAAACGATACCATGTCGGAACCGAGTGTTGAGGACAAAACACTCGCTATGGGCCCCTATATTGTATGACATCTTTTAGCATACAGGAACTGTCGTAGTATCGGTTGCATGAACTTAGAGCTAACGTAATAGACATTCATCCATATATCATTATATTCGTTGTAATGATTATATGACTTTGCTTATGGTCCAAACTTACTATTTTGACTTAAACCTATGAACTCACCAGCTTTTAGCTGACCTTTTTAGCATATTTTCTCAGGTGCTTAGTTGTGATCATGGATGCAAGGCAAGAGGCGGATAAATGGTCGTAGTAATTTCTAAAGAAGTGTTTTTACACAAAAACGATGTTTTATATTGGGACCACTAAAATTATGGGATGTGCCCATTTATCAAATCAATGTTGTAAGATAATGTTTTAAAATATTTTATGAAATTAAACGGAGTATGTATTCCGTTCTTTATTACTTGTGTTATGATTCACCAATTCCGTAACGCTCCCAATAACACGTATGCTTCCGCTAAACCAAAATTTGGGGTGTTACACAAGGCGGATGCTAATCCGTACGGTTTTTCTAGATTTGGGTGGTGGTACTTTAGAAGGTGGGAGGACAAAGTTTTGGATTTATTGAAAATGGTTGTTTGCTCTAGATGATTCATCTATGTTGGAAGATATTTTGGGTGACATGATGTTTGTTTGTGAAGTTGGGATTTGATGAATATGCAAGCATTTTGGGAATCCTATTTATAGAAAAATAATGCATTGTAATGAATGCTTGACCCAAAATGTGGATTAAAATATAATGATTAGATATGAATTTAAGGCATGTGATCATGAGAGCACAAGCATTAAGTAGCATACTCCAAAATAAATAAAAGAAATGATGAAACTATTGAAGTTTTCATCCAAAGTGAGAAAAATAGAAGATAAAATTAGCTTCTGTCTCACGGATCCCACGGATCCTTCCTTGAGGATCCGTCCAAGATTAAGGTTGGGATCCGTGGTATCGGTAATTCAGCGACTCAAAATTTTCCTTTTGGAAACATTTGTGCCTAGTGTGTGCCTATATGCAAACCATTTGGAGTTGCGGTTATCTCAACTCCTAAAAGAAAAGAAAAATAAACTAGAAGTGAAAAAGCACACTATTATGTGAGATAACACGAGTGCTCCTAATTCATTGTTGCTTAAATGAATGTACCTGAAAACACATATTAGTTATGTGTCCTCTTTAGCATTCAAAAGACATGAGATGCATTGAAAACGGGTTTTTACTTTGTATTAATAATGAAAAAGCGATTAGTCCTAGACGTGAGAAATGACTTTTATGAAAGTGATACGGGAAGAGGTATCCTTTTAGAAATCATTTTGAAAAGAGGTTTCTTATGTGTGAATAAACCGTTTATTCTTTGAAAGAGAAAATATGTATGTAATTACGTTTTTGCAAAAGGTGCTTATCTTGAAAACTAAGAGAAAACTATGAATTATAAGTTAAACTTATCTTGGGTTTTGAAATTCCCGTGTTGTTTTGTGAGTTGTGCGTGAAATAGAGATCCTAGACTCAGAAAGAGGAAGGCTAGTGTTTACATACCTTGTAGAGTTTAAGAGCAAATTACGACGATTGTTCCATGAGACCAAGACCAAGACGAAGTAGGTTGAATTGTTCCCGCTTCAACGGTTTGGTGAGGACGTCGGCTATGTTGTCTTCGGATGCTACCTTCTCAATAGAGATGTTCCCCTTTTGAACATTGTCTCTTAAGAAGTGATGACGAATCTCTATATGCTTTGTACGAGAATGCAACACCGGATTCTTGCTTAAATCGATGGCACCTTTGTTGTCACATAGAATGGCTATGTCACTTAGATGAATGTCATAGTCAACTAACACTTGTTTCAGCCATAGTGCTTGTTGGCATGCTTTTCCGGCGGAGACATATTCGGCTTCGGTTGTTGATATTGCTAATGCCATTTGCTTCTTTGAGAACCAAGATGTTAAACAACATCCCATAAAAGTACATACTCCACTTGTACTTTTTCGGTCAACATAATCACCTGGATGGTCAGAATCTGCATATACAATTGTTTCTACTCCCACACCCTTAGGATACCACAATCCTAATTGAGTTGTACCCTTAATGTATCTAAATATTCTTTTGACAGCTTCTAGATGTGATGTTTGAGGATCTTCTTGAAACCTAGCACATAGACAAACACTAAACATGATATCCGGCCGACTAGCCGTGAGGTAGAGAAGACTACCAATCATGCCACGATATTTTGTGTTATCAACGGATTCGTCGTCTTCATCTTTTGTGAGTTTAGTGTCGGATGACATTGGTGTCCTAATTGGTTTTGACTCTTCTAAACCGAATTTCTTTAACATCTCCTTAATGTATTTAGATTGATTAAAGAAGATACCATCTTCTACTTGTTTGATTTGTAGACCAAGAAAGAAACTAAGTTCTCCCATCATACTCATCTCGAACTCGTCATGCATGATTTTAGAGAAATCATCACACATGTCTTGACAAGTAGATCTCGAATATAATATCATCTACATATATTTGAACAATGATTATATGTGACTCTCTTTCTTAGTAAAAGTGTGTTATCAACTAACCCCATGGTGTAGTTGTGTTTGATTAAGAATGACTTGAGGCTATCATACCAAGCTTTTGGAGCTTGTTTAAGACCGTAAAGGGCTTTCTTTAGCTTATACACATGTTTAGGTTTTTCAAAATCGATGAAGCCTGGAGGTTGAGCTACATATACTTCTTCATTAATAAAACCATTTAGAAAAGCACTTTTGACATCCATTTGATAAAGCTTAAGATCATTAGCACAAGCATAAGCAAGAAGTATTCTTATAGACTCTAATCTAGCCACGGGGGCATAGGTCTCATCAAAGTCTATTCCTTCTTATTGATTATACCATTGGGCAACGAGTCTAGCTTTGTTTCTAGACACTATACCGTTTGCATCTAACTTGTTTTTATATACCCATTTGGTTCCTATTATGGTTTGATTATTAGGTGGGGGGACGAGTGCCAAACATCATTAGAAACAAATTGATTTAACTCTTCTTGCATAGCCATTACCCAACTTTCATCTTTTATGGCTTCTTGTGTATTCTTAGGTTCTATGGTTGAGACAAAACAAAACAAGCTACTTTGGTTTTGAACTTGAGACCTTAAGGTTTATTCGTTTAGCTTTCCTATGACCTTATCTACGGGGTGATCTTTAGACTCTTTAATATTTATGATTTCATCATTTAAAGGTTCTTCTTCTTCGTTTATCTTTTTCTTTATTACAATAGCTTCACTTTCGAAAATCTCGTCATCGACAAGAGGTGGAGTAGGTTTGGGTGGACAAATTTTACGTTTAATGATTCTTCTACCTTCATTGTTTCTTTGTTTAATATGACGTAAGCTTTGCTATTAGGAGAGTAACCTAAAAAGATACCTTCGGTTGATTTAGGATCAAATTTTATAAGGTAATCTTTAGTGTTAAGTAGAAAGCATTTGCTACCAAAGACTCTAAAGTGATCTAACGTAGGCTTTTTTCCTCGAAGTAACTCGTATGGAGTTTTACCTAAAAGTGGTCTAATTAAGACTCGATTAAGTATGTATGTTGAGGTATCAACGGCATTCCACCAAAACTTTTGAGGTATGGATTGCTCATTTAGCATGGTGCGACTCATTTCTTGTAGGGTTCTATTCTTTCTTTCAACTACCCCATTCGATTGTGGAGTGCGAGGACCCGAGAAGTTGTGAGTAATACCATTAGCATCACAAAAGGCTCCAAATTGCACTTCATTATCGAATTCCCTACCATGATCCGTTCTAATAGACACTATAGGACTTCCTAGTTGTCTTTGGATTTTCTTACTTAATATTTCAAAGTAGTTGAACATTTCATTTTTGTTCTTTAAGAATTCAGTCCATGTGTACCTAGAATAATCATCCACTATAACCAAAGTGTAGTAGTTGCCTCCATAACTTTGGATAACGGATGGACCAAATAAATCCATGTGTAGTAACTCTAGACACTTAGTTGTAGACACCATGTTTTTAGCTTTGTGACTAGAATGGACTTGTTTTCCTACGTTACAAGCATCACAGAAGTGATGTTCGTATTTTAATGTAGGTAGATCTCTTACTAGATCTTTGGATGATAGCGATTGAAGAAGTCGCATATTGGCATGACCCAATCTTCGATGCCATAAGGTCGAAGTATCATCCATAGAAGTAAGACAAAGTTTGTCTTTAGGTTCATTACCAATTTTAATGACATAGACACCATGTTTCCCAATTCCTCTACCTACGGTGATACCGTTCTTTAATATCTTACTACCAGTTTCGTTAAAAAGTACGTTGCACTTTTTATCACATATTTGTCCTATACTTAAGAGGTTAAAGTTTAGGTTCTCTACGTGACACACATCGTTAATGGTTAGAGATTTGTTAGAAATCGTACCTTTGCCGATGATTTTGCTTTTGCTATTTTCAAATACCATATTTCCTCCATTAAAGGATTCATATGTGGAGAATAAATCTTTATTGTCGGTCATGTGCCTCGTGCACCCGCTATCCTTGATCCACTCATCCGGATCTAGGTCGACCTTTAAGCATACCTAAGAAAACAATTAACTCAAAAGTTTGGTCCCCATTTGTTCATGGGTCCATTAGTGTTAAACATTCCATTCATGTTATACATGTATGGATAAGGTGAATATGCGTTCCATGGTGCAAAGTTTTCAAATGGAAAACCATTTTGCATATTTGGATTCCATCCCATTTGATGGTAACTTCTCGGATAAACATTATTAGGTCTCCTAGATGTGTTTGGTTTTGAAAACGATGGACCTTTGTTTCTTATAAGGCTTTGATTATATCTTGGAGGTGGTTGTCTAATGGTAACATAAGTTAATTTCTTCTTATTAACAATAACAAAATCAGTTTTAGAAGAGGATACTACATTATTACCATCGCTTGTTTGCTTGCAGACCCACGATCCCCGGGTTGTACACTAGCGGTTCCCTTTTGGGATCCGTGGGATCCGCCACAAGCAATGGTTTGTTTTTCTAGTGCTTTACGAATTGTGTTTCTTTGTTTTCACTAGTTGACGATTAAGTTCACGAAAACCTAGACCTTTTGGTTATTTCATGTTTTAACGCTATCCAATATCATATCTAAGGTATTAGTGTTCATTCTAGCAATCTTAGAGTCTAGAAGATCAACTAGTGTTTGAAGTTGAACGCAAAGTTCACATTCGCCACTTGCTATCTTCCCCTTTTCTAGACGTTTTAATTTTGCATTTAACTTTATGACTTCCTTTTCTAAACGTTGGTTTTGATTTTTCAAAAACTTGTTTTTGTTGATTACTTTTAAACTAATTTTGCAAAGTTCATCATATTCATTATGCAATGAGTCATCTAATGATGAGCTACTATAGTATTCGTGACATACCTCGTCATTTGCCATGAGACAAATTTCTTCATCCTCCTCCTCGCTCATTGATCCACAAGAAGCAGTCAAGCTAAATCACGCAAGCTCGCCACTTGTGAATGGCGCATCAGAATCGACTTAAAGCGCCTAAACACGAATGCAATGAAGATCGGGAGAGTATAGTGTTTCCCAGTCGTTAAGTCCCCCGTAATTTGTGCGAGAATAGTCGGCGTGTAGTGATCGAGAGATTTGAACGGAAAAGAGATTTGAAGATTTTTATAACTAAGGAAAAAGCCCATAAACTACAGGGGCTTGAATGCAAATTAAAGAAAGTTAAAAGATAAAATCTATTAAATAAACGCTATCACTATATTTAAAATGATGTTTTGTGATTTTATAAAACAAAATATCTTAAATAAACTATTTTAACTAAAGCGTAAACTTAAAATATCTAAAAGCGTGGCCTAAAATGAAAACGACGTTATTTATAAAAATTACTGTTTGGGCGCAAGATAAAACGTAAAATTTGTGAAATAAAAGTCCTACGAATGTAAAACAATTTTTTACGTAATATATGACAAAAGAAAATTTTAGGAAAAGCGGAATATTTTTTGAGTTTTATTTTATTTATTACAATTAAAAACGATTTTACACTAATTAATTAATAAAAATACTAAAACATTTTGAAAATTACGAAACTTTTGTATAAATACTAGATGATCTAAGGATCCTATGAAAAATAAAATGGGTGCAATAGATTATGTGGATAAGCGATTAAAAATCTAATAAGCAAATAAGCTAGAAAACAAAAGAACTAAAACACTAGTTAAATAATAAATAGTGCAAAATCTAACATGACAAAGACACTAGCGAGATGGACAAAGGCACTGCTGCATGGGAAAGGTGGGCGGGAGGTCTTGGGTTCGAATCCTTGCACATGCCACCTTTATCTTTTCTTTTTCTACTTTGCAATTCGAACAGAGGAACAATATAACACTTTTACAAAAACTAAACTTACAAAACTCCAAAAGAAATCAGATAATCGCTTATTCACAATGAGAACCCGTTAAAGGACCAAGGGTGTTTGGTTGCAAGTTACTAAGGGTCTGTTTGGATAGGTGCAACTAAGGGACCGTTTGGGACAACGCAACCAAACACTCCTTTTGCAATTTTGAGCATCACAAGTTGGAACAAGAACATAGGCTAGCATTCCATACTAAACACTACAACGAGCTAAAAGGACAACAAATAAAAAGCAACGAACTTGGGGAAAAAGCAGTTGGAATACATGTTCTACAGGGGATCCTGATACTAAATCAAAATGGAAATAAGCAATGGAAAAACTGTAAATGAGCTAGAATAAGCTAAGAGTGGTCGACCTAATATAGGTAAACTAAAATATACTAAATTACCTTAAATAAGCTAAGACAAAAACTAAATAAGCACTTAAAACTTGATAGACTTAATCGCCGCTAGGAATGCCTGCAGCAGTGCTAAGGGTCACTTTATGCGCTTATTTGGAATAAGTCAGAGGGATAAGCCCTCAAGCTTCTGGAACTATGGAGCTCACCCAGCCAACTCACTTTTGCCCTCCAAATAAATTGGTAGAATAAGCCGAATACACCCTATAACTAAGCGGCAATAACCCTTGAAATAGGACTGATCACATTATACCACAGAACAGTGGTTCCTCCAAACCGCCCACTTTGACCCATAGGCAGACCCATCAAACTATTTTTTTGATTTTTTTTCTTTTGACCCAAGTTAGACAAGCTGGTGAGCTTGTGATTTTTATTTTTTATAATTTTTTATCTCAACAAAATCTTGCTTAAACTGCTATACAAAAAACTAAGGAACTCAAATTTATATATATTTTTAAAACTAGTTAAGGCGAAAATTATGAATCCTTGTAAAACTCTTGTACAACTCTAAACACGAGACATAGATGCTTGGAATTAACTAATTTCTAAACTCAAAATGGTTCAAAGCTCTTTTGACCCATTTTAACCCACAAACCAAACACTTCTTAGAAAACTGAAATTGTACTTAAACTTAAGTTCTTGATGGATAATGACATAAAATGGATGAATCACTTACCCAACCCTTAAAATCAACCTTTAATGATTCAAAACCTTCAAACCAGGTTGACTTTCAAACCGACCCACTTTGACTTTTGTTGACTTTTCATGAAAATTGCTTAAAACTAATTTGTAAGCTTTCGGAAGCAATAATAAGCTTAAGTGAGCTTATTTGTACTTAACTATAAGTTATTAGAAGCTAGGACAATAGAGTTCGAATTTGAAATTTTAAATAAAGGCATAAAAACTTGAAACCGAAATGAAACTTTTAAATTGATACTTGAATTGAATTGCAATGATTAAGTAGCTATTGTTTAATACATAAAAGCTTAATATTACATTCTAAAAGCTAATTAAAAGCAGCTTTTAAGGAAAAACGACATACAAGTGAAAGTAAAAACTAACTAACTACTCTTGTTTTCTTCTCTCTTCCTTTTTATGCTTCAAGCAGCCCACGTGTCCTCATGAGAGAATCCCACCACCTTCCTCGACCAATGGGAGAGTTTTGCATATTTTGGTCATTTTATATTTTGGCGGAAGCATGGATTTGACACATGTTGACTCTTTGACCGCAACTAGGGGGTGGGTTTGTAGGATTGATGATGAGTGGTGAGAAAGGTGTTGGGATAAGGTGAGGTGATGTGTGTTGGGAGAAGCGATAGAGGAGAGGCGCTGGTGGAGAAGACACGGTTGGGAGGAAAGGCGGTGTTGGGTTTGACTTGTTTGACGGAGGGTCAAAAAGCAGTTTGTGATGAGGGTCCAAAAAGGTTAAAGGCAGGGGGTCACAATTCTATTTTTGACAAGGCTCTTATAGTATTGACAAGGACCTTATTGCAATTGTCCAATTCATGAAGGACCAAATCTGCCTATTTCTCAAAGTTAACACAAGGATTGAAACTGACAAACTTTAATAGTATAAGGACCAGTATTGTCATTTTCAAATTTTCCAGGGACCAAACTTGACAATTTCAAAAGTTCAGGGACCTTTTCTGCCATTTTACAAAAGATTTATTCAAGGACCATTTTTGACAAATTAGAATATTTCAGGGACCTTGAATAACATTTTTCTTTATTTAGATTTACCAGGGACTGTTTTTGACAACTTTTGAAACTTGGGGACTAAAGCGCCAATTATGCAAATTTGATCGTTTTCACGATTTTGATATTTTGCATTTAAAACACATAAAACACTTATTTGTGATATTTTTATCATTTTGATGCATTTACGAGTGTTTTCGGATGTTTTTGCGTTTAAATGAGTACAAAAATGATGAGTATTTGACACTCATCAATCCCCACACTAAGATATTGCTAGTCCTAGCAATGATTTGAAAAATTAATGGATTTTATCTCTTTACCAAAAGCCATTACTACGGGTAGCCAAATGTTTCGATTCAAGTAAGAACCTTGGTACACCGATAACCAAGTGATTTTGAGCAAACCACCGACTTTCAACGGATTTGATTTGTCTTTACCGAGCCATTACCTTACGGACTAGCCAACTCTTAGATAAATTATCAATATTATCTTTGGTGGTGATTACCAATTATGGTTTTTCCATCGCCTTTACCACAAGCCATAAACTTTGGGCTAGCCAACTCTTCACTTTTAAGGATATGGTGAAATTTGAATACCATACAATTTTGGGCAAATTGTGGTCAACGGATTTGAGATATCTTTACCAAGAGCCGTTTGCTCTGGATTAGCCAATCCTTATGTGGGTTAGACATGGTGGGGTGATTACCATTTGTTGTGTTTAGTACATAGTACTTCCACTAAAAAATTTAAAATTTGGCCATTTTGGGAAAAAGGGACTAAAAGGGTACATTTCTGATCAAAATTAGCGAATTTCCCCCACTTAGAAATGAATATTGTCCTCAATATTCAAAGTACCTACTGTAATGCGAAACTTAGAACGTAAAAGATAACATTACTAGCTAAGTGTGGAAACACAACAATTATTCTCTTTTTATTATTTACAATTTTCATTCATTTTAAGGTCTATATACAACATGCGGGGCATCTCCCCACACTAGGGTATTGCACGGGTGAAAACCCATGTTAAGCTCTTGTTTTTGATTACCGAGTCGCTAGCTTGACTCGACCCAATTAATTTGTTCATGGGGAAGTAAGTGGAAGAAACAATCTCCATCGGACTTTCATTCAAGATGTTTGGATAAACATTGAAGTACGTGAAAGTTCCACACCGATGAGATATGACAGACATGACCGGCTCACAAATGGTGCATGGAAATGCAGGTCAAATATAATGTCTTCATTCCCGAAGGAGTGAAGAACAGGGAGAAGCCGAGGATATATGAAGAAAAGAAAGAAAATCATGATACAAATCATGACTAACTCTTCATCCTCAATAGGAGAATTCATAGTTTCATGAATCTCCTCGGTTAAACTCACTTGATCAAGACATATTATGGGTGTGTCTAGATCAAAGTAGAAATTATCATACTCCGTGGAGATATGATATGAGTGAGTTCATCGGAGAACTCCTCGAAGGTAAATGAATCATATTGAATTGGTATCGGTGGGTTCACCTTTGGTGAACTCATCCAATGTAAATGATTCATAATCGGGAGAGAATTATGAGAATGAAAAGTGGTATGCGCCACTAATCTTCTCTCCCATATTATCAAAACAAAGGCTTTCATTTCCGGAATAGAATCATCGGAAGAATGTCACTATCCTTAATGGGGATAGGAGATGAAATAGGTTTTTATCGAAAGCCTCGATTTTAGAAATGAGAAGACCGACATTCAAGAATGTTGCACGAAGTGCTTCATCTTTATTTGATGTCGGTAACTTCATCATTCTCTTCTTCTAAGCTAACAAGCTCGGAAGGTAAATCTTCCACATAAACGATGTCTCCACAAGATAACAAATCATCATCATTAGAATCGGAGAACATCTCAATATGATCATTTTGGAAGACAAGAGGAGGAGGATATCACACATGATCGAAGTTCCCTGTGACTCTCTTGGGATTGGGACAAGGTTCTCAACACTAGACTTTATGAATTCGTCAATTCCTTTTCGTGAACAGTGTCAAGATGCTCGCCCCCATGTTCGAGAGAGTGAGTGGGAGCTTGGTGTGATAGCGTTGTTTGAGATGGAATCTCAAGCTGGCTGGGATATCAACCGACCGAGGGAGTTTAGAAGGACTAGCATACATATGTTTTATACTTTCCATTTGTTCTTACGCTAGTAATTCCATCATAGTCTTTTCTCCCGACTTTTCATGGAAGGAATTTCAACCGATGAACTTGATGAATGCATAAAGTTGACTAATATCAAGGATAACTTCATCATCATCGTCATCGAGAATGAAAGCGGAATCGAGAGCTAGATTTGTTGCTTTTTCTTTTGCAATTGATTCCTAACATTTTTCAAAGGCAACTGGGAATCTAGTTTAGCGATCGTTCTTATTAACAAAACTTCCATGGATTTTCATTTGGATTATTTTGGGGATGTTTACATTCCTTCAAATCTTTACTAAATCCAAAAGATCAAGTAGAAGATTTTGAGAAGTGGCTCAGCCGAGGTGGTGCTGATTCACTTGGTCTTGTGGAGGTTGGTCATGATACGAAGAGTCGTAATTGTTATAAGGAAATGGACTCCTTGTTTGACAATCGAGCTAGAGTGAGGACCTCCACAATACTACATGAAGAAACCGATGGGTGTGAGTCATATGTGTTGTAGTCATAATTGTCATCGGGAACCCGCTCATAGACAAGCGTGTTTCCGATTGACAATCGAATCGTAGTGTGAACCACCACAAGACTCACAACAAGAAAGCTACTTGAGTCTCGCGGTGTGGTAGGCGATGGAATGAATCGGTTGTGTTATGGTAGGAATAGGGATCCCGGTTATAGACGGACCGTTTCTGATTCCACCATGCTACAACCGGGGCATTGCTACCATTATAAGGACCACCACACCATTGACAACCAAGAGGGTGAGGATAAGACATAGAAAGAATCAAAGGTTTACAGAGGGTAAGAAATGAAGAATCAAAGGGTAAGAGGGTAAAGAGGAATATTTTGGTATTTTTGAAAACATGATGCAAAAACAAAGAATGAAAATCTTTTGGGTTTTTGATTTTATAGATGATATAAACAAGGAGTGATGTCAAATCACTAATCGCTAAACGTAAGACTATTAGCATTGCTCCCGCAGGCGCCAAAATTTGATCCGCAAAAGCGGTCAAGCTAAATCACGCAAGCTCGCCACTTGTGATTGGCGCATCGTAATCGACTTAAAACCGCCTAAACACGAATGCAATGAAGATCGGAGAGTATAGTGTTTCCCAGTCGTTAAGTCCCGGTTTGTGCGAGAAGAATAGTCGATGTAGTGATCGAGAGATTTGAGCGGGAAAAGAGATTTGAAGATTTTTATAACTAAGGAAAAAGCCCATAAACTACAGGGGCTTAAATGCAAATTAAAGAAAGTTAAAAAGATAAAATCTATTAAATAAACGCTATCACTATATTTAAAATGATGTTTTTGTGATTTTATAAAACAAAATATCTTAAATAAACTATTTTAACTAAAACGTAAACTTAAAATATCTAAAAACGTGGCCTAAAATGAAAACGTACGTTATTTATAAAAATTACTGTTTGGGCGCAAGATAAAACGTAAAATTTGTGAAATAAAAGTCCTACGAATGTAAAACAATTTTTACGTAATATATGACAAAAGAAAATTTTAGGAAAAAGCGGAATATTTTTTGAGTTTTATTTTATTTATTACAATTAAAAACGATTTTACACTAATTAATTAATAAAAATACTAAAACATTTTTGAAAATTCAAACTTTTGTATAAATACTAGATGATCTAAGGATCCTATGAAAAATAAAATGGGTGCAATAGATTATGTGGATAAGCGAGTTAAAATCTAATAAGCAAATAAGCTAGAAAACAAAAGAACTAAAACACTAGTTAAATAATAAATAGTGCAAAATCTAACATGACAAAGACACTAGCGAGATGGACAAAGCTGACTGCTATGTGGGAAAAGGTGGGGGGAGGTCTTGGGTTCGAATCCCTTGCCTGTCACCTTTTATCTTTTCTTTTTTTCTACTTTGCAATTCGAACAGAGGAACAATATAACACTTTTTACAAAAACTAAACTTACAAAAACTCCAAAAGAAACTGTATAATCTGCTTATTCACAGCAGAACCAGTTAAAGGACCAAGGGGTGTTTGGTTGCAAGTTACTAAGGGCTGTTTGGATAGGTGCAACTAAGGGACCGTTTGGGACAACGCAACCAAACACTCCTTTTGCAATTTTTGAGCATCACAAGCAGTTGGAACAAGAACATAGGCTAGCATTCCATACTAAACACTACAACGAGCTAAAGGACAACAAATAAAAAGCAACGAACTTGGGGAAAAGCGGTTGGAATACATGTTCTCTGGGATCACGATACTAAATCAAAATGGAAATAAGCAATGGAAAAAGCGTAAATGAGCTAGAATAAGCTAAGAGTGGTCGACCTAATATAGGTAAACTAAAATATACTAAATTACCTTAAATAAGCTAAGACAAAACTAAATAAGCACTTGAAACTTGATAGACTTAATCTGCTAGGAATGCCCGAGCGATTGCCAAGGGTCACTTTATGCGCTTATTTGGAATAAGTTGTAGAGGATAAGCCCTCAAGCTTACGGAACTATGGAGCTCACCCACCAACTCACTTTTGCCCTCCAAATAAATTGGTAGAATAAGCGAATACACCCTATAACTAAGCGGCAATAACCCTTGAAATAGGATGATCACATTATACCACGAGCATGTGGTTCCTCCAAACCGCCCACTTTGACCCATAGGCGCACCCATCAAACTATTTTTTGATTTTTTCTTTTGACCAAGTTAGACAAGTTTGGTGAGCTTGTGATTTTTATTTTTATAATTTTTATCTCAACAAAATCTTGCTTAAACGCTATACAAAAACTAAGGAACTCAAATTTATATATATTTTAAAACCAGTTAAGGCTGAAAATTATGAATCCTTGTAAAACTCTTGTACAACTCTAAACACGAGACATAGATGCTTGGAATTAACTAATTTCTAAACTCAAAATGGTTCAAAGCTCTCTTTGACCCATTTTAACCCACAAACCAAACACTTCTTAGAAAAGCGAAATTGTACTTAAACTTAAGTTCTTGATGGATAATGACATAAAATGGATGAATCACTTACCCAACCCTTAAAATCAACCTTTATGATTCAAAACCTTCAAACTAGGTTGACTTTCAAAATCGACCCACTTTGACTTTTGTTGACTTTTCATGAAAATTGCTTAAAACTAATTTGTAAGCTTTCGGAAGCAATAATAAGCTTAAGTGAGCTTATTTGTACTTAACTATAAGTTATTAGAAGCTAGGACAATAGAGTTGAATTTGAAATTTTAAGCAGTGCATAAAAACTTGAACCGAAATGAAACTTTTAAATTGATACTTGAATTGAATTGCAATGATTAAGTAGCTATTGTTTAATACATAAAAGCTTAATATTACATTCTAAAAGCTAATTAAAACAGTTTTAAGGAAAAAAACGACATACAAGTGAAAGTAAAAACTAACTAACTACTCTTGTTTTCTTCTTCTCTCTTCCTTTTTATGCTTCAAGCAGCTTCCACGTGTCCTCATGAGAGAATCCCACCACCTTCCTTGACCAATGGGAGAGTTTTGCATATTTTGGTCATTTTTATATTTTTGGCGGGAAGCATGGATTTGACCTGTGTTGACTCTTTGACTGCAACTAGGGGGGGGTGGGTTTGTAGGATTGATGATGAGTGGTGAGAAAGGTGTTGGGATAAGGTGAGGTGATGTGTTGGGAGAAAGCGATAGCGAGAGGGCAGTGGAGGAGAAGACCTGGTTGGGAGGGAAAGGCAGTGTTGGGTTTGACTTGTTTGACCAGAGGGGTCAAAACAGTTTGTGACAGGGGGTCCAAAAAAGGTTAAAGGCAGGGGGTCACAATTCTATTTTTGACAAGGCTCTTATAGTATTGACAAGGACCTTATTGCAATTGTCCAATTCATGAAGGACCAAATCTGCCTATTTCTCAAAGTTAACACAAGGATTGAAACTGACAAACTTTAATAGTATAAGGACCAGATTGTCATTTTCAAATTTTCGAGGACCAAACTTGACAATTTCAAAGTTCGAGGACCTTTTCGCCATTTACAAAAGATTTATTCAAGGACCATTTTGACAAATTAGAATATTTCAGGACCTTGAATAACATTTTCTTTATTTAGATTTACAGTGGACTTTTTGACAACTTTTGAAACTTGGGGACTAAAGCGCCAATTATGCAAATTTGATCGTTTTTCACCGATTTTGATATTTTTGCATTTAAAACACATAAAACACTTATTTGTGATATTTTTATCATTTTGATGCATTTCGAGTGTTTTCGGATGTTTTGCGGTTTAAATGGTACAAAAATGATGAGTATTTAGACACTCATCACTCATTCCCCACGAACCGCTCACAAATGCCTTTTGATCATCGCGTTTGGGACACTTACTAATAAAGTGGTTTGGGTCCCCACATTTAAAGCAAAGCGATCATCCCTTGTCTTCTCGTCCTCTTTGCTTTTCCTAATCCTTTCTTGTCGTCATATGGTTGTTTGACGTATCTTCCTTCCTTCTAAAGAACTTTTGAAGTCCCACACGCCATGGCATACTCCTCGTCATCACTATCCGAAGAGAGTCATCTTCATCGCTTGAGACTTTCTTGGCTTTAAGTGCAAGAGATTTGTGCTTCTCTTTCACTTTTGAGGCTTCGGAATCTTTATCGAGGACAAGCTCGTAGACCTTTAAGTTGCCTATGAGTTCATCAAGGGTGAGGATTGTCAAATATTTTGATTCTTCTATCGCCGTCACCTTAGATCTCCACTTGGATGGAAGTGCCCTTAGATATTTCCTAACATGGTTACGGCTAGAGAAAGATTCATCAAGTGCTTGTAAAGATGTAATTATAGTATTAAAGTTAGCAAACGAATGATCTATAGTTTCCTCATCCGATATTGAAAATTGTTCATATTGTTGAACAAATAAATCTATTTTATTGTTTTTCACTTGTTGATTACCTTGATGAGTTACAACTAAAGAATTCCAAATTTCTTTAGAGGTTTTAAGCATGGAGATTCTTTCGAATTCCTTTTTGGGTAAAGCATTATATAAAACCATTTTAGCTTCACTATTTTTAGAAAGCTTTTTCTTAATTTCATCGGTGAGTTTATCATGAGGTATGTTAACTAAAATTCCATTTTCATCTTTTGCAGTGGCTTCAAAATCGCCTTCAACAATGATGTACCAAAGATCAATATCTTTAGACTTCACATACGTTTTGAATCTATTTTTCCAATATATAAAACCATTAGTTTCAAGTAGTGGAGGTCGTTGCATGGATTGCCCTTCCTTGTAATTTTCAGAACCCATAGTGATCGAAAAGTTTTAAAATCGGTTTACTTTAAAACTTTTATAAACTTAGCTCTTGATGCCAATTGTGGAAAACTAGAAGAGGGTTGAATAGTTTTGCCGATTTTAAGTTAGTTTCTAAAAACTTTAGATTTGATGTTATGTGAAATCGTATGGATGAAGATAAAGTATAGATCTAAGTGTAATGCAGGTAAAGAAAGTAAAGTAAGGGATAGAAATGACACAACCAATTTATAGTGGTTTGGCTACAAGGACACCTTCCTTGCCCTACTCCACTCCCCGAGTCACTTACTCGAGAGTTCAAGCACTATGTCAACAAACTCCTTCAACTTGATGGAGAAGCCTTCACAACGTTGCTTACACCTTTTTCCGGTACAAAGCTAAATACCGAGTCCGTAACACGGAGGACCAAACCAACACGACTATTACACAACAACTATGTGAAATATCAAGTACAAGATCTTTGCTACAGAAATCTTGTGAAGAAACAAATCAATCAAGGACTCCTTGTTTGGATGACTTGTAGAAAGCTCGTGATCTCGCCTTAGAGAAGGACCTATATGAGAATCACAATAGAAAGAAGAACAACTATCTAGATCAAGTGATCTTTTGTTAGAAAAGTGTAAGAATATATGAGAGAGTTAGTACGAAGAGGGGTAAAGAGAAATGAAGAAATGGCTCTCTATTTATAGGCAAAAACTTGCCAATCATGTACGGATCCCACGGATCCCTCCCTCAAGGGATCCGTCTAGTGTAACACCAGGGATCCGTGGGACGCTCCTCTTTGCCCATGGGTTTTTTTGGTTATGGGTCATGGGTCATGGGTTATGGGTTGGTCCATGGGTATTTTATTAGATACAATGTATCTAATAGATGCAATGCATCTAGTCAAATGGATATGGGTCAATACCATGGGTTATGGATATGCTCCATGGGTTGTATTTTTACCCATCCTAATAAACTATTACAATAAATGATTTATTACAACAATTTGTATTAAATGACTATATGTAAATGCTTTACAAAAATAATATGTATCCTTATAATTTTACTTAGGATAAAATTATATTTGTTATCAACAAAACACAAAGAGATCGCTAAATATTAATAAACGTTTTTACAGTTTATTTGTATTAACATTAACAAAGGAAGAAGCATTGGTAACAAGGGAGGCAGCATGTTCAGCATCAAATTCAGTATCCCTGGGGGTGGCGTCCTTTGGAAGATGTCCACCAATGAAGAAAGGATGTATAGAAGGACAAGCAAATGCGTCAATCAATAAAAAGTGATCGTTCCAATTTTTAAGGCAATCAAGGGTCTTGGTATAGCAAACACCAAAGCTATCAGCACGTTTACTAAAAGAAAGCCAGCCATGGCTGCGAGACAAGATATAAAAACACCTAAACAAACCAACCGAGGGTTCAATACTAAGTGCAAAACAAAGAATTTCAAATTGAGAAACCTTAGCGGCACCGATGACAGAAAGCTGCGAGATATGAATATGATAATAGTCAAGAATCGAAACCAGAAAATAAGATAAGGGAAGGCGGAAATTAGCAAACTCAAAGAAACGGGTATAAACACCAACTTTTCCGCTCGGTGCTTCGCGAATACTTTTTTCAGGATCAGGCAATTCCGGATGAACAAATAGCGGAATTGAATAATCAACACAGAAGCGATCAAGTGCCTTCTGGGATAATTTAGACTTGGTAGAAGAAAAAGTACCCATAAAGGAAAAATACAAAGGGAATCAAGAACCTAACCTGACTGCGGAACGTGGAAAACGGTTACAACCAAAAGTAAAACCAGATTGAAGGTTCCAGTGGAAAACAGAAGAGCAGTAAAAAGAAAAATGGCTAAAGCCAAAATATGGGGTATTTTTACAAACGGAATCACGATTAACCTAGAAGACCCTAAGAGAGGACACGCGTCCAAAAACAATCTAATCCAATGGTCAAAATCAAAGCTACGCGGATAAGGATGGTAGAAGACCAAGGGCCACGAGTCAAATCAACGAACATGAAAAGTCAGAAGCGTCCGCGTTGTAAAAAACACTTCCCAAGGAAAGGGAGCGTCAAAGGAACGCTTCGAGAATGCGGAAGAGAAATCGACCCACAAGACGTAGTCTAAGTAAATCCACCGCGTGCGATAATATCCGAACGCAGTGCACATACTAGATTGGGGGGACTGGATGGTATAGCAGTTCCTAAGGGTAGGAAAAAGTATTTCCGGAAAGGAAAGAACTCACGACGAAATCCTTAGTCAACTCAATTCTAGTGACATCCACCGCATGCGACAATATCCGCACGCAATGAACATACTAAACTGGGAGGACTTGATGACGTATAGTATGTGCAGCAGGCCTACTAAGCCCGAAACATACTCTACGCCCACTCTGGGCTCAGGCCCAATGACTGCAAATCCTGGACTAAGGTCCAACAATCACAGACCCTGGGCCAACAGTAAGCCCAATGACTAAATTGGCTACGGCCCAGGCCTTGGAATGCGCGCAAGGTACATAACGGGCTGAACCTTCAACCATTAGGCCTCTCACATCCGCATCCGAGATTAACACGGAACCCTTGTCCGTCAAGGGTCTAGCTCCGGCGACTAACCACTATATGCGATAATCCAAGAAGCCCCGGTGACAAACCTCGCCTATAAAGGGCTCTAATCCCATACAAGGTACAACAACTTTCTCTCATAATTACACACATACTTCTACTTTCCTCTCAAGAATATATACTTACTCTCACGCGGGAGTCTAATCGTGGGGTCCGTCCCCACGGTAAGACTAACGGTTTACCTTTCTTGTGCAGGGATCTCATTCAAACTACTTGAATTAGTACAAGATCAATCCACCGAAGGTTTATTGGCCCAGTCCATTAAGCTACGTCCAGACCTTCTATAACCCATCGCACAAATTGTACTAACACTAACAAAGATAGAAAATGCAATTCCGTCAATGTCGATCCATTTACGAGTTAGGAGCGATTCCAACAAACCTAACCTATTTGAGGGTGTTGCTCGGTTGGTAACTTCAATGCTTTCACAAATTTTTTGGAAACTAAGTTTTCACAACTTTCACCATCAATGATTAATGAGCAAACGTTGTCTTCAATCACTATAGACATGAACACATAATTAGTCAACAATATCATAGTTACTTACAACATAGCTCCTTTCTAACCATCATTAATTATCACATAATCATATAATGATTACATAATAGCTAATCCCATTAAATTATTAGCTTAACTTAATAAAGCTTAACCCATAATCATTACAATTAGCTTATAAAGATCTTTTACCCAATTTCCCCCAATTTGGGTCTCCAGAACCCTAATCCACAATTCACCAATTAACACTAATTATGATACTTACTTGGATATAAATCATTGCTAGGGCTTCATCTTAACATTAGAAGCCTAATCTTCTTCACAAGGTGATCATCAAACTTGGTCTTCTTTCCCTCCTGTTAAAACCAAGATTCGGACTCAACTAGGGTATAAGCAATATTGATTGATTAGATGCACAGTGGAATAGAAATAACACAATCAACATCACTAATAAGGTTTTCTTTATTAAAACATAAAGAAACTAATACTACTACTACTAAACGCTCTAGGCGTTTGCTAGACTCTCATTAGGAGAAGTCGGCTATGAATATAAAATGAAAGGATAAGTTGTAACCCTAGCCGCCATCCTCTTTATATAATGAGGAGGTTACAAACCCTAGCTTACTAGAAAAGCTAACTATTACATATTTGGTCCTCATTGTTTCTTCTTTCTTCATTCTTGCTCGTGGTTTTGTAATCATCAAATCTATAATTCCAACAATCTTCCCTATTTGATATTACAAAACAACTGTATAAGAAACAATGCTAAAACATGTCATCACAAATAATAAAAGTCGCACATCATGAATCTTCTTCCCTTTTTGTAATCATCTAATAGGGGTCTTGTGCAACTCGTAGACGCTTCCCTCAAGTGGCGCATGTAGATGGTAAGTATATAAACCATAAGCTTCCCTTAAAATTATACTAACCATTTTTTTTTTCATCACTAAACAAAATAAATAAAACATAACAAAGAGAAATCAAATCGTGACAAAATCAAAATAGCCTACCACCGAAACACCAAAGCATGCGTCTTATATCTTGTACTATCCACGTGACTCCAAACTCGGATGATGCACTAGCAAATGTGAGCATTAAGCACATTTTCTATAGATCTCGCCCTTCACTAACCACAGCACTACAACGTAACTCCTTAAAGAGATAGCAAATCACGAGCATTAAGTACTTCGTAGATCTCACCCCTTCACTAGAATCATCAAGTCTTTTTCACATCATTAGCGTACAAACAAGTTATCTCAAAAGTGCCTCATTCACTGAGATATGATAAGACACGACCGCCAATGACTGGTCGTGAGAAACCAAAACCTTCGGCAGAAACCAAAACCTTCAGCAGAAACCGGATTCAGCAGGAACCGATAAGTAATCAGCAGGAACCAATCTCAACATTAACCGAACAGTGAACATGCAGACTTTAAATAATACACAACCAAGCAAACATATCAGCCCACACAAAAAATATACACCAGTACAAGGAATGTCATACATGTGTACTGTCAAGTAGTCAATGAGACTAGTATCTGCTGTTGTCCCTCATGAATCAGTATCACGTGACCATCGTAACAACCATAAACTGCACCACACCGAATCCTCATTCCATTACCCAACATGTGGAGGAGCAGTCAATACACCAAGTACAGATTTACAATATCACGTGTGAATAAATAGCCAGTGGGGACCAGCCATGTGAACGCAAATCAGATATGAATCAGAAATCCCCATCGTTCAATTAAAAATTAGGGAATCAGTATAACGCACAAAGACAAATCAAATGCAAATATGGGTAGTGGGTCCACCAGATACACGCCTTGACAAAGACCCATGAATACTTCAGAATATTATCATGCGTATACAATGTAAATCACAAGCCCCACATCGAAGACAATTAATAGAGTACCGAGAAACCAAAATCAACTTTTGACCCATTAATTGCGCCGACCAAAAGAACCAATTTAAATGAAACCAGTAATGATATCCGAAACATAAATTGAGCCCCATATCATGTACTCGACAATAATATAGATACGAGGTTACCTGCAAACATCGATATCACGAATAACCAAATCACCATCAGATTTGCTCCAAAACTGCTTCAAAAACCCCTTTTTCTTGCTGCCTCTTTTCGTCTGCCACCATAGATGAATTAAGGTATAAACCCTAAATACATGAAAACCTTATAAACCCTAGATCGAGAGCCACCCGCTCTGAAACCAATTGTTAAAACCAAGATTCGGACTCAACTAGGGTATAAGCAATATTGATTGATTAGATGCACAGTGGAATAGAAATAACACAATCAACATCACTAATAAGGTTTTCTTTATTAAAACATAAAGAAACTAATACTACTACTACTAAACGCTCTATGCGTTTGCTAGACTCTCATTAGGAGAAGTCGGCTATGAATATAAAATGAAAGGATAAGTTGTAACCCTAGCCGCCATCCCTCTTTATATAATAGAGGGAGGTTACAAACCCTAGCTTACTAGAAAAGCTAACTATTACATATTTGGTCCTCATTGTTTCTTCTTTCTTCATTCTTGCTCGTGGTTTTGTAATCATCAAATCTATAATTCCCAACACCTCCCTTCTCCACTTCACGACACACACACTCACACCACAACTTTCTAGAAATCTAATGACACTAATAGAAGTATCCATACATATGTTTGGTGCAACTTTGGTCATTTGGAAATAATGGTCCTTCTAGTTCATTTCCTCCTTGTTAGCCTTAATAGTTTTTATTAGAAGTGATGGTCATTCACGATTAGGAACTTTGTAACGCGTGTTAGATATCGTGATAGAATAGTCAACGGGCTCGTGGATTGGGCTAAGCTAATTGGGCATAAGTTATGTTAAGCTAGCCTTGTCTAGTTCGTGAAACCCAAGCCCAATCCAAGTCCATCTCAAGGCCCATGGCCAAGCCTTAGGGCATCATCTCTCTTACCTATATAAACCCCTCAAGTATGTCATTTGAGGGTGTGCTTGAAAAGTGTGTGTGTGTGTTTTCCTTGAAGCAATATAACATCTTATTGTTTTCATCTTCTCTCTACCTCTCTAAACATACATACGAATTCTATCATTCAAGTCACCATCTCTTTGCTTAATCTTAATCTTTCTCTACGCCTACTGTTTGTATAACGTGGGTGTTTGTGTGGTAAAGGTTGTTATTGTGATAAGGTATATGTGATAAAGGGGTATAACAATTGGTATCAATCGCCTAACAATGGTTTAGGAGTGTTTGTGTTTGTTTTGAAGGGTTACGCATAAAGCTCTCGTTTTACATATTTGTCACACTTAAAGCTTTAATTTTTGCACTTAAAAATTCAAGATTCTTGTGGTTTAAGGTTTATTTGGTGCTAAAGTTTCAGTTTTTGCAAAAGTTCGAGCTTTACTGCGTTTTGGTTAAGTTTTGAGCTCGTTTTTGGTTCATTGGTCATTTACTAGTAATTTTCTAAGCACTTTGGGTGAAAAGGTCAACATTTTTGGGTTATTCGAGTGTTTTTAAAGATATCATGCAAGAGAAATTGGTTGAATCGTTGAAAATTTTTTACGAGTAGGTCAAAACCTAATTCTACTCGTAAGAAAGTCAACTACTCATAAGGTTCTACTCATAACTTTTTGGTGCAGTTCTTGAGCTTAAGCAGTTACTCGGTGCTTCCCTCACTTGGATAAGTTTGTGGAACACTGCCGACTTTCGGATATCTTTCTGTTGTGACGGTGTAAAGGATTTTTAGTTTTAACCTAAGTTTACGCATAAGCATAAACTCTTACGAGTAGAACTCACGCATAAGATCACACTTACAGCGTGAGGTTTTACGACTAAGTTTTTTGTCTACGCATAAGCCTTAGGTTACGCGTAAGATACTTTCTCGCGCATAAGAATCCTCGCCTAAGATCCTACGCATAAAGATCCTCGCTAAGCACCAATTACTACTCGTAACTCCTTCTCTAAGTCTCGCCTAAGCTCTTCAAAAAAAAAAAAAAAAGAGTTTTTGGCGGGAAAATTTGAGTAAAATTTATTTTTAGGGAGATTAAACGTTCAATTTTTACGAGATTCAAATTTTGGTATAACTTGAAAAATTTTGGTCAAAAATTCAAATTTTTGGGCCTAAATTCAAATTTTTTCGGTAAAATTTGGCGTCAAATTTGTCAAAACTCAAATTTTTCATACAACCTTAGAATTGATTTTTATAGTGAATTTCAAATTTTGGGAGAGAAAAATTTTACGTCTTTAAACAAGCTTACGAGTAGGATTCACCGAAAAACATCAAACGACCATAAACACAACTCCTTTATCGTTGAATCGATCCTACATCAACTTTATCATACATACCTTCATCCATGGCAACTCAGGAAGATCGTCACTATACTGTTTTCAAAAATATGATTGCTTCATTCTTCAATGAATTAAGCGATAGTCAAATAACAACAACCAATGGATCTCTTCGTATAATCCATGATTTGCTCAAGCGAGTATGAATATTGGTCAAGGAGGACAAATGGTTGATGTTATTGGGAATCGAATGGATTTACTACGGGTATACACATGGGGAATCAGTTGTGAATCGAATATGGGATATCAAAATGGGAATAATTGTTTTATGACGGTTCGAATGCTACCTCCGAACCTCAAAGCCAAGATTCGAGGTATCGTCGGTTCAAGATGCTACCTCAGAACCTCAAGTACGGGGTGTTGTTAGCAAAGAAAGAAAAATTGGGAATAGAGTTGTTCTTGAGGAATACAATTTATGTATCTAGGGCGGGCAAATGATAATGCAAGCCTCTTGTCTTCTGATCGACCAAATAGGACACAACATCAAGTGCTACTTTTGATACACCTCCGGTCTATGACATGATTCACTCAATGAGGTACCAAATTATAGTAATGTTGCTAATCGGTTTACTCATGATGAGCGACGTTACGTGACATCGGCACCTACTTATGATACATACGGACAATCCGAGTTGTAGCAATCTGAACTCGAAACTCCATAAGTGAATCCTAATGGAGGTGTGTGGCACAAAATCTGCGGCGATGAGGAAACCCGTGCTTATTTTGAATCATTACTTAATACTTTTGGTATTGAAATTGAGAAAGTTAGTAAGGTCAATCGCGAGGTTAAGGCAGCGAATCGAAATTGACCGAACTTGAGAGTTACAAAGAAGGCATGAGCCTATGAATTTCATACAAACAAAATATCGAATTAGAAATTGGTTATCGAGATTACATTTTAAAGAGAACAACAATTGCAACTCAAGTATGACACACTTGATGTGAATCGAACTTGAAAATCAAATCTTTAAACAAGGAAATTTCAGAGCTAAACAACCAACTTTCTAAACAAAAAGCATTGTGTTCGATCTTGAAAAGAGAAGAAAGCAGTTGATTCTTGATTTTTCAAAGCGAGAAGATTCTCTTCTTGATGAAATTCGGATAAAAATGAAACTATAAAGAAATTGGATAATTTGCTTCTTACAACGGGTCATTACGCTAAATCAAACAAGATGCTTTCTAATCAAGTAAATCCGATTTTCATACTACACATAAAATGGCTCTTGGTAACAACCCTTCTTCGTTCCTCAAGAAAGCTCGAAATCTCGAATGTGTTGAACAATGGACAACCTTTGCATGAACCCATAATTGTTCGTGATTCTCTTGAAACGTTAGAACTATCGAGAGAGTAGATCAAAAATGAAACTAAAGAATCCGGATCTTAAACCGATTGATTATAATAAATGGAACAAAATTAATGGAATTACTTTTGTTAATCAAAAGAACAATCAACGTTTTCCACACACCAAGTGTTTCAAACAAAATGTCAACACCGGTTTCAAAACCGGTTTGAAACAGTTGTAGTTTCAAATCTCTTTCAAAATCGAACAAATGTCTTCAAACAATCCTTTTAACACAAGTGAGACTAGAAGCATTTTAGATGACGTTAAAACTAAATTGGGTATCTTCAAGAGGCTGTTAAAACTAAAACCAATATTACAACAAACATACGGTTTAATAGTTTTGATAATGAGCAGAAAAGTTTTTGAAACTCTAATTGCCCTCGGTGAATGCCATCGGTGCAAGGGTAATTCATGTTGAACAAGCACTTTTGAAAGAAACAAGCGACTTTGTCAAGGACCATAAATCCACAGTAAAGCAAGCTAATGAAAGTTTGAACACATCAAATTTTGGAAAATCTAAATGATTCTCTCTTGAAGATGTTATGACTACCGATATCATGTCCATTATTCTCCAAACATATTACATTGAAGATCATGAAAGACTCGGTGCGAGACCTCCGCAATTGTTTCAAAATATGAAAAGCTCTTGAAAAACTTGAAAAGAAAATGTGTCCTATTTTAAAGCGACTTGATCGAAAAACCGAGGAATGCAAGTATGACAAGCTGTCGTATGAGCGTGCCTACAAGGACATGCAAGAGCAAAATGATCTTTTGAGAGTTCGGTGGAAAGTCTAAAAGGAAAGGTGTGG
The DNA here is from genome assembly GCA_022545495.1 of Chrysanthemum lavandulifolium. Taxonomy (NCBI): domain Eukaryota; kingdom Viridiplantae; phylum Streptophyta; class Magnoliopsida; order Asterales; family Asteraceae; genus Chrysanthemum; species Chrysanthemum lavandulifolium. The sequence goes on from CM040246.1 coordinate 122,067,415, forward strand.
ATACTAAATTTGAAAACCATTGGTGAGGAGAATACAAATGTTCCAAAACCGGTTTTCAAACCAAAATGTCTATTTCTCGGTTTCCTCCAAAAGTCAATGAGAAACATGATTTGTCAAAAGCAATCACTCCATGGACTACGCCTATCAAAGAGAATTATCAAAGCTTTTGAAAAACTGTTTTTGAGAAAGAAAAGTGTTTACACAGCATCTCTAGGAATAATACACGGAATGTGACCAAAATCCGGTAAAGAATCATTGGTTCTAACGACATGGTCAACAATCACTATCTAGAAGAAGCTAGGAAAAAGGCTGAGACTGAAAAGATGGAATTCTAGGTGCAACATCTAGGGTGATGAATTCTACAAGATTTCAAAACCTTCGCTAGTAGTAGTAAACCATTACCTAGGAACACTCTACAAAAGACTAGGGATTGGCTTGCATCTAAGAGTAGTTAGCAAAAGAAAATGCTATGCCCTTAGACAACAACACTAGGAATTCTAGGTCCTTTTCGAACAAGAATCAATTTCAAAAGGCGTAGTGACAAAGTTAAAGTCTTTTTTAAACAAGAATATTGAATTTATACATACTACATGTAAAAATGTGTCTTTTCGGTTAATCATGAGGCATGTGTCTCACAATATCTCATGAAAGATAATTCTCGTGCCAAGGCACAATCCACTAAGACACCAAATAGAAACAAACCCGTTGACAAGATGAACATCAAAGGAAACCTAATAGGTGGATCTCTTGGGGCGTAGTTTTCAAAAATGAGTCTTCCATTTGAATCGATGAAAACAACTCCTAGATCTTACCTTGGGTGGATTCCACAGGCAAAGTTTTCAACACAATAGGTCTTAGATGGATTCCCACGGAAAGATTTTGATACTTGCTCCAACACGGATAATAGTGAAAATCAACGGGATAAGGAAGTAGAAACCACTACAACCGTAGATAGTGATCACCTCACCGTGAGGAATCTTGTACTTCTAACAACATTTGTTATTTGAAAACTCTTCTTCTTTGGTTGCGGTGAATCAAATATCTACGAACCCACTCATCGGAGGGTTCCAATTACAGAAAATCTTCTTCTTCATTTTCTCTATCTTATTTTTGATTTTCCATTTCTTTTATAAAACCAACAAAAGCAAACTATAAAAATATAAAATCTTTCAAAAAAAATACAAAAACAATAGAAAATCAAAATCCAAAAATATTCTTCTACGACATGTCTCTTGTATAATCGATATTACATGCGTATCTAGAAATGTCATTCAACAATGATACGGGCATGTCTGGATGCTTGAGAGAGAGTTCTTTAATTGTTTTCTAAAACATGTCGTTCCTCAAAATTTCTCAAAATAATGGCTTTTAGTATATTTCGATCGAAACCCGGACCAAAATGATGACTTTTGATTATTTTCAAATCAAAACTCGTGTTTTAATGAAAATCACTAGTGTGCGCTTGATGCACTACATTTAAAAATTGTGAGAAATCATCATCATCTTGAGCACTTTTTCAAGATTGTTCAAAAGATTTTCAAAATCTTTCAAAATACTTTGTGCTCAAGATAACTCCTCTAAACCCTTTAATTGATTATGCTTTATTAAAGGGGAGTATAAAACCAAAATGTTCCAAATTCATGCTTAAATCAAATCCGTTTGTCTCCCAAAGATTCTAAAATGTTTTTAATCCGTTGATATCAAAATATCACGGATATGCTATTTTGAGGGAGGAGGCGTGATTAAAATGTGATCAAAATTTTTAATGATCGTGGTTTGAATCTCATAATGAGCTCGACTCGGTTGAAACCAATGAATTGACGAGCAATCATGTACCATCTAGAAACTTTCTATGGACTTGACCGGGACGGGTAATAATTTCAAGCTAGTTCTCTAGTGATGTAAGCGTGTCTCGAATCGGTCTTGTTCATTTAAAGTCGATCAATTCAAAAGTGCGAACTCTACTCTCATGCGATTTACATCAAAACTTATAAGCACATGTGAAGGGGAGTGTTTACGAAAATATAAAACTCACGAGTGTTTCAAACATGTCTTCTATCATAAACACTACGAGAGATTTTCAAAGAAAATGGTTTATGGCAACAATAGGACGGTCATGGAGCTATAAGGTGACTAAGGATAGGAAATCCGTCCTATGATCCGCCAGAGCCGGAGGGATCTACCCAAGGACATCACCAATAGTGTAGAACTAGAATGTTGGGAATTACAAGTTTGAGTTGATAAAGACAAAAAGAATGAAACAAGAGGGACTTAATATGACAAGAAGGAAACCTACTAAAAGATGGAAGGGCTTGCTTGCAATGGAAGTTTTATTATTTAGTCCTTATCCTCTAGTATATAAAGAGGACATAGGTGTAGGTTTTTAATTAAGTCTTCCAATAATGTAGTCGACTAAAAGGTGTGTGTTTAGCCTGGGCGTTAGGGAAGAGCGTCTAGGGTATTAGTTTTAGATTAGTGTGTCTAGGCGTATGGTCTTGTAAGCGCCTGGGTTATTAGTTTAGTTAGTAGGCGTGTTTCTATAAGCGTCTAATATTATTAGAGTATTAGTGAATGAAAACCTTTAGCAATAACAAAGTATTGTTTTGATTATTCCGATGTGCATGTTATTAATCTTTGTTATTGATCCCTAGCCGAGCTTATAAACGATCTTATCAATTGGTATCAGAGCGGGGAGCTCTTGATATAGGGAATCACAAGGTTTTTGTGTCGTGTTGTCGAAGAAAAAGGTTTATTATAAATCGACGAGCGGTTTTAAAGATGATCAGTCTTGTTTTAAGTTATCGATTTATATTTTGAAGTCCAACGTGGGATTTGATCTTATGTAATCTATGGGTTGTGATCGTGTACTTCACATGACAAAGGAATTTAATTGTTGGGATTTAATCGTGTACTTCACAGCAACTTGTTGGGTTTTAATACGGTAGAATCACGGTTCATGGTAAGTACGATGGTCAAGTTAATTTGATTGGTCAATCACATGGTGGCTCGTGATATATATTAATTAAAGATCACGTGGGCATGATATTCACGTGGGTATGAATTTAATGGGACTTATGAGTTGTTTTGATTGGCTATTATATTTGTGATTTGGATATGGTTGAGAGGTTACTGGTATTCTATATTTATTTATTTTCTTCTAGAGTAACCTTACTGATGCTTCTTGGAATATGAACGAGAGTACGTTTACTGTTATTAGGAGTAGACCTATTTGTGAATAAGGCTACTGGTATAATGAAAGAGAGAAAGTCTCAGCATATTTATCAAAATCTTGTTGTCCATGTTTTGAAAATCTTGGTCGAATTTATTGTGATCTTCTTGAAGTTATTTAAAGCAAGTTGTGAGATTGGAGTACAAGAGGTATTGATCATGGTTAAATTTTTTTTAAAGTACTGCATATTTTAAAGTGCATATTTTAAAAGTACTGTTTGGTTATGCAAAGTACTGCTGCTATTATTTTTGAAAGTACTGGTAATTTGTCAAAGTACTGCTGCTGCTCGAGGATTTTTACAGGTACTGATGCATGATTATTTGAAAGTACTGCTGATCGAATTTTGTTAAAGTATTGTTCGCGCTTGATCAAAGTCGCTCCTTCCCAACATCTTGTTCATGTTTTATTACGAGAAGATTTTTGATTTAAGGGAAGTCGAGCATGATTTTGGATGACACACACAGAGGTTATTGTTCACACACGGGAAGAAATTTATGTTCTTAAAGGATTTAAAAAAGGCTCGTTATGGAGATTTATTGAAAAAATTGATTCTGAAGAGGATTATTTATCACTTATTTGAAGGTGAAGTGGAATTACTTGGTTTGTGTTCTTATCATCTAGCTTGATGAATCTAGCAATGTGTGATTTTTCTTATAATGCTCTATGCACATTGTCTATCACTTGAAGGAGTTACATTGTAGTGCTCAGTGTCTCATATAGTTGAGGATTCTTTTCAAGGGATTGCGGTCTACTTATATTGGTGGTTCGTATAAGTATGGAGTTCCGTGGATAGTAACGATTTAAGACACAAGTTTGGGAAATTCTACTTCTTCATCAAGTTCGTTATATTTGGTTTTCTTCACAATTGATCATTACATAAAGCCTACAGATTTTGAAGAATCAAGAAGATGGTTAGCATATGGTTTTAGGAGAAGCTTATTGTTAAAGTTTAACCATCTACATGCATCACTCAAGGGAAGTGTTTGATTTTTACTCATTGATCATTATTACTACGGCTGGTTGAAGTTTTCTATTGTTTTGGATCCATTTTTCCTATGGTGCGTAATGGTGGGTGATTTGAAGCATTGGAAGTCTTAGATTGGAAGTATGATATTGATTCGTGGTGGTCAAGATCATTATTTGCATACGTTCCCTATTTAGATAATAACAAAAAGGGGAAGAGATGTTTGAGTGACATGGCATGGATTAAGGGAAGACAAAGGAAGACATACTTGTTTCATTTATGGCGAGGTTATTTATCTCAATTTCTCGCCGTCTAGGGAAGTTCGTTCAAGAATGGTTTTGTCATTATCAACTGGGGAAGATTGTTGGGAATTACAAGTTTGAGTTGATAAAGACAAAAAGAATGAAACAAGAGGGACTTAATATGACAAGAAGGAAACCTACTAAAAGATGGAAGGGCTTGCTTGCAATGGAAGTTTTATTATTTAGTCCTTATCCTCTAGTATATAAAGAGGACATAGGTGTAGGTTTTAATTAAGTCTTCCAATAATGTAGTCGACTAAAAGGTGTGTGTTTAGCCTAGGCGTTGGGAAGAGCGTCTAGGGTATTAGTTTTAGATTAGTGTGTCCTAGGCGTATGGTCTTGTAAACGCCTAGGTTATTAGTTTAGTTAGTAGACGTGTTTCTATAAACGTCTAATATTATTAGAGTATTAGTGAATGAAAAACCTTTAGCAATAACAAAGTATTGTTTTGATTATTCCGATGTGCATGTTATTAATCTTTGTTATTGATCCCTAGCCGAGCTTATAAACGATCTTATCATAGAAGTCCTTAGGAATGATTGAAAAAAAAAGGAGTAATGTGAGAAAGGAGAAAGAAGGGTTGAAGAATCAAAAGAAATGTAATGAAAAAGGGTGAAAAGAAATAGCCCTCCATAATTCAACCTTAGGGCGTGACAGGGTTCAATTCATCTGCTCTTGGTTGTCACTAGATGACACCTTGGTATTGAAGACAAAGGCGTCATGGACCCGATGGCCTTGCACTAAACCTTCTAGCCACTCAATTCCTCTTAAAAGTTTGTTTCATTCTCACTGGGAACCCTACATAATCTATCGACTTTCTCTTAGATTGTTGATATTGAAGAAGAGACCTCTCCTAGTCTCGCTCGGGAAAACCAAAATGCACTAATTAGTCTAGAGCCACGAGATTCATCAAAAGATCTCATAGGAACACATGACATGACATCGCTTGTTGTTCATCAATAAGGCACAAGTGATATATTATAGAGTCTGAGATCTTAGCAATCTGCCGAACATTTATGAGAAGTTTCACATCTGTGATCTTGATGATTGAATGGAAACTCTGCGGGGTCAACATCAAGCGCCACGACGTAGTCGCCGGTAACTCCCGTGGATTATGCTAAGTGTGTCTCAAAGCGGTCTCTGATCGTGGTGTGATGCTTGATTGTACCTCGCGACTCATCCGAGCGTAGGTGTACCGGTATATCGTGTTATCTCACATGGGACTCCAGTTCGAGAACGGCCTCTGTGAGAATTAGAGACTTGTTTTCACACTATGTTGTTAACACCTCGAAATTCAAACTTGTAAGTCTTGGAATCCGCTTATTACTAACTTTGTTTTATGTTTTCTTCTTATGGAAGCTCCGGAGCGGATGGATCGTGCTGGACTCGCCACATGCTCATACCAACAACACATGAAAGTTCTCATCAAAATCAAAGGCAACTCAAAGTTAAAGATGATTCTTAGATCTATGTCAAAGAATCTACAAAGTGTAAAGACTCGAGAACTTCATCATTGGAAACTTAAAGTCAAATAGAAGTGTGAGCATGGTGGAGAAAGGCGTGGAGACACCTAACCAGCGAAGTTGACAACGCGGAACAACCACATTATCGATCACAAAGCATGAAGGAACAAAGAATCAAGACTATTCTATATCTACATAAAGTTCAAGCTCAAGGAAAGTAAAGATCTTATCAAGTGGAGCATCTTTGAATGACCACCCTTAGGGAGATTATTGTGTAATAGTTTTATTAGAAGTGATGGTCATTCACGATTAGGAACTTTGTAGCGTGTTAGATATCGTGATAGAATAGTCAGCGGGCTCAAATGGATTGGGCTAAGCTAATTGGGCATAAGTTATGTTAAGCTAGCCTTGTCTAGTTCGTGAAACCCAAGCCCAATCCAAGTCCATATCAAGGCCCATGGCCAAGCCTTAGGGCATCATCTCTCTTACCTATATAAACCCCTCAAGTATGTCATTTGAGGGGTGTGCTTGAAAGTGTGTGTGTGTGTGTTTTCCTTGAAGCAATATAACATCTTATTGTTTTCATCTTCTTCTCTCTACCTCTCTAAACATACATACGAATTCTATCATTCAAGTCACCATCTCTTTGCTTAATCTTAATCTTTCTCTATGCCTACTGTTTGTATAACGTGGGTGTTTGTGTGGTAAAGGTTGTTATTGTGATAAGGTATATGTGATAAAGGGGTATAACACTCCTAGTTTGGCCACATCATACTTTATTGCCATTTACTACATGACCATATTAGTCCCTTAAGTCCTTTTTTCTTATAATTGTGACACATTGTATTTTCTATAACCATTACATAACATTTAATACCTTAGTTTGACTATCGGGTTTGACAAACCAATCATGTAAGTCCTTAAAACTTAAAAAAGTCATAATCAACCATTCAAATGGCATTCTTGTAATAAGATACTTAGGCCCAATTTCAGGGTGTTATATCCACAACTTTTGTCCAGCGCTCCTATCCACTTCTCATATATTGTATATTTCAATAAGTTAGATCTTGTTACTTTTGTAACGAAGTGAGAGATAACAATATTAGTTATGTACTAACCTGAGGTCTTAGAAGTATTCTCCTTGTCCTTTTTGGCTGGACCATTTGGACAAATCCTTGACCAGTGCCTTTCTTTCCCGCTCTTAAAGCAAGGAAAACCCTTTCGGGATTTACCTCCCTTGAATACTGCCTTTGAAGACTTATTCTTCTTCCCTTTGCCTCATCTCCCTTTCCACTTTTCCTTGTACATTCCTTGATTCCCATCCACCACCATCACATATTTCGACTACTGCTCAAGACTACTTTCGGTAGTTTTGAGCATGTTATGCAGTTCAGTTACAGTCCTGCCCCTAATATTATTCATGTTGTAAATGAGTATGAACTGCTTATAATTATTGCTTAATGAGTTCAAGATGAAATCAATATCAAGCTCGGGTGCAATGGCGTGAAGTAGCCTTTTAAGTCGATTGATGTGCCCAATCATTTTCATTACATTGGCACTTACCGGTGATCCCTTAACCATCTTACGATTACTCAGATTAACAATTGCATCGAAACTTTCGGTTCGAGCCTACGTCTGGAAAGTAGTACGCAATTGGTTAATTAGATTAAATGCTCCAACGTCCATATAATTGACTTGGAGCTCAGGTGCCATGGTGGCCAGCATTAGACATCCAACATCTACTAGGTCATTCAGATGCCTTTGGTAGGCATTCATGACCACTACTGGGGCATTAGCCGCGGGTGTTGAGCCGATAGGATTCTCCAGAACATACCACTTTCGTTCATAATATGAAGATTCCTCTCCCAGTCACGAAAATTAGGCCCAATGAGTTTGTCCTTCTCAAGTACAAAGCACAGTGACAAAGATTTATTGTTGTTGTTATTGTTTGCCATCTATAGTTTAATGAAGACAACTTTAGTGATTCAATCTTTTATCGTAATGACTACTAGACCCTATCATTTCGCATATTACATTAGGATTTTAAAAAGGTCATTACAAGGCACCTCACTATGGTGTAATCTACCTTGTAAAGTTTTTCAGGTAGGGTTTTACCACACCAATTGTCTCCCTAAGAAAACTCCTAGGGTTGTGACTCCAATACTAGTTGGGCGTATTTAATCTCACAATGAAACCTTGGATCCGCTATAGCGGAATGCCAATAGAATCTACTGTAAAAGCCAGTGGCCTCGTCTAAGATTATGGACGAGGCATTAGTATAAGATTAGACATACGGTAAGACATTTTTAGACTCATCAGTCACAAGTCTTTTCTTTTTATATCCAGCATTACAACGGTTTTTCCTTTTATAAAAAAAATCATTTTACGTATGAGCTATGCATGAATTCATACCATAATTTGTTTAAGTTTTAAAAAACAAATCAATTTGCAATAAAAGGTTTCTAAACTCGGGTTACCCATCCCAATCCGTTTTAGTTAGGTCCAGACTAATTCATAGACCTTGCCATTTTATTACGCCATCTCGGTCAGAGACCTAGTGCTTAAGTACACCACTTTTTCTCGACTTAAGCAAAGATGCCCAGTTTTATTATGTCCCTAGATAATACCAGTTGACGTATTATCTACCCTTTAACATGCATATAGACAATAATAAAAATCTTTGACACATCCAAACCATTATCTATTGTTGATTAGAGAGCCACTTTATAATCAACTTGAGTCTATCATAAGGGTCAGCAATACACAAGGAAAAAAGGCGTCTTCAGACTCCGTGTCTTCTCGGCATACCCCATCATATGCTCCTTCCTTCTGGAGGTCGCTCATTCCTTTCTGCTCCCACTGACTCTCCGCCCTCTATGTGCTTCGTGAGTCGTTCTACCATCTGGTCTTCATTGTGTCATGTTCATCTTTGTTTATATTTAATTAAGTCTAGCATACTTAAAATTAAATTACAATAGGGAATGGATAGTGGCACGCAAGCCTCCCTTAAACCTAATTATTATAAATATATATAAACGTTTACTTCTACATCACAACTACACATTTTATATTTTGGTTTATGGCTTGGACTCGGGTAATGCATGATTAATATAAAGCAGAAAAATACTTTTCTTAAATTTACAAGTGAAATACTTAAACTATGGTTTGTCAGGACCTACTACATGTGCACATGCACTATACATGTAGCTCATCCTGATAGTACATGCAAACCTTGAGTTTCACTTGTACTGTTGCACTCTACTGCAACTTATCATTCTTCAGGAATGACAGTTTTTACCCCATTGCTATTTATTGGCTGTTTAGGAAATTGTTATTTTTAAAAATTCACAAACCCTAATTAGGGATTTACAGTTTTCAATTTTCAAAAGTTGGTGACTTAGGTAACAAGAAACCTCTAGTCACCTTGTTTATGGTTTTTACAAAAATTCATTATGGTTTTTTAATAAAAAAATATTTTTCCTAAAACCTTGTTTATGTATTTGAACATAAATCCTTGGTTTCCATAATTCGGAATCCCGTACTTCGAATTAGGTAAAACTGAACCTTTCATCGGTTATGTGGGAGAATGCCGTCAATTTTCTTGATCCCATTTGGCTAGGGTAAAATGCCCACCAGGGTTTTGGTAAACCGCTTTTAAAGCTACATTGGTTGCCACATGATTTAATTTGGTAACTTGGGTTTCCAAAAAACTTTAGATCTTTCAAGGTATTGTCGTAGAAATCGCTTTAGTATCAAATATGAAACTTGTTATAATATGAAAGTACCAATTATTGTTTGTGACTAATATAAAGCATGGTAAACCAAGTTGTCACACAATCATGAACATCAAACCACATCACAAACAATAGTATAGTGCAAGTATAAAAGTAAAGAGATAAAGAAAGGAAAGTGCAAACCGAACACAAGGATTTATAGTGGTTCGGTCACGGATCTCCTTTCGCCCTACTCCACTCCCGAGTATCCAACTCGAGAGTTACTTCACTAAATCAACAAGCTCCCTTCTCGTGGAGAAAACCTTACAATCGTTGCTTACACTTTTTCGGTACAAAGCTAAATACGGGTTCTAGTTCGAGGTAGAACCAACCTTACGTCGCCTATACAATATTTCCGACACTAAGCTAGATGTCGAGTTCTTTTACAAGGGTACAACCACTCCCAATATGTTTTATGGCCCAACATAATAAACCTTGTGTTTTATGGCACAAACACATAAACCATCTAATCTAGTTTGGTGAAAGTGTTGTTATGATGCAATGATGTTTACACTAATGATCCATGACACAAATGTCTAATGGATATGAATAACTACTTCTAAATGAACTTCCATTGATAGGAAGCCTTCATGATGAAGATCACAAGTTCCTAAACTTCTTGTGATAGATCTTCACTTGTGGTGAGTGGGGATGGCTAGATCTCCAAGATTTCCTTGGTTGATCAAAGAGTATGCTTACAACAAAGATGAATGTTAGAAGCATTATGATCATGATCATTAGGGTGTTTAATGTGTGTTACTACATTGTTAATGATTGATCTAAATGTATGCAAGAAGGTGGAGAAGATGTGCTTTTAAGTGGTGAAGAAATGGGAAAACAATGGGCTTCTATTTATAGTCAAAAGTGGTCAGGAGCGTCCACGGACCACGGACCCCTTAAAAGGGTTCCGTCATTTATACAATTTGGTGCCGTGGGTGCCTGACATAAAATCTAAAAAATATTTCTTCAAATCTTTCCAAGATATTACCAAATCTTACTAAGATCACATTTGATATATTGAGTGTCAATCTAACCAAAATATTCAAGTGATCTTCCAAGGATTTCAAAGATGATGCATGACATGATGTAACATGTATTTCCATTTTAGATTAAAGGTTTATCAAAGTAAACTTGTAAAATGTATTATGTAACTAGTTGATAAAATGTCTAGTTACCTTTTGAAATACTTGTGAATGCAAAATGTAAAATGAGGTTGAAATAGAATGGTTAACCTATTAAAATACTTAGTGACTCTAAGCGTATTTTAAACATTCTAAATTATTTGTTAATGGGTTTGATCATAATGCCTCATAACAAACATGTACGAACTGTGTTGTAACATACGAGGACTTGAGACATCGAGAGGTGTTGAATGTATGTTGAGACAAATGTAATTACAAGTGGCTGGTACATTTTACGTTATGTATTACAAGTTACATGTTTGTCATCAATCAAAACAAACGAGGCTGTATAGATTAAATATCATAATATTTGCACTAACAATCTCCCCTTTTGATGATGACAAATATATAAACGTAATAGAAAGTAAAATGTAAAGGTTACTTGTATCCTTACTACCTTTACATTACCTTCTCCGTTTACACTCTTCTCCCCTTTTGTCGAAACAAAAGGCGTGTCCTTGAGTTTAACTTTATTTCTCCCAAAAGCGAGCTTGCATCATCCTAGTGAAGTTAAACCGTCCACTTCAATCCTTCCCTTGTTTGGTAGCGGATCCATGGATCAAATAAAGAGGCTTAACCTACATCAAGGTTAGTTTTATGCAACAAAATTATGAGAAATATATGAAAAGAAAAATGCATAGCAATGTTAGCCTATTTTCTCCACTTTTATCGAAGCACAAATGCTTGTTGAAAAGTGAGAATGATGCTAAATCGTGCATGCTCCCCTGATGGTTGCTCCCCTTGTTTGAGGCGTCGGTATGATTAAAACCTACAAAACAAATATTAGTGCAAAACTATATTCGTCGATTGGACGAGTAAGTGTTATACAACAAAGTGTGTATAAGATGCGGTTCGATAAATTCTTGTGGAGCTCCCTTGCTCTAGGGCGTCAAGATGAACCTTCAAAATAAATATGAGTATAATTGAAGCTTTGTCTTTAGACAAATATGTCATATACAACCAAGTGTATAGGCGATGCAATATGAGTGCTTAAAGGATATTCCTCCTTGTTCTAGGGTGTCAAGAAGCACCTAAAATAAGAAAAATAATTGATGCAAACTTCATCCTTAGATGAGTAAGTTATATACAATCGAGTGTATATGATGATGAACCTACAATGAAAAACATTAGTGCAATATATTTCATCTTTTCACAAAGAAAAATAAGATGTATATATGTGATAAATGATATAATCAAAGATATCATGAAGTGTAGTCTCTAATTACAATCATAAGAAAAGTGAGAATATAATATGATAAAAGCCTACAAAATAATTCCTAGAAAGAAGATATGAAGTCTTCCACCGGGTGTGCCACTAGTGGTGCTAGTGTTGGTGTCGGTTTACTAGTAGGATTCATGTGGTGATGGTAGATGACTCGAGATTTACAAAAGTAAGTTTTCGCTAATCCATGGTGGTGATGATTAGTGAAAGTGGTGATGGAAGGTGGTGGTGATTAGGTAAGAAGCTATTAAGGAGTTAGAAACTCGTATGTATAGCCACAAAAAAAATATGGACTCATGCAATCCTTTCGTAATGTCAAGTGACCAAAGCTAAGAGAAAAAAATATGAATGGACATTGCATTTCAATGATTCATAAGGGTTATGAATTGAATGATTTATTGATGCTAACAATCTATTGTTTTGAGCAAGTTCTCATATGCTTCAACCCAAGAGTAATCAATAATGCGTTCTACCTAAGAATATTATAATGAAGATACCAAAAGATATTAAAGTGATGAAGATAAATTCGTTCATTGATTGACACGAATTATAAAAATGACCTATTCTAGGTGACAATGGGAAAGGTAGTATTAGCATGGTTTTGACCGACATGGATGATTATCACTTTGAAAAGAAGTGAAGACAATATGGAAAATACTAATAATGAGTACCTATATGAGGATGCGAATGACATCATATGAGTGAGAGTTGGATGGACCAACGTGTTGGAGATGATTTGTTTTGATTAATATATCGTTTGCGACAAGGACATGCATGATAAGCGAGAAAAGGATAAGATCCTATGATGGTGTTCTAGATAGTGAAGTTGTAAGGTGCTAGTTTAAGGAAAATCCTATATGTGGAGATGAAGGCGTTTTGTAAAAACACATGATCGTTTTCACTTGATGAGGTATTGGTGCGAAAAAGGTTGAACTAGTTGTGGTTTCATGAACCGGTTTTAGCTAAGTGGTGTTTACCTATGTTTTGGTATTGTAGAGTCTAAGAGACATAAAATTGGACAAAAGACAATTATGTGAATGAATTTCGCTCACCCTTAATTGGTGGACATCCAACATAATGTGTAATGTATCAAATAAGGAATGACAACGAAGTGTTTAGGAGGTTATTCGGACTATGAAAGAGATGAGCTTAGTGATGTTTTTACGGATGATGGTTAGCATACAATGAACTTCATCCTTAAAGTCACGTACCTCTTCTCGATTAATACGAGATGATCATATGATGAGGCATGTGGTTTCCTAATAGGAAGTGAAGAGGATTAGAGTATTGTTATAACTAAATAATGATGGAGGTGATTTTGGAAGCGGAAGCAAAATGAGATTTGGAAAGAGGTCGGTTGAAAGACAAAATGCAAAGCCAACCCTCTAGAACTTAATTCTATATGCTTTTAAACTATATGCAAGTGTAGGGGTCCCATAAAGCATAGTACTAATCTACGTAGCAATAAGCGGGATTATACAAAATGAGCATATAAAAGTTAGAACCAAGTGAGATAACAAATAATTTGTTATCAACCTACAAAACAAATTTGTTAGTGACAAAAGATGTTAACATGATAGAAATCAAGTGATAACATATTATATAAGCAAAAACAACACATTGCACTTAGTAGACAAGAAATCACCGCACAAGATAGCATCAAAACAATCATGTTATGCAAGAATGCGATTTTATTCAAGACATTTCATTATGAGATTGTTTTGTCGTTAGACTTAGCCACTTAAGCATACTTGGATATACAATAATCTATGTGATTAATTTGTAAGATAAAAGCTTCTAAAAGTTTGTCATACCAAAAGCACTTTGATGATTATATGTGCACACGTAGCAAACAAATAGTGTGACAAGAAGCAAAAGAAACAAAATGAAAGATTCATGCAAGCCATGTTTAAGACATAACAATTTGGAGCATGTATCATTTGGATCGTACTACACATAGATGTAATGAATGCCAACTAATAGCTTTCAAACACAAATATATCATATCAAAATTATCGCGTATCAAAATGGCATATTATGAGTTCATAATTAACATGTGAATCATGCTAAAAATAATTCAAAAGTAAGTATCATGCAAATAAAGTTTAGGTTTAAACGTTTAGTAGCATGAAACAAGAATACAAGCATTATGAAGATAAAACCGTACTAAGGTTTACACATTTGACTAGTTATCAAACACTAAGATAATGTCAAGTCAACTTATCGTATTAAACAAGAACATGTAATCAACACATGTAAGTGCAATGCAAGTGGTTTTACTAAGGTTTACACATTTGACTAGTTATCAAACACTAAGATAATGTCAAATCAACTTATCATATCAAACAAGAACATGTAATCAACACATGTAAGTGCAATGCAAGTGGTTTTAAAAGAAAAGTCATATATACTACTTGTTTGATTAGTATTCCTAAGGCGAGGCAAACTATCAATGTTTTAACACTTACTTTAGGCAAGTATAGGAATACAGATTTTTCAAGTTGGAGAATGAATATGAGACTATTACTAGCGATGCTCAATTAAGGCTAAACACGACCATTTTTACGGGTGATTCCACATACCCAACTTCTCTCCAGGAAGCAATTCAACCGTTAGGTCAAATTGAGTTTCTAGTGCAATAGGTTCTCCAGTAGTCATTCTCATGTTGGAAAGATGGGAACTCCTACTTTTGCATATTAAAGTGCATAAAAGATGATAGTTTACCAATACTTGGCTTAATGTGAATTAACTAATATGCAATATAACTAAGGTGATGAAGGCGTCATGTTATACACATGAATTTTAACAATGGTGTGTTTGATAAACAATGTGTTTTAATCTTGTGTTTAGAATCTAAAGTTGTTCAAATTACACACTAATTGTATGATCTAATGGATGACATCTTTTATGTTGAGTTGAAGTGTGTAATTTAAATGTGAATTGATCATCTAAGACTATAGAATATGTTAAACTAAGAATGTTCTCAAGAAAGCTCTTTGGTATTTTATTTAACAATAATCTAAGTGAGGTTAACAACTTCAATAGATCTTGTGTATGCTCTAAAGATGTGTAGTTTTAACCTTGGATGTGCACTCGGTTTGAGCAAGGTTAGGTTATGATGTACGCTTGAAAGGAAATAGATATGAATAGTATCTTTCAACAAATGAGATTATCCCATGGGATAAAGTTATCATGCTTATGAAAACAAGTATGACAAGATGAATTGGATATGCTAGTTCATAGAACTTGTAGATGTTTGTTTCAAGATCATTTAGCCAATGAGGTGTAATGAAATCTCTTGTAACACAACTATTTATGTCATAAGAATGATGCATAGGATATACAATATCCTTTTAACAAGATGAAATCTTAACGCATGCATCTTAGTCATAATGTTCTTCAAAACATCATGTTTTCCTAAATGAAGATATGAAGCCAAAGTGTTTGAATCGGATAGTCCCATCTAAATAAACTTGGTCTCAAGATTATATTCACTAAATGATGACAAGAGGAATTCACTCGGGTTTCTTATGTATACTCCTCAAAAGTCATTGTTGCTTGGGGTGTATGATGTTGGCTTTGAGATTGCATTTTAACATATGTTGTTAAAATGTTGATTTGAGTTTAACGAAATTTATGCGAAGTTTAACGACAGTATTACTAACACTTTGATAATTTGTGAAGGTAGTACTACTTATACCTAGTGGAAATTGACAACAATTACCAAGAGCACCATGCTTATTTGATAGTTGAGGTTCTAGCCATAATGAATTATCTAAGTCCTTATATGTTGGAAAGGATGTTTGAGTTTGTTCAAGCGTGCATTTGATTCGGTACAAGTGTTGGACACAAGGGCTTTTTGAGCAATACACTCAACGAATTCAAATGATGGTAAGGATGGTGGATTGGTTGATCTAGGTGGTAGGTCTTCTAGTGTCTAAATAAGGATGTGGTGATGTAGGGGTTTGTTGTGCTATGGGAGTACTTAGGTTGATTGTCCATAGATGTTGAACACAAAAAGTACGGATACTAATTCTTATGGTTCATTGGTTGCTACAACTAGTGGGTGAAGTGCTTGAAGTTTTGGTTATGTCTATGAAGCTTAGGGGTTGAGGTATAGGTTCACCTTGAAAGGGCACGTTTGATTTAAAGGATGCTCTTGGAAGTTCATGAGCAATACGCTTAATGGTGCCAAAAGATGGAAGAGGATAGTAGGTGTCAAAGAGGATAAGTGGCACGGTGGGTTGTTTGTTTTGGATAAGTGTTTTAACATGTGTTGTTAAAATACTTAGGTGTTGATTTTCGGATATGACTTTTAATGACTACAATCGTAAGTCGCATATACTTGAATATTTGGATGAAATACTTAAGTTGTCAATCCTAATTTGTTGAGATTATAAAGCTTAGATTGAACTCAAGGATAACAAGACTTGATAGTATGTCTTTAACATACGTGTGAGTTAAGACTCTATGTAAATACTTATCGTCTTGAAGGATGACACATTATTTTCATGTTTAACCAAGTGAGGAAATACATGTAGATACAAAGCAATATCTAAAGTCATATGTTAGACTTGTGTATGATATCTTTGAAAGTAATGAGTCTGGATTTGTTAGTCTTGGTAAGTCATCTAAGTCATCCATAGCGGGTGAGGAGATGTTGGTGGTGTTTGCACAAAGTACAAGTTTTGGAGACTTTGGTAGTGAAGGTGTTTTGGATGATGGTGGGTGATTTTGGTGGTGGATTTGGAGTACTTAAGTTTAGAAAGTTCACATCTTGAATGGGTGATGAGATATTGAGGCGTAATGAGTGCGAGGATGAAGAGTTCAAGTTAATGAAACAACAAGATCGAATGCTAATCCTAGTGGTTTTCTTAAGTGAATTATTTGAGGTTGAGGATTTAGTCATTTTGACTTTGCTTTGAGAAATGCTAAGCTTAAGGAAAAGTAACAGATGAAGGTGTGAAAATGACCATCTGAATGTGTCGATTTATGGAACTAAGGATTCATGGATTTGATGTTAATCCATACAAAGATGGTAGTTTCTAATGAGATGGAAGTGTCTAAAATCATGTCAAACATCCTAAGTTAATCCATTGAGGATGTGTTGAGTGAGGTATGAAAGATATGTATTAACAACTATCCTAGAAGCGAAGTTTGGTAAATTAGATTGCGTGATTTAGTAAAATTCAATAACTTACCGTAGGATTCACGGCACCATTTCTTTACAGTAGGAACCCATAAATTGGTGCCGCTTTGGTCCGCTGTCTGGTATGGCGGTACCAAAATCCATAACAGACGGAACCAAATTAATGGTACCGTGCAGTCCGTGGAGACTAGAAATCTTGAGACCCATTTTTTAGGTGTGGGGACTTTTCGAAACACAAACTTTTCTTAAAACATGTGACATTAATTATTTCTAGTTAAGAAAAGTCGATATCACATATACAAACATAGTGGAGCATAGACTTTGACCAAGGGCTAACGATTTTCACATGAAGGTGAAAATGGGTAAAATTGATAACACACTTGTGATATCCCCTGCATAAACCGGTTAGCATACAACATTGTTTTAAGTCATATTATCATCCTACATAGAAAAAACAAATAAATTACATCATATAACATTGTTTTGTCCTTATACCAAACACTCTCTAAAACCTCCATTTTCAAAGTACTTGACTAATTTACTTAGTACTCTTTGCTAAGTGAGTTATGACATTTCATAAGTTATGTGAGATGTTAGTATAACCTATGAGAAGAAGTGATCTAAGTCTATAAGTGATGGTAGAACAATTTACCAACTTAGTGCACAAAATCTAGCAAATATCCTATTGTGCATAAACAAGAAATCAAGCATGCGAATAAATAACATGGCAAGATTGATACTTATATTATGCAAACAAACAAGTGAAAACAATAATTTGAAAATAAGCAAGCAACATATATGCAAACAACATAAACAAGTGGTCATTAAGCATAGTATGACAAGAAAAACACTTTTAAGTCATTTAGCGTTTAAATATGACGATGTATACCAAGCTTGATTAGTTTTTTTAAACATATTACCAAATTAATTAGTTTCAAAAGAAGTTGTATCAAAGTTCTAAGAATACCAACTTAAATTGTTTGATTCAAAATTTGAGTTTTTATGTTAAAGCGAAACTTAATATTTTAGACATACTGTAGTATTTGGTCTATTTTACTTATTTAAATTTAGACTCAGGCCATGAAAGTATTTTTAAATGAAAGTAGACTCAATTACCTTTAAAATGATAGGTGGCTCGACTCGAGCGGACTTACGGTTAATTAGTTATGATTTTTGAAGTTGCCCAAAAAGCATGCATCTGTACACAGATTCCACGGAACCAAATAAAGGGATCCGCCCTTTATAAGATTTTGTGCCGTGGTCCTCGAGACAGATTCACCAAAACTAGTATTTGACATAGAGAAAGCGTGTGTGACTTACTAGATTTCATAGTAAACATATAATACACATATTTAACAACATATCTACTTATGTAACTTATCTTAAACATTTACGGAGGTGATTTTTCAACTAAATTTATAGTTATCCCAAACACTCCTTTAAAATCATATTTCTTCGTAAATTTCTATAAGCACATAATACAATACTTACTAGTTCTTTCAACAAGCTTTTATTTTATTTTTCAAGAAAACCTTCAAGCTTGTATACAAAGTTACATTTAACAGCAAAACTTCTAAGTATAACAAGCAAAGCATCTTTCATATTATTTTTCGCTTCAATGGTAATTTGATACATGGATCGTACTCTATTTTAAAAACCATTTGTTTTGAAAATAAGAGCTACGTGGCTCGATACCAATTGTGGAAGCGTGGGGGGTGAATACGTTACCGTTTAAAACTTTAGATCTTTAGTATCAAATCGCATGAAACTTGTTATAATATGAAAGTACCAATTATTGTTTGTGACTAATATAAAGCATGGTAAACCAAGTTGTCACACAATCATGAACATCAAACCACATCACAAACAGTAGTATAGTGCAAGTATAAAAGTAAAGAGATAAAGAAAGGAAAGTGCAAACCGAACACAAGGATTTATAGTGGTTCGGTCACGGATCTCCTTTCCGCCTACTCCACTCCCGAGTACCCAACTCGAGAGTTACTTCACTAAATCAACAAGCTCCCTTCTCGTGGAGAAAACCTTACAATCGTCGCTTACACTTTTCGGTACAAAGCTAAATACGGGTTCTAGTTCGAGTAGAACCAACCTTACGTCGCTTATACAATATTTCCGACACTAAGCTAGATGTCGAGTTCTTTTACAAGGGTACAACCACTCCCAATATGTTTTATGGCCCAACATAATAAACCTTGTGTTTTATGGCACAAACACATAAACCATCTAATCTAGTTTGGTGAAAGTGTTGTTATGATGCAATGATGTTTACACTAATGATCCATGATACAAATGTCTAATGGATATGAATAACTACTTCTAAATGAACTTCCATTGATAGGAAGCCTTCATGATGAAGATCACAAGTTCCTAAACTTCTTGTGATAGATCTTGACTTGTGGTGAGTGGGGATGGCTAGATCTCCAAGGTTTCCTTGGTTGATCAAAGTATGCTTACAACAAAGATGAATGTTAGAAGCATTATGATCATGATCATTAGGGTGTTTAATGTGTGTTACTACATTGTTAATGATTGATCTAAATGTATGCAAGAAGGTGGAGAAGATGTGCTTTTAAGTGGTGAAGAAATGGGAAAACAATGGGCTTCTATTTATAGCGAAAGTGGTCGGGGCGTCCACGGACCACGGACCCCTTAAAAGGGTTCCGTCCTTTATACAATTTGGTGCCGTGGGTGCGACATAAAATCTAAAAATCTTTCTTCAAATCTTTCCAAGATATTACCAAATCTTACTAAGATCACATTTGATATATTGAGTGTCAATCTAACCAAAATATTCAAGTGATCTTCCAAGGATTTCAAAGATGATGCATGACATGATGTAACATGTATTTCCATTTTAGATTAAAGGTTTATCAAAGTAAACTTGTAAAATGTATTATGTAACTAGTTGATAAAATGTCTAGTTACCTTTTGAAATACTTGTGAATGCAAAATGTAAAATGAGGTTCGAAATAGAATGGTTAACCTATTAAAATACTTAGTGACTCTAAACGTATTTTAAACATTCTAAATGATTTGTTAATGGGTTTGATCATAATGCCACATAACAAACATGTACGAACCTGTGTTGTAACATACGAGGACTTGAGACATCGAGAGGTGTTGAATGTATGTTGAGACAAATGTAATTACAAGTAACTGGTACATTTTACGTTATGTATTACAAGTTACATATTTGTCATCAATCAAAACAAACGAGACTGTATAGATTAAATATCATAATATTTGCACTAACAAAAATCTTACAAATAAGAATAAGGTTTTACTTGAATTAGGGTTTCCTTTTTGCGATTTGCACGAGTTAGGTTTTTCTTCAAGTTTTCGTTCTGGATACCCTTATATCCTTATAAAGCTGAAACCTTTGTAATCATGACAACATTAATTATGAATTTATGTGTTTTATTACAGGAGAAAATTACGGTATAAACCCAACCCCTAGATCGACACCTCAAAGGTTATAAAACCCAAGTATTTCAATCATTGATAAAACAATACAAACCTTAATTAATTACAAGGGTGATTTAAACCTAGTTGCCATTCATCTTGCAAAACCCTAGAACCCCTAAATTTCAAGAATCAACCAAACCAACCTCATAACCATATTTTATGATAATAATAGCAATTACTAAGAGCTATAGTTAGGTTATATATAATTAGGGGTGATTCTGATACGACTGTAGGGTTCTGTTATTACCCGCATAGCCAATAAAACATGCACAACAGAATAAAATAGATACCATGGCCATGCAACTAAAAAACACTGACCAACAAGATCTTAACCTAATCATCAATATAACTTAACCCTAAACATGTCTAAAGGATGTTTATGGAAGACTTACTTGTTATCCTGCAATTCTGTAAGCTTCTGAATCAGTCTGATGTGTGGATTCGATGTCTTCTTAGTAAATCAACCAATATTAGGGTTTTCGGGAGAAAATCACACTTTGAGTTGCATCAGATATCCACCGATACTGCACAGGTAAAACCAGGGCTCGAACCAACGCAAGTTATCGACATCTGGCTGCGGGTAAACACTAAATCGAATTCGGCTCGATTTAGGGTTGTTTGCGATCGGTTAGGGTTTAGTAAAACCCCTAGTTAACCGATTGTGGGAATGGGGAGGAGAAGGTTTTAGGGATTGTGTTTGTGTTTTGAGGATTCTTGAAAGTCCCTTTATATTTATATGATATAAGGGAAGGATTTAGAATACTTGTAGAATAAGTATTCGAGTTTGTTTAGGAAACAAACTCCCATTTTCCTCTCTTGTGGGTTCGGTCGACCGATCACCTATCCCTAAGGGATATGTTTTTGGTCTTTTTTTATTTATTACCCTTTAATATTTATCCCTTGATAAATATTAAGTTTCGGGTAACTACTGGTTAACCATTTAATGAAAATAACGCCGTATTTTCATTTCCTCATTTACTTCATTTCATTTCGTATACTCGTTTCTTATTTCGCTGCATGTTCTGTTTAGTGTGCACCGATATGATCTTTCAACATTTCTGTGAAGGCAAGTTGTGAATATTTAACTACCCCAAAACAAAGCAACCCTTTTGTTTTCATTTGTAGCTATATAATTTTGCTAAAGTTGGTTATGTCGTAGTTAATTTGATCTATTATTAGATTGTGTACCGTTTTACACTCTTCGAAACTAATTATGTGTGGATTACGATCTAGATGAATGTGCTATTTATTAGGTTTTTCATTGATTATTATACTTAGAGCGTAAGGTATGAAGAGTACCCCACCCCGACATGATTAAGTATGTTGTTGTTGTAAGGTATAGAAGGTGGTTCCGGTTGACGAACTACAATTAAGTTGCAACACTCCAAACGGTGTTCGCTCAACTTGGCAACCACGATGCGTAATTGTGTCTTCGGTACTAGTTTTTAGTATTGCTACTACATGTAAGAAAAAAGATATCGTGTTTATCTGTGTGGCTGATGTGATAAAAGTTTTTGGTGTTGTTGAATGCCAACCACATCTAACGCCCGTAAAAAATAAAAGAAATTATTATAAACTAACATAATTATGGAAACAAATATATGTCGTATTGTGAATTAGGGTGGCCATGCCATCCTACATCAATCGGATGGTAGGGTTGGATAGCTATTATCTCTATTCTTGCTCAACATTGAAAGGAAGAAACAATGAGTAGGACTTAAGTTCCAAATATCATAATATGTGGAGCCTAACCAAAACGTTAGGAAAACCACCAATTCTCAACTACTAAACTCATTTCCATCAAATTATCGTTCTCGAATATTCTAGCTTTCAATATAGAATGACTGTTTACTTGTCGTGTGAAACAGTGTATAATTATTGTTTGCTTTATGAATTTTTGTCATAGCAGGCAATTGGATTGTAGTCGTTCAATTGCGTTAACACTATCATTTGAGAACATGGATTCATTGTAAGTCGTAATATGAATTATCTGAAAAACACAAGTTTTTCCATGCTAGAAATTGTCTATAATATTTATGTTATCTTCGTTTTCATTTTATTTTATTGAATCTTAAATTTATGACATTTACAAAAAGGTGAACAGCAAACGGTATGTTAAAATATACATGACGATGTTCAAAAAAGTAATACATATACATGACAATTATGTATCGGTTTGTGAGAACATAGACCAGTTTTTAGCGTCAACAAAGAACGGTATGTAAAATCAAATACAACTTTTGTAGTTTACGTGATAATAAATTAAGTTTTCGTTCCATGCGACTGACTGGGTAAGAAAAACCCAAAACTTGGTTCTGGTTAAAATAGTTTAGAGTGTAGACATTTTTTATAAAAAAAATAAGAAGAAAAAAACAGGTTGAACTTGACCAACTTTAGCAATAAATCAAATTATCCCACTCAAAACTTGTATACCAAAAATATGTTACAACTTGACCAACTTTAGTCGGCCTACTAAAACAATTTAAAAAATCGATTGTTTTCCATTAGATGTTTGAAAATGTTTAGAGTTGGTCTACCTATCTATACTACTTGCAATATAAAACCATAAACCTATGTAAATTAACACAAATTAAAACCAATTGAGTTAGTCACGAGCTTTTATTACGATTTATTTAGCGTTTAGTTGACTACGTATTACATCTTTTTCTTAACGGCAATTAACACTCTATAAGACACAAGTATGACGGTGAACGTCATCACGTGTGAAGCCATCTTTTAGCGCATTATCACGCGTTGGGGTGTTAATCGGGTCGGGTTAATCGGTTTCGGATCAAAGTCGGGTCAAAACTGAAAATAACATATTCGAACCCGGTCTTATTTGAACTCGGTTTAGTCATGTCCAGGCCTATTCGAGTCAGGTTTAATCGGGTTCGGGTTCAGGTCAGGTTCGAATCGACTTTTTTGATACCCTTAATCACGCATGGTTCTTGTTACATTATGTAATTGTTCTTGTGTAAAGAGAAGAAAGGAAATTGGTGGTGGAGATCCAAACCACCTTATTGAAATTATTTTGTGTGTTTAGGGTAGGGTGTCATTCGGTGGCCATTCGAACCCGCCGGCCGAAGTCGATTTAGGTCGGGTCAATCGGATTCAAAATTATATTGGTCGATCGGTCAACTCGAATTGACCGAGTTCTAAACAAGGTCGAATGCAGTATATATTTTTAGCCGGACCGGCCGAACCCGAACAACCAACTTAACATTTACCAACAATACTTTCTGATGCAAAAACTCGGGTTGACCCCAAATTAAATTGACTCGACCAGTTGACCCGACCGAATTGATCGACCGAGTTGACCGAGAGTTAAACAAAGTCGGATTCGGGTATGTTTTAAGATTTGACCCGATTTGGCCGACGGACCATTTCAACATAGATGTTGTATGCATAAATGATAAGGAATATGATGACCACGCTAAAAATATTTATAAATTTGAATACGTTTTCACATTATTTTAGAAAGTGTGAAATTTTTATTTTATTATTAACACATAATAATGTGTACAAATTGGTTAAGTTAATAACGTTGAAAAATTAATACAGTAATAATAAAAAGTAAAAGATGGTTTAGTAAATTTTACAAGAAAAGGTATACCTAAAGAAAAAATTCTTAGTTACCAAGATTTTAATAATATCATTGTCACGACCACAATAATAATACCTAATATTCATTAGAGTAGGGTAAAGAGATATAAGATATAAATATTTAAATCAATTATTAAATTGACATTTTCTAACAAAATTACAAAATTGATACTTTTAGAGATTTACCAAAATCGATATGGAGTGTAAAATGTTTTGCTCGCCCAAATTCTTTTGCTCGTCGTTTCATAAAAACAAACATTTTCATTAAATGACAAATAACATTGGAGAGCAAAATGTTTTGCGGCCTCGTGTTTTCTTCATGGATTACCATTAAAAAAGCAAAACATGGTATGAAATCTTTATGCGCTCAAATGTTTTGCTCGCTCCGTCAATTTTGGTAAAATAACTATATATTGATCAAGTAACGACGGAAAAATAAAAATAAAATTAAAAGAGACACAAAATAAATTGTGTTCTCAAGTATCAATCTTTATATAATAAAAGAATTACATCATTTCGGAGTATTTTTGCAAACTCATTGAAACCTTCTTCTCATTGAAAAAATTGGACCAATAGGAGAGCTCGATTTTTCCAATAAGCGAAATCGAGCGACGTGATTGGTCGATAAAAATTAAAATTGAATTGATTTTTGTCAAACTTTAATATATTTGGTGGAGAAATTTAGTTGAGAAAAAAATACATAAAAATATAGGTGTCCAATTTGTGAAAACAAAAACTTAAAAAAGGAGGAGGTAACTAATAAAACCTTAGTGGTTAAATGATAAATAAATTATATAAAATTAAGTGTAAATTTAGAAATTTTCATGTTTTCCAATAATTTTACAAAATAAACAAATAACCCCTTACACTTTATACTCCCTAAACTTTATAATATAAACTTTGTTCAAAATTACATGATTACTAATATTAGTTTTAAACTTTCATATAGTAAAACTACAAAATGTTGTAAATATATGAATTAGTTTTAGTACATGCTAAATATTTTAAGGATAAATATTTGTTTCAGACTTTCATTCATTAAAAAAAATTATTATATATGTTAAGTAAGGACTCAAGTTATTTTATTTTAAAAGTTTAATCTATGCGTACACATGTTTGAATATTCGGCTAAATTATTATTAATGAGAATATAAGTATCAAATGGTATGCACGGGTGTTGTGACATGAAAATAAATATACGTGATCGTACTTATAACAACGACTCATGTAATTCTTAATTAAAGTTTATATACGGATATCTGAAAAAATATTTTAGAAATCTTTACGAAGTATATTATAACTTCATCAACGCTTATTATGTGCTACTAAATTCACACATTTTGTACAACATGATATCAAAAGTTAAAGTTAAACAACAACCTCGACCTCAACCTCAACATATATGTTAGTTAAAAAAAGTTAAATCTTTCATCCATAGAATTTTCACAAAATATTAATAGATATTAATACATAATAAAAAACTTGTGCATAAATATTAGTTATACTTATATCACAATTGACATGTAAGCAAAATCGTCCAATATCATTGGTCGATAAAAAGTCAAAAATGAATTGAATTTGGTCAAAATTGAAAAATTTCGTGTAGAAAGAAAAATACACCACAAAACACATGTGTCTAAAATGTAAAAAAAATAAACTTCTAAAAGCGGAGTAGACATTATAAACTTAAAGGATCTGAATGTAAACACCACAAATCCTACCTTCTACCCATCAGAAGACCCGACCTCACCCAATCGAATCGTGTGCACCAGAAAACCCAAAAAATTATATTGCGACCAAAACACCGCCCACCACCAATCGTAAATTCTAAAAAGGAAGCGATGCACACCGACATACATTCCTCTTCATTCGGCACATAGACAAAACCTAACCCTTCCGGAAAATTAACTAATTGCGACTCTAAAACCCATCACAATTCGATCAAACTAAAACAATTAGCCTCTAATCGAGTCGTTAATGAAAAGGTATGTTCATGAACAACTAACACAATATATAATTTTGAAACGGTATCATAATGAATTATTTTGGTTGGATTAATGATCTTTGTAAGGTTAGTTAATCATGTGTTTGTGTTAAATTATTATTTATGTGTAAAGTCAAAAGGTTTATGTTAGATTCTTAATTTAATACGTGTAAAGAAAAAATAAAATTTAAATCATTAAACCCTAATCTCATCAAAACAAGATCAATTTATCAGTTGATTATTATCATGTTTCTATAACACTCATGACGCAAATATTTTTACAAACAATACATAATTAAGTTTAGTCCAAGGGTTTTAACTATGGCTGCTGAATAAAATTTCATTCATTCAATTAGGACTTATAAATTGTTTATTGGGTTAATCATATTGTTTGTGCAAAATTGCAATATATCAATTGGCTACTATTAAAATTGAGAAGGTAATTCAAGTTTGTTTGTATTAATGGGTTTGAATATGGATGAAAAAGGTAATGATGTAGGTGATGTTTAAGGTTTTCAATGGCTGCAAAGTGAAAAAGATGTTGGTAACCTAAGCCTATTTTTAAAAAGTTGATATAGTTATGTGTTAGAGTGAATTCAAAGTAAGATAATTTTGATCTATGTTTATGAATTTAAGCTTTATCAATCTTTAAATAGTGTAGTACTTGAATGATAAGTTCGTTGTGATTAGTTTTAAATGCTATTTCTATTATTATCTTTGTTTTGATGGTTATAATTCAATAAATAGTATAATTATAATGATCGTATACTTGATGATTGAATCTTTGGTTGTGTGTTTCTTTAGTCGGTTAGGAAACATTTTGCCAAGCAAGTTTGTGAAAACGGGTTCGCGGTTCTGGCGGTCATATTCGAGTTTTACGCAAAGCATGGCGAGTCATGGCCAAGAAAGTTAGCAAGTGATTTAAGTATTGCCAAAAAAATTAGTCACGACAATGGTGGTTCCCTCAATAGTTTAAGATAAGATGTCTTTTGAGCAACGATTTTCCATCTCTTGAAACACATGAAGAACGCATGCATATCATGAAACAACAATTCTGCTTCACCACCTATTCAACCATATTTAATCTCTGCAACTACAAGCATGGGCAATCACAATATGGGGTAAACTTAGCTTATGGACCTCTGCAAACTCAGACTGTTTACTAGGTAGCTTTACGCTATTTACTTTTGTTGTACAATGATTTAGTATATGGAGTTTTTAGATGTGTTTGGGTAAACTTATTTAGACAATTGTGCCTAATAGAAGTATCAATTATGAGCACTTAGGTAGGCTTTGAGGCAAGAGGTAGCTATATATGACATTACAAACGCATAATAAATTTATGTCTAAGCCCCGCACGTGGGATGGGCATTGAAAGCATTAGTGCAAGTACTTCAATAGTAGTTAATAGAGAAAAGTATTTTGTATGAACGACGCCATAAAAAAGGGTTTTTGGTACGTAATGCATAGGCTAATATAGGTTTTGTTGAAGTGAGCCATCTTTAGAGTCGGTATATATCCGGTATGCTTTTGGACAAAATGTAAATTTCTATTACAAGAGTATGACTTTGGGGTGGTTGAATAATTCTTTTATAACCGTTTTCTCTTGCACTTACGAGTTCAGGTACAAACTCAAACATCTAGGTCTCTGTGTGTAATGCATAGGAATAAAGAGGTATATTACCGTATCGTTTTGTGGGTGGTTTGTCTACAACTATCAAATAACAAATAGTAATTTATATAGGAGAGTCAAACAATTTTATGATATGTCGACGAATAAGAATAAAATGAACTGTTAGGGTATGAGGAATAGGAATATAGAGGTGGAAGACACGACCGCCCTTTTTGACACCACCGGGGCGTAACTTAATTGAAATAGAAAAGTAAGAATAGAGAGAAAATATTTTGGTCCGATAAAGTCCTACATTGTCTTGACATTCTTTGTATTACGGACGTGAATGTGGAATATCACTTCAACACATGTTACTCAAGCTTTAAAGGGCCAACACCGTCCCTTGAAGCTCGCCTTTGCACACAATCTTCATGCTCCTCGATACACTAACTAATCGACAAAATAATGAATCGCTTTTATAGGAGTAAACATTTTTCTTCGCTTTTACTCATTCTCCATTATAATTTCTTTAATTGTTCTCTTCATTTGCGGGGTTGCAGTTAGGAGGCAAGAGCCAAGGAACGTGAGCGGTCGGTGCTTGATGAAGAGTTTTGGGTAACCGGAATGGATCCAAAACGCTAAGAATCATCGTTGGAAAAATTGAAAGCCAAAGCGACGAATGTTCGGTTCATCGGTATAATACAACACACACAAGCCGGAAAAATGCACATCCTACTATCCATTGAAGACTAGGCGTCCCTTAAGCGGCGAACAAATAAAGAACCCACATCGTTCTTCCAATATTACACATTGTTGCCATCCGGAGTTCCTAATATTTGGACGAAACTTTTTTTGACTTACATTGTTCGAGCAATAGAAACTACCGGCGAGTAAACAATGGTAAAAAGACTTGAAAACAACACCTATAATATATTTGTATTACATATAACTAAGCATTATTACAACACAAAAAATGTTAGTGTTTTTTATAAACATTGTTAAATCTCGATAAGTTCTTGAGTTCAAGATTAGCAGTTGGGACAAGCTTGAGTTGATAGTGAGGAAATATGTCTTTGAGGTTATCAATATAACTCATGTACGAATAGATTTTTAATAGTTGTGTATATTCTTTTGATCCTATTTTTAATCAACCAAGTAAACTTACTTAAGAGATGTTAAGTTTGTGGATTTCTAATCGATAATAATACATAATTAAACTTTTATGGAAAACCCCTACTTAAGAGATGTTAAGTTTTTTGCTTTATAATCGATAATAATACATAATTAAATTTTTATGAAAAAACTCAAATGCGTCTTGAGATATTATAATAAGTTAAGGATCTAAAAGAAAATGAAAAAGACTAAAACCGAAAAGCGTTTTTAGCTGATTTTGAAATAAGATATTTTCTCCCGAATATGAGCTGAAAATATTTACTTTCTATTTATAAATCTCTCTTTACTAAAAAAAACTTATCATTAACATGATTTGATTTATTGTCTTGAAGAAATTGAATTAGGACCCACTAGTACGGGCCAACTACAATACAAGCTCATACACAAGAACTAATCCAAATACACCACGCCTTAACAACCAAATTTCTAGCCCAGGGCCTTTAGCCCATTAACCCATACCGTGTAGTCCACGAACCCATCCAGCGCGTGAAGTTAGCATCTCCACCTTTTTAACCTGCCTTGAGAAAGGGGGCAATACCACCATATACACCCTTTCACTTTTTCACACACAAACACACACACACACACAGCAGACGATATCGGTACAATTATATAAATCACAATAATTTAATCCATTCAATCGATTCATAATTACTACTTATATTATTTATAATTTGATTTGTAATTGCAGACGATAAATTGAGAAGATGAAGGTTTTTGTCAAGACATTGAAAGGGACTCACTTTGAGATTGAAGTTAAACCTCAAGACACGGTATATCTCCTTTCAATTTTGATCAGTTTTGTTTTGAGTTAGGGTTTTTATATTGTTTGATCTGTTAAGTTTGTTTTTTAGGGTTTAAGTGGTGTTAATTGTGTAAAATTAGGGTTTTTGATTGATATAGGGCTAAACATGTCCAATTGTCTAGTTATTTTTTTAATAAGGCGTGAAGCTGTTGTAGTTGCGAGTTATTTGAGCTGCGAGATGTGATTAAGTGATAAGATGTCGTAATCGCGCCAAATGTGATAATTGATTAACTAGTTGTTTATGTTTTGTATAGCTGTGTATAGGGAATTAGTAGTATTAGTCATTAAGTTGGTGTTATAGTGACTCACAAAGTGTGTCAGTGTGTGGTTTCTTACTTCGTTAACAAGTGGAAGTTGCGTAGCGTAATGCAGGATTTGAATAAGTTGTAGTTTGTTTTGGTATCATTGACGTCGTGGTTAACCTGTAGCAAGTTGCGTGAGAATTTAAAGAGGCTGTCACAAATGTACTTGCCGATTTTTGTTTTGTTTAAACTCAATAATTTAGGTGTAGATTGATGGATGTTTAGTTGTTAATCTGCTGGAATGGGAAATAAGGTATAGGAGTCTGTCACTCAACTGCAGTTGACTTAATTTATAGAGAATCTTATGTGCTGATGGAATCATATAATTTTCTTTGTGATATGCGGGCATTCTGATTAGAAAATTATTTAAATTATCAGTTTTATAGGCTTTTAGCAAGGAAATGAGATAGTGGTGCAGCCATAATAAACACGAAGGGCTGGGTTGAGAATCTTTGAATTCTTCAAGCTTTAAAACGGGGATTTTTAATTATCTAGGTCAAACTTTAAAGCTGTACTGACAATTGTTGCTAGTTTATTTGAAACATTTTAAATTTCTTGGTCAAACTTTAGTGCTCTATTCACAATGTTTAGTAGTTTTTTTGTGACAGACTGAACATCACTGCTGAATTTGTCTACATGGCATTATTTGGTATTTAATTAGTTATAATGTAAGTTACAGAACCAATTATTATTTTCTCTGTGAAATACAGTAATAGTTTGTAAGAATCAAGGAGGTAGTAGGTCTCTTGTTTGCTTGAGTTGCTTGATTGGGCTGCATTCATATATTTTTTTACGCAACTTATTACTAACGCGTTGGTTCTTGAAGACTGAATATCATGCCCTTGCAAGCCTTGCCTGGATATTCGTTACCTTTATCATATGAAACATGACTAAATTTAGTAAAGTAACATATGCTATCCGTGTTGGTTTTGGTGGTTTCTCACAGATAAGCTAAACTGTTGAATATGGATTTGTCTAGGATGTAGATTTTAATCATTTTATTTCACAGGAGTTATTAATTATAATATCACCACTTGGAGAAATCTTTTACCTATTTTAGTTGAAGTATTAGAAGTGGCACGGTGGCACCCCATTAAAATTTCTATCTAGAATTCCTAGTTTTATTGCAGAGCATTACAGACAATGTAAATTTGTTTGCCCGACCGCTGATATGCCAAACTTGTAATGACATCAGCTCATTAAACAGTGGCATTCTTTACTTTGTATACTTCAGAGAATCTTTATTGGTTTGATTTCCAGCATACTCTCGATAATTTGTATGAAGGCCCCTATTGGTGATTGTTTCTTCTTTCTAATGATGCTCTTATTGATGATTTTGATTGGTGTGGCACTCCACAGTTTCTCTCGCAAATTTAGCAGACGATACTTAATAGACTGCATTTTCTATATTAGTTGGTTAAGTATGCTGTGTGCATGTCTTTAAACCATGACTTGCCTAAACTTGATATGCGAGTACAAAGCTAGCATATCGTATTTATACAATACATAAGGTTGGCTAGAATAGGGATATTGACTTATTGGATCACTACTAAGGACTTGATTTTATATGACTTAACAACAAAAACAACTATTTGACATGTACGTCACACAGTTCTCATCTATGGAATTATTTGATCTATTACATAATTGTACACACATTTATTATGATAGAGGCTTCCTCAAATGTTGTGGCACATATTATAGCACATATTCGTTCTCTAGTACTTGTGTTACGCTGTTTGCAATTATTATTATTTTTTTTAATTATTTTAAAATTTTCTGCCTTAAAAGGCACACTCTGAACCTACTCTCAATGAGTTTGCCTGAAGTTATGTATCTGGTGCTAACAAAGTATTCATGCAGGTTGCTGATGTGAAGAAAAATATAGAAACTGTTCAAGGAGATGTTTATCCTGCTGCTCAGCAGATGCTTATCCATCAGGGTAAAGTGCTTAAAGATACAACCACCTTGGAAGAGAACAAAGTTGCTGACAGTTCTTTCATTGTCATTATGTTATCTAAGGTAAGCCTACTGCCCTTTATGTCTAGACACTATTGCCACTTTAGTTTTCTATTTTCTATATTCTGAAATGACTGCGGTTCTAGGATTTGTATATACTTGGGAGAGCAGTTAATACTCATTCATGAATTCTAAAAAAAGCCGTTTCGAACACCATATTACATATTGAAGTTGAATAATCTATTCTGTACATCTGTATATTAACGATTTAGCATTATTGTTTCTATAATAAATTTGTTCTCACGTCTTTTGTCGCTTTAACCATCTGTGAAATGATCGGCAGGTCTTAAGAATATACAAACTAGATACACAGCATACACTTTATGATACAAGTTTCATTCAATTGGAACCATATATGTTTCTGATTGAAAATGTGTAAGTTAAATGTTGTTTAAGATTTGCTGATGGATATACTCTTTTCTGTTCAAGAGCTTAGCACACCTTACTAGTCCTCACCCCAAAGTCCCAAACTTTGTTACCCAGTCTGCTAATGTAGTTACTACCCTACTAGGCGAGGTAATTTATATTGTGGTGCACGCACCATGCCATCTTTAATAGCAACCGATGAGGGTGGGAGGGAATCAACCAACCGAGACCATAAGCAACTATTCAATCCCTAAACAAGAGTATGAACTGAGAAATAGCTAACAAGTTGAATTGAAACACTTCACATGCTAGATAAAGCAAACACAAATAGTGAAAATAAACTAAAACAGACAACACATAACACATTAGTCAACACAGACACCTTTACAAAGGCGAAACCTTATGCCGTAGCCCCAACGTGTCACTACCACTGGGACTGAAACTAATGGTTTGAGATCTAGCCGCTTAAACAACATAAAGTAACCAAATCTCAAAATCGGACGGTCATCAGCAATGCTTATAAGATCCTGGATGAGGAATGATCTAGGATGAGCGAAATGTTAAGATGTCTGATGAATGGTGCTGATGTTTGGAGTTGGCTAAGGAAGAAGCGACTGGATACCGATTAGAGGTGGCAAAACGGGCGGGCTTGGCGGGCACGGGCCACGGACACGGTTCAAACGGGCTACGGGCTAACCGGGCGCGTGTTATACAAATCGCTATAGAAGAGACCCAAAATGACGAAATAAATTCCTCAAACGTAACACCTCATTTATTTTTAAAAAATTAAATATATTTTATCTATAAGTTTTTCTTTAAAAACAATTATAATGTTCTCTGATTGAGAGAAATATGTGCCCGTTTGTGCCCATTTAACTATTAAATGGGCAATATATGCCCATTCCAAAAAAGGAGGGGGCTAAATGTGCCCAAATCTTTTACAAGTTTGCCCAAATTAGCCCATTCTTTTGAGTTTGGGCACAAATTGCCACCTCTAATACCGAGAGACGTTTTTTGCAATGGAATCATCTACCGAATGTCTTGAAAAGGAATTGGTTACATTTAACAACTACTTATCTTGGTGTAGTGACCATCACCTAAAGAACAACGCAGAAACCTCGTAACCTACATTTGGTTGCCTTTCAAAAAAAAAAAGAAACCTGCATTTAGTTTGATGCCACTTGGGAAAACTGCAACATAGCCTATAAGTCTGGTATCATTTAGATATTTTCAAAAATTCATGAATACATGATCAATGAACTAAAAACGTGGGAAATATAATAAATAAGGTGGGAAGAGTGCCAGCCAAAAGACGGTTGCCTTCTAGTTGTAAGTTTATGGTATATTTCCTAGACGATTATTTATGGCTCTTGGTTAATTGAGTGGGAAATACTCTGTTGGTACCTTAAGTTGGAAGTTTATGAATTAGGATATGTTTCCAAGAACTATCCCATCATTCTAGTTGTTCTTATATAGCAGCCAGTTTTCATAGTAATATAGGCAATCCATTTATTTGATACCATGAATATGGAATGCCCGTTCCGGCGGATGTGGGTATCGTTGTTGTTGTTGTATGAATATGGAATGTCTATGAATGTGTACCACTCCAGAACGACAATTTATCATGTACCACGTTACATTGTTTTAGCATACCACTTCGCCCAATAAGCCAACTAATGAATTGCTAACAACTTATATTTACTGATTACTGATGCGCACTATGTCATAGGTTCATTGATACAAGTAATATCTATGTTTAGTGTGTTTATATCTTTTCTTGTCTGCTTAATTACAGAGTAAGGCAGCACCCTCTGGTGAAGCTTCAACAGCAGCCCCAAAGGTAGTGTATTATTTTTTTCAGTTTTGTGATGCCTTCTCTCTGTTTTGCAGAAAATTGATATCTCGATTTAAAGATTCTGTTATGACAAACTTAACCGCCTGTTCTCTCTTGTAACCGTTAACACGATGCATGTTGGCATAATTGTCATATCACTGGAGATTATCACATACATGTTACCCCAAGTACATAACGAGTTCTTAGATTACTTGGGTGATAGGTCCCATGTTTTTTTTAATAAAGCTATATTTTTCATTGTTGTTCTAAAGAACCTTCTCCTATATATCTTCTTGATAAGGTTTGCAGATTTTAAAGTTGACTAAATATGTTGCTAGGTAGTGTATGTTTCGCCATCCTAAGAAACCATGTTGATTTTTTTTTATGGTCAGGTTCATGTAGCTACATCTTCATTCATCTAATTAGTGTTCTATAAGTATATGTGTGATGTGCATTGAATCTACTGTCATGCAGGCACCTCAGACAAGTGCCGCTGCCCCTGCACCTGCACCAGCGGCTACTCAGGCCCCTGCTCCAGCTGTGACACAGTAAGCTTAAGCTGCTACATCTTTGTGCTTAATAGTATCGTATTTGTGGGCCTCTCTATTTTTTGTGACATTTTCTATTTGGGTTGGATATTTTTTTGCTATTTATTGTACATCCTGTGTGATTGCAGGCCTGTATCTGTTCCATCAGCTACTCCAGCAGCAGCTCCAGCATCTAATGTGAATGCTCCGTAAGTATTTTTCTATTAAGATTTTCTGACTAATCAAATTGTGTCTTAGTGAAATCTGATTTACTGAAGTATGTTAATGATGGTTGTTCATATAGGCCGGAGAACGTGTACGATCAAGCAGCATCTAATTTGGTTGCTGGAAGTACTTTGGAGGGTACAGTCCAGCAACTCCTTGATATGGGTGGAGGGATTTGGGATAGGGACACAGTTGTCCGTGCTCTTCGTGCTGCATTCAACAATCCAGAAAGAGCTGTAGAGTATCTCTATTCTGTAAGTGATTTAGTAATTCAGAATTCTTAGTTTATTTGATGTGCTATACAATTCGTATAACACATGAGAACTGTATATAATGTCAGGGTATCCCTGAGGCAGCCGAACTTCCTCCAGCAGCTGGAGCTTCACCAGTGCCAGGTGTGCAGGCTGTAAACCCCCCTGCTCAGCTCCCACAAGCTGCACAACCAGCAGCTGTGCCTTCAGCTGGACCGAATGCTAACCCATTGGATCTCTTTCCTCAGGTAATCTTTTTAAGTCTTAAAAGCCTGTTCCATCTTGATACTGTGATTAATAAATTTCTTACACTTGGTCTATAGGGTCTTCCTGATATGGGAGCGAATGCTCCTGCTGGTGCTCCAGGCAACCTCGATTTTCTCCGTAACAGTCCACAGGTATTCAAACATAGACACGTGTATATAGCAATTCACATGCTCAGTTTACTTAAATAAAACTATCTATTTGTTTTATTCAGTTCCAAGCACTTCGAGCCATGGTGCAGGCGAATCCACAAATCTTGCAGGTATATGTCAAATCGTTTTGATGCATGCAACACATACACACGAGTTTATATGTTTATGCATGATGGTCTCTTATTTAACATTGTGATGATGACAGCCTATGCTTCAAGAGCTTGGAAAGCAAAATCCTCACTTGGTGAGACTTATCCAAGAGCATCAAGCTGATTTTCTTCGTTTGATCAATGAACCTGTTGAAGGCGGAGAGTAAGTTTATCTGCTAATGTCTTCTCTTTGTAAATTGGTTAATCCATTTTTTTTGTTCTAAATGCTAATCTAAGAGGGGCCAAAATTTCAGGAATGTACTCGGAGATCTTGGTGCAGCGATGCCACAGGCTGTGACTGTTACACCTGAGGAACGTGAAGCCATTGAACGCGTAAGTTACATAATTTCTTGTTTATGCATGGAGCAACAAAAGTATTAGAATGGAAAGTTTTTGGATGTTAAAAACAATAATAATATTTGAATGCTTTAGTTGGATATAGATGAATTGAAAGCGTGTTTGATTTTTTGTTTCAGCTCGAAGCAATGGGATTTGATAGAGCACTAGTATTAGAGGTGTTTTTCGCTTGCAACAAGAATGAAGAGCTGGCAGCCAATTACTTATTAGATCACATGCACGAGTTTGAAGACTAGAAGTAGTGTCGATAAATGGTGGTGGACTAATCAACCCCTGCCCCTTCTTTCCTTTTCTGTGGTTATATTTCTCTTTTCTGGGTTCATCTTTTTATTTTCCAGTGCTTATATACTTGTGGAAATATGGAAGTGTCAATTGAATTGTAACCAGAATCTCTTGTCTTTTATTTAATTTGCACCTGCTCTTGTATTTTGGACCTTTAGATTATGCCGTTGTATGACTATAATGTTGTTGGCCTCTTCAACATCTCCCCATGCCTCTTAATCTCATACATGACCCAAGATTGGCTTAGTTTGGCACAAAAGAGGGTATATGAAATTAGAAAACTTCGAGCACCAAGGTGCCAATCTGCAGTTTTGGGTTTGATTGATGTTTTGTTGGCATACATGAGTTCTAATTTGTGCTTCCATGCTGTTAAAATGTAGAGTGAATCCAAGTCATGTAAGAGACAGGAAGTACTGATGCCTTTTTTTACATTTAGCTCTTGTGGAATACCACTTCCACTCGAACACATAATCTTAGTGCTATGCCTTAGATTTAAAAAAAAATGTAACTTATACATGGTATGCCTTAGATTTTGCTTCCTTTGGTGGTTTTAGAATCTCCTGCTAAGTTTAATAGACTTGTCTATGTTACAGTTTCAGGTATATGTTGCTTTTGAATGATAACTACTTATATGTTGCTTCCTTTGGTGGTTTTAGAATCTTCTGTTGGTATATGTTGCTTTTAGATAAGACTATAAGAGACTCCTAAATGCATATAAGCAATTAAGCTTTAAGGATCTCCGATGTTTGAACTTTGAAGAATGGCTTTTTTTTGCTCAAAAAAGTCGTTCAAAAGCTAATTAACATTAGAGCAAATAACTTTTTTGCATCAATGGCCTGAAGAATTCCCACTCACACCAAATTCATATTCAAACTTGAAAGTATCAAAAAAAGCATTTGAAAAAACTTATACACTAAAGATGTTTTTGTGAATAGCCTTTTTTTTTTTACACACAAAAAAGTATTTTTTAAAGCTTTTTGCATTATGCATGCTCTTGAACCATTTGTAGCAGGGGAATATTGAGTCTGAGTAGCATCAACCTAGTGTCAACTTACTATCTCATTTTTTAATGTCTCATTTCTTGATAACTTCGTCAAATTGGCTTTTCTTTTGGATGTTTTATGCTATATCTATCCCATGAAAAATAGCAACACTGATTACAAAAAATGTTTTTTTGCCATTCATTTGCTCGTGTCGAATTTGCTTTTCTTTTGGCTCCTTTGTATTCTTTTCTTCCATCAACCGTGAGGACACCATTTTTTTATAGGAAATTGTTATGTAAAAACTTAAAAGTTACTTCTGGTATTTCACTCGCCATCATATTCAGTAATTTGGTATTTCAGCTCATAATGTTGTTTTTCCTTTTTAAAGAACGCATATATATAGAGAAGGGTCATTGTAGTCAAACTTTCTTTACTCTGACTTAAGCGGCTTAACCGCTCGTGAGCGTTTTCGAACATCACAAGATGGTCACTCAGAGTGGTTTGACACTTTGAGCACTTATATTTTTCGAGACTTTACTAGTGCATAATAATGTTCAATTCCTTTTATGTAAGGAAGTTATCTCTGACAAGTCAAAATTCTAGTATGATTTTCACCTTCTCATGAAACAGCTAGCAAAGATAACATACTAAATGCAGACTCTTGTCTTTCTCTACAACTAGAGATTCTGATTTTCATAAATATTTGGCATCTCTTTTAGCCTTGTTACAAGATGACACTCAAGACAAACTTGACAACAAAAACAGTTGGCAATTTGGCATCATCAACTTCTAGTAAATTTTCCTAGGAAAACTACTAGAATTCAGGGATTAAAGGTTTCACACTTTGATAGTTAAGGGACATAGCTTAGCCCTTTGAACAATTGTTTTCTGTATTTTCAAGAAATTGATCTTTCATTCTTGTTGTTTTGTTACTTTTGTATGCATCTACATGACTAGTACATCCATAGTGGTAGGACACCACCAAGCTTATTGACATGGATATTATGATTCCTTGAACTTAAATGAAAGTAACCCTTTTCCAGCTAAATGCTACTAACAGCTTGTACTTCATACATTAGAAGCTGTAAGTTTGTACCTACTTATGTTTATGACTACTTCACATTTTCACTGGTGGAAAGTAAAGTAAACCTACCCTTTAAGATAGGATTCCCATTTTTTTTTCTTTACTACAACAAAACATATATAGTTACATATTACCCTGCTAGAGAAAATTACATTAGCAGAAGATATGGCTGCATTTGAACATAATGAGGAAGAAGAACCCGGGCCCGAAAAGTCCAAGAACTTGGTTAAAGTTCCTACTACGCTTGCCTCAGTCGAATGCTTGACATTCCCTCTAGTAATTAACTTCTTCTGTCTCCTTATTAGTGTCATTTTCTTATACAATGCACATAGGTTTTACTTTGTAAAGACTTACTTATATGTGCTGGTTTATAATTTACAGGTTCAGGAAGTCGTTCTATTGGCAGATTATCAATGCAAAATGTGTCAAGATAGAGTCGCGGATATTGTTTCCAGATTGAATGGTATGTGCTCCCTTTTCCAATACTTGTTATTTTACTAGTAGCCTTATTTGATGTCCCAGTGTCTCTTAATTAATGCTTAATCAGTTTATCAGACACTTCCATGTA
Organism: Chrysanthemum lavandulifolium; assembly: GCA_022545495.1. Lineage (NCBI taxonomy): Eukaryota > Viridiplantae > Streptophyta > Magnoliopsida > Asterales > Asteraceae > Chrysanthemum > Chrysanthemum lavandulifolium. Next base: position 122,106,721 of record CM040246.1, read on the forward strand.
CAAGGGTGAACATAAATTTCATACCTATTCTTGTCAGACTTCCACTTTTTGTTTCGTGTCCCTTTCTTATTGGTTTCATGTTTCTTGCTGCCAATGCAAATATGTTATCTCAATAATTAACAAGCAATATAAACTAAAGATTATTATATGACATAGTCGAAGTAGAATCGTAAAATGATCCCATCATTAGATATCCACAAATCCTTATCTACTCCAGTACTAAAACGAAAGTACTCCGTATTCAACAACCTTATCATATATTTCGGTCTTCATTACTAGCATCGTTAGTTTTGACTAGTTTTTCTCTTCTTTTTTTTCTTTTCATTTTCGCGTTAAACTACAATGGGATTCTTGAACTTAAAAATTTGAGCTTTTTACGAAAATGAACTATAATTGATACTTGTTTACGAAACATGTTCTCCCACATTCCAATGTTATCCGTTGGATCTCTTAAAACATAAAATCCCAACACTACACGTGTATTATACGAGCGGCGTGGCACGGGCGTGGTACTGCGAGATTGCTTGCAGCGAGGCCACAGGCGTGTACAGTAGGGCTTGGGCGAGATTGCTTGTTGGGCGTGGCCTGGGCTGGCGTGGCCACAGGCGTGGGCGTGGCCCTGGCGAGACCGCTTGTTGGGCGTGGCCACAGGCGTGGGCGAGTCTTTGAATGGTGGTGAATGCTTGAAGATGGTGGCGAGGAAGATGGTGAGCTAGGTTTGAAGCTTGAAGATGGTGGCGAGGAAGATGGTGGCGAGAAAGTGTTCGTTTAAGAAAGTAGCAGTAGAAAGGTTTGAAGCTTGAAGATGGTGAGCGAGGAAGATGTGGCTCTTATCTGTTAAAAGAAAAGAATTTGCACCAGTAAATGGAGTCTTTCGTTTTGGATTGCATGCATACAAAAAGTAGACAGACACCACACGGGTTGAAAATGACATTTTTTTGTCACTTTGGTAAAGTGTGGGAAAAAAGTTCGATTCAGACATCAATGTATATGGTTCGTTTGGGTAATTTGCTTTAAAAATTTTCGTATTAGTTGTACTCTTAAGCTATATATAACCATTTACAGGTAATACTTTACTTATATTTGGAAACAAGACCTTAAAATTGCATTATTCATCCCTTGGATCCATCATTGTATAGCTTTTTTCTAAGCAACAATGATCATCCCAAATTTCCAATTCACATAAATTTTACTTTCCTATAAACTTTTTTTGACCCCACCAATTTTGGTTCTGTTAATCTTGGCCCTCCAGTATCTAACATTGTTCCCAAAGTTCCTTTATTAGTTTCCTATTTGTTGATCATTGATGTACATCTTTACTTCTGTTGCACTTTTATTTTTCACAAGTATTTTACTAGAAGATAGAAAGTTACTACATACACACATATAATGAGTCGATATATTATTGTCAATAGATTTGATAACCAAGCTTAGTGTGTAGTAGACAAGTAGCATATATATAAGTGCTACATACTGTCTAATTTCGAGAAATGGACACAACTGATACATATATAGCATGTAAGTGTTAGGGTTATATGTTTGATGTAGCCGAACCCAGAACCAACATTTTTTAGATACCGAGTAATTGTACAGTCTCTACTCTTTGGAATATAGGTGACTTACGTATTAGCACAAAACCTTGGCAAGGTTAATAAATCAGTAGTGATTAACCAATAATGGACATAAGCCGTCATCCTGAAAACACATTTTTTTTTGTTAATGTGTAAACTTAAAGTAGTTACGGTTAGGTATAGTAGAAGTTATTAATGTTTCTCAAGTAACAAAACGAGTATACTATTCTAGTATAATACGAGTAATCAACTGAAATTTAAAGTTTCTATTTTAAATTTACAGGAGAGATGGAGTCAGTGGAGATAAGGATGATGGAGAAAAAAGTAACTCTTACGATTGTGAGTAGATACTCAATTAAAAGGCCTGGAAAAGAACAAGAAGCTACTCCGATTTACAAAAACCTGATCAATAGAATATTCAATGTCAGGCGGTTTTTATGTTCTTCAAATAGATGATTACTATGTTATGACCATAACATAACAAAATTTTGTATAAATGGTATGTAAATGTAATAAAAGTGCTCCCATTTTTTTATCTCTACAAGCACACTGATCTAATTTTCTATTTGAAGGTTATAAAAAATGCTAGTACTACTTAGCTATGTACATACAAGATGATTTTATCACAAGATTTAATCCAAGCACCACTGACGTTGTAATAAGCAAATGTACCGGTGTATAATAAATAATCTCCCATTTTTAAACTCGCCATGTCACACTTTGATGTAATCAGTTTGGAAATCAAGACGTTTAGTGCAACCATTGGCAAAACTCAAACAACAACTCTTTGCTTAAAAGATAGTTGGACTTAGCCGTATGCCAAAGATTAAAGAGAGAAACAAGGTTCAGCAGGCCATAACTCCTGTGGAAGAGTACCAATGATAAGAATCCAACTAGCAAGTTACTTTTGGAAAGAAAAAAAAAACTACAAAAATACTTGCAACACTTATTTTTATTTTATTTCTTTTAAACTAAAAAGGCTAACGCCAGAAAATTTTATTCACGCTGAAGTAATTTCTACAGGAAAGTTTATATCCCAAATAAAATTTGCAACAGAATTGAAAGCTACATGTGCTACAATATGTGCAACGCGATAACACGTACGAGGAATCCAAGAGAAACGCAAATTTAGTTGGGATGCCCAATCCTTAATGTCACCAACAATACCAACAATAGCATCAAGTGACCAAGGAGGGTCGGACTCGGATGAAGCAAGAGAGATAGCAAGTCGTGAATCAGAATCGATTATCGCGTTGTACCACCTTTTCGTCAATTGCAAGACTACACGCATTACGTAATGTTATAAGCTCGGTAGCAATTGCTGAAGAAGCGTGCCATCTTTCTCCAAGATATAAAAGCAAAGACCCTTCACAATTTCGAGCCGCAATACCAACATCACCTTGGTTCAATTTAAACGCTCCATCACAATTAAGCTTCACAATGTTAGAACTAGGGGGCCCACTTACGTGAACTTTCATGAGAGGAGCAGTGAAGAACCAAAGGATTAGAAGCTGAGAAGTGTGAAAGAGTTAAATATGTTTCATGCATCACAATGTTAGAGGTGGAAATTACATGAACCGGGCAAGGTTGAGCATGTTTGAAAATGAATATGTTTCGAGACTTCCAAATATTCCATGCGATGGTGGCAATGGATGCAAGTAACTTCCTGCATTCAGACTTCGAGTTTGTTATGTTTAAGATGTTGGAGATAGGACAATTATATTACCAGATAACAATTCTGCCTGAAGCCCAAAACTTTATCCAAACCACACTGGTTTTGTCCAAGGACATTCAAATAGTAAATGCTCCACAATCTCAACTTGAGAATTACAAATTTGGCATAAAGGAAATGGTGAGCAATTTCGTTTAAATAGATTTTCTCGAGTTGCTATAGCATTAGAGCATACCCTCCACCAAAAGGATTTTATTTTAGGAATAACTTTAATACTCCAAACTTGTTTCCAGAATTCATACCTTGGAGATGAAGAAGATGATGCGGTTTCATGGGTCGAAAGATTGAGCCACTTAATAGCAATCCGATAACCAGATTTGATGGTGTAATTACCTTTAGACTCATAGTGCCATATAATTCTATCAAGAATATTTGTACTGGAGATGGGTATTTCAGAAATAAATTTTGCTTCCCTGGTTCGATAGATGAGCCATTAGCTTTGACATGTCCCTATAACCATTAATAATAAAGTAAGAAACACGGGATGAATTATCAAAAGGCCCACGGGGGGTTCGAACATAGAAATCTTCAGGATAAAGAACCCACTTTTGTGTCCAAAAGTAGATATCATAACCACTGTCGACTTGCCATCGAATACCCTGGAGCAATAAGTCACGTCCCTGTAATAAACTTTGCCATAACCATGAGGGGTGAGATCCCTTTCGAGCAGTAATGAAGTTTGATCTAGGAAAGTTGTTGAAGTATTTAAACTCTCAACCTGGAATTTGTGTATAAGGACTGATATTGTCATTGTTGCATTTTGTGTTATAACTTGGTTCTATCTTTTGGTGGTGTTAGCTAAAGTCTTGAAGTATAAGGGCTGGAGTTGACAACAAGTGAAAGATGAAGTCAAGGCTTGGGTCAAGGACTATATAAGCTGAAGAGATGCTTAGGGTTCTCATTCTGCACATACGCAAACACATTTTTTACACATAGTTGTTCTCTCTTGTATTCAACCAAAGTTCTGTTAATTCTGTTCTTGTTATTCATTGTGAGGTTGAGAGATTGTATGAACTATTGGCAAGATAGTCAATAGACTTGCACCTGAGTAGCAGTGGCAAGTTGTGGGTTCTTGGTTTGTTATATTGGTACTGATTGAGATCAGGATCTTTCTGATCTAGTTGTGGTTTTGGTTGATTAATAAAGAGAGGCTTGAATTGAGATTCAAGTTTGGTTTCAGTCTTGTTATAAAATTTTACATGGTATCAGAGCAAGGTCTCTTATATCTTGCTCTAAAATCGGGTTCCTAAATTTTTTTGGGGGGTTTTCAAATTAGTTTGATTAAAACACAATTAATCTTGATTAATTGGTTTCTTTTGACTTTAATTGATTAATCTTACAAGATCTATTAAAACGCCTAATTTGTCAAAAATTCAGGGTTTCGGATTTTTTGGGGGTTTTGTTCTCTGGCTTCGATTGGTGGTTGGTTGTTGTGTTCTTGATTGGTTTACTGGTTTTTCGGGTGAATCTTGGTGGTTATTGGTGTTTTCCCTAAATCTTGAAATTTAAGGTTTGGTGGTTGTGATTCTGGGTTGATTGAGATCGTGTGGGTTGTGATTCTTGTCTCAAGAATTGTAACCAGGGTTCTTGTTCCGTTGCTTTCTGGATTTTGCGTGCACTTCTCGCACTTTTTACTTTTCTTTTCTTCTTATTTCTTGTTTAGATTGACGGGGAGTAGGAGTTGGGATTGTTGGAGGTGATTGAGATTGTTGTTGGTGTGTTGTTGCTTTTTATCTGGTTGTGTGTTTGCTTGAATCTTGCGTGATCAGCCCTTGACCTACCACCTTGAGTGGCAAGGAAGCCTGGGAACTACCTTCTTGTCCCTTCTTGTGTGTTGCCTGCTTTGTTTTCATTATGTCATTCATGGTTATACCGATGATGAATATGAGGTCGATGAGCTGTTACTTTGATTAGTAAATTGGATCTTAGTAATCCTTTGCATTTGCACCTAATGACTCGCCACCTTAACTGCTTTTGTCTATTAAACTAAAAGGACCGAGAATTATAATGTGTGGTCTTGTGCTATGTTGTTAGCCTTAGAAGGCAAGAATAAAATTGGATTTATAGATGGATCTTGTGGAAGATCTCATACTGATGAAGTCCTAGGTAGACAATGGGATAGGGTGAATGTTGTGGTATTAGGGTGGATTTTGAACTCTATATCAGAAGAATTATTCTTGGGGCAAATTTTTTCAAAAAGAGCTTCTGATGTGTGGACTGAATTAAAAGAAACATTTGATAGAGTTGATGGTTCAGTTACCTTTAATCTGCATCATAAAATTAACTCTTTATCTCAAAATGGTAGTTCTATTGCTGAGTATTTTAATAGATTGAGCACTTTGTGGAAACAATTTGATGCTCTAATTCAGTTACCTAGATGTACTTGTCATGCTGCTGAGGATTTTAAAAAACATAACCAGTTAATGAAACTTATGCAATTCTTAATGGGGTTAGATGATTCTTACATGCAAATCAGAAGTAACATTTTATCTAGGGATCCTCTGCCTGATGTTAAAAGGGCTTTTCTTTGTTATTTCTAGTGAGGAGTCTCATAGGTCCGTGGTAAGCGGTTCAGTCTTGGGACTTCCCAAAGGTCTCGATCATCGTGTTTAACTCCAGTGTGCCCAACAGAGGAACTCTCGAGGCTCTGCTACCTGTGAGGTTCTTTCATACCTACTAATGGCCCTAGGAATAGTGATAATAGAAGGACCGCTGGTGGTCCTGTGTTAGTTTAATAGTCTTGTGGTTTTAATGGTCATACTATGGATAGATGCTTTAAGCTCATTGGTTACCCTGCCGATTTTGGTAAAATAAAAGAACTGTAATAATCAAGGTGCTCAAAACTTTAATAAAAGATTTGTTAACAATAACAATTACATTGGATCTAGTTCCACTTGACTTTCTCTCGATGAGCATTTCAAAGCTTCTTTCCTTGATTAAAGAAACTTACATTAATAATGTTGGAAATGGGAAAATGTTCATGCCAATATGGCGGTGTATTGTTTTTAACAAAAGCAAATTCTTTAATAAAACTTTCATAAGTTTTTCTGTCATAATAGTAAAATGAGGGTTGTACTTGTTGTTGTATTGGTGTTATTGTTGATTCGGAGCCAACCAACATTTGACATATAACGACAAATTTTTAGTGAATGTCATTGACATTTCCAAACTTGGTATCAAGGTTTCACACCCAATGGTCTTGAAGCCTTAATTACCAAGGTTGGGAACATGATACTCACTAAACATTTGACTCGTATGATGTCTTGGTTGTTCCGAATATTGTGTCAGATTAATGTCTGTTCATAAAGTGGCTAGAGATAGCAAATTTGTTATTGCTTTTGATGAAGCTAAGTGTTATGTGTTACCTCAGGATTTGAGGGGGATGAGTGTTCTAGGGATTGGTAGACAAGTGGATGGTTTATACTACTTTGATGGAGATTAAGGTACTGACCTAGGTGCTAAGAACTTTAAGTTTGTTTGTGGTTTACCAAAGAAAACATGGAACTTCAGGCTTGGTCATCCTTCTGACCAAGTGTTAGCAGTACTTAAAGGTGAAATCAATTTTCAAGATAAAAATGAAATTGAGCCTTGTGACATTTGTCAAAAGGCTAAACAAACTAGAGAGCCTTTTCCATTAAGTGATCATAAAACTAAAAATCTTGGTGATCTTGTTCACTTGGATCTTTGGGGTCCTTATAAAATCAAAAGTAAAGAAGGTTACAAATATTTTTTAACAGTTGTGGATGATTTCACCAGGGCTGTGTGGGTGTACTTACTTAAGAGTAAACATGAGGTCTTCTATAATCTTATCAAAACACAGTTTGATAAAAGTATTAAGATTTTTAGAAGTGATAATTGGACTGAATTTGTTAATAATCAATTTTCTAGTTTTTGTAAAGAAAAAGGTATTATACATCAAACATCTTGTGCTTACACTCCTAAAAAAAATGGGATTGTTGAAAGGAAACATAGGCATCTCTTGAATGTTGCCAGATCCCTTATGTTTCAGGGGGGATTGTCTTTGTTTTTTTGGTCTGAATGCATTCTAACTGCCACTTACTTGATTAACAGATTGCCTTCTTCAGTGCTGAGTGGAAACTCTCCTTACAATCCTGTTTTTGGTAGAAAACCTGATTTTAGTCATTTAAGAACTTTTGGTTGTCTTTGTTTTGCTACTATCCTTACCAGCAATGATAAGTTTAGTAGTAGAGCAGAAAAATATGTTCTTGTTGGCTATTCTAATTTTCAAAAAGGCTATAAACTGTATAGTCTTGAGAGGAAACAATTTATCTTTTCTAGGGATGTTAAATTTTTTGAAAATGTGTTTCCTTTCAAGATAAAACACTCTTCTGCTAATCCTGACCCTCTCAGTCAGGATTTAGAGCATGTTAATTTCTTTGATGAAGTTATATGTGATAGCCCTGATGTGACACACGGTAAATTTTCACTAAAATTTAACTGATAATTAGTAATTTATTATTACTAAGCTTAATTCATTAAGCATGCATGAGCTTTGCCTGATCATTTGAGTAGTTGACTCGCATACAATAAAGATTTCACCACTCTTGCATTCATATCAATTTATGAATATTTCATTTTGTCTTATGATTTAAATTGTAAGACGAGAGGTTATCTCGTTTTCCACAGTGACCGACCATCGCACGCTGCATCGACACTATGATAAGGTATTGATAAAACAAATGACAAACTACAAGAATGAACAATATTACAAAAATAATAATATCTCCGATGCGTAACCATAAGATATTACTCCTAAAGTTATCAAACAATAATACTTTGGTCACAATATGACTTCATGGACACAAAATATATAACACACTATCACTTAAACCATAACTTTTATAAGACTCAAGTACAAACATACCTAGGTATAACGTATAGGCATACATTTTATACAATAATTATTCTACATACATATACTTACACAAATAAATTAAAACATTACATATACCCTCATTTTTGTTACTTACATTTCCTTATTTTTTTTTTTTACTTTTATTTGTATACATATAATACAAGAGAAGATTTTATAAAATTTGATGTACCCCTTTGTCTCTTTTCCCTCACACACGACAAAACAAGTACCAAAACCAGGATAAGGAAGATATCAATCTTCATCTCTTTCCCCTAGACCTGCTTCTCCTCTTCACACGCCTCCTAGGCCGAAACTCCCAAAGTAGTAAAACCAACACACCTCTTCCTAATATTCCCCACCTATCTTTACCAAACCCATGTAAGTTTTTGGTTCCCAAATCCTCTCTAGATGCGCCGCTACCCTTCGATGTAATCCAAGGAAGATCAAGATAAAGCACAAAAGATAAACAAATCTTCACACCAATCCATCTTGAGCCTATGTCCAAGATTTGTTTTGGAAGTTAACTATATTTGGCTTCAAAACAAGACACAAGATGAGTGAGCTTGGTCAAAAATTCCTCTTGTGTTTCCTTTTTATTCTGCCGAGACCCTCAAGAGTGTCACACTTCACATCCCACCACAAAAAGATCAAGAAACTTCAAGGAGTGAAGAACATCAATTGGGTTTTTGCTCTAGATCGATTGGGTTTTGTGGAGGTGATAAACTCTTGGGTTGGCCTTTGGATTCATAGTCATCGTGTTGTTGTAAGAAAATTTTAAACTTTGTCTTGTTAAAATTTTCTATTCGAATTGCTAATAAAAATAGTTATTTGATTTTGAAATTTAGTGTTTTGATGTTTATGATTGTTGGTGAGTAATAAACTTTCTTGTAAACTTGGTGTTGTTGGGTTCTTTTGTTTTGGTTTTGTCGAATCCTTGAAACAAAGAAAACGCGAGTTTTGGGTAGACTAAGAACTAGTAATACTTGATACTTGGTAAACAACCTATGTTGCTTTAGACTTAAGAATTGGGCCGGTTTGGTTTATCGCCGTGAAAGAAGAGATGAGTTTTGGTAAAACTTGCAAATGTAGAGTGATGAGTGTCTAAATACTCATCATTTTTGTACCATTTAAACGCAAAAACATCCGAAAACACTCGAAATGCATCAAAATGATAAAATATCACAAATAAGTGTTTTATGTGTTTTAAATGCAAAATATCAAAATCGGTGAAAACGTATCAAATTTGCATAATTGGCGCTTTAGTCCCCAAGTTTCAAAAGTTGTCAAAACAGGTCCCGGTAAATCTAAATAAAGAGAAATGTTATTCAAGGTCCCTGAAATATTCTAATTTGTCAAAATGGTCCTTGAATAAATCTTTTGTAAAATGGCGAAAAGGTCCCTGAACTTTCAAAATTGTCAAGATTGGTCCCTGGAAAATTTGAAATTGTCAAAACTGGTCCTTGTACTTTTGAAGCTTGTCAATATTGGTCCTTGTATTAACTTTGAGAAAATTACAGGAATGGCCCCTCAAGTTTGAAGAATTACAAAACTAGTCCTTGTATTTATTTAATTCCAAACCCTTGTCAAAACAATATTGACCCCTGCCTTTACCCATTATGAACCCTGCCAATAACCTTGACCCTTCCCTTTTTTGACCCCTTGGTCAAAACCAAGTCAAACAAGCAGAATACCCTTTCCCTCCCTTATCCTTCTTCCCCACTTGACCTCTGCAATCCCTTCTCCCAACACCCATCACCTCACCTTATCACCTTCCCCTCACCCCTCATCATTACACCTAGCCCCCCCTAGTTGCAAAGTCAAGCCAAGTCAAACCACCTTTTCCGCCAAAACACATAAAACGGCTAAAACACTCAAAAGTCACCCATTGGCCCAAAAGTGGTGGAAACACTCTAAATGACACGTGGAAGCTTTCAAAGCTATAAAAAGAGAGGAGGAGAGAGAGAGAAGACAAGTAGTTAGTTTTAAATTTTTCTTATATGTCGCTTTTTTTTAGTTATCTCAATTAGTGTTTTTAAATGTAATTTCAAGCTTTAATGTATTAAACATAAGCCTCTTGGTCATTATAACTCATTTCAAGCATTAATTTCAAGGTTTTAGCTAGTTTCATGTTTTTCTTGTTTACTGTTGAAGAATGCAGTTTACTGTTCTTGTATTCAAGCTTATAGTGGTTTCTCTTTAAACTCAAATAAGCTTAGTTGAGCTCTTTATAGCTCTTGGTAAGCTTATGACTCAAGATTAAAACACTTTAGCACTTGGTCAAAGAAAGTCAACATTGCAGTCAGTTGCATCAAAGGGCTCTGAATTGCTGATTTGGATTGTATTTGGTCTTGGTTTAAGCTTATTGGGTGTGTTTCTAGTCAGCTTATGTAAACTATAGTGGCTGGATTTGAGTAAGAGTTTTCTGTACCTTGTTTCTTTTCATTATTTTGAGTTGAAATCACCATAGTAGTTTACTTATAGAATATGTGTTTTTAGTTGCTTTATTTACTGATTTTAGGTTTAAATAGGTTAGTATAAGTGAGATTGAGATTTGGTTTGCTTGGTTTCAAGTGACTGTAGGATTAAGTTAGCAAACTAGTTACATAACTAGTGTTTGGATTTAGGCTCATCTATGGGATAGAGGTTTGTTCAAGGGTTAGGATTGGCTGCTTTAGTTCACTATAAGCTCAATTAAGACATTGGAAGTTTTAGTTTGCACCTGCTACCCCTTAAAGTCAAAATCTGTTGTATCGCTAAAGCTTCCATTTCTGTTTGGATTAGCAAACCGAATTTGGCATGTAGGTTTAGATTCAAGAAATCTAGATTACATTAACATCAATCACCATAAATCATTAGTTTCATATCATTTCATAGGATCAAAAGTTGGAAAAGTCAATATTCATAACTCGATTTCATAAAGTCAAAAGTGCATGATGATTTCTACAAAACTTAATTAATGTACCATGAGCTCATCTTTGGTTCAATTCCAATGCAAATCTGGGATCACAAGTTCGATTGGTCTAGTTTGGGTAAATGAATTTTGCTAAATGTTCTCAAGTTTTACATGCTCCAATTTAGTCGTCAAAAGTCACATCTCTTCGCATCACACTCAAGATTCATCGAGTGTGATATGTGCTTCTATCAATCTCTGCACAAGCTTCAATATAGCTTATTAAGGTCTCACTTTGGTTTATAAGCATTCTGGTTGGTGGTCTTGAGGACCTCGGTTACGGTTTTCACTTGGCTTATTAGATAAGCGGTTGCATTAGCTTAAAAGTAGGCTTAGAATCTGCTTTTGTGCACTTAATTTCAATTAATCAAACTGCTCATTAAGTACAATAGAGGTTAAGAGCTGTTGTAATTAGTTGATTTTGAGTAATTATAGCTTATTATAGCTTCTGAGAAAGATTGGTGCCCATTTGGTCCATTTGGCTTAAAATAAGTGCTTATTTATAAGCACTTAGCATTGCAGTTCAATTTTCTCACACACAAGCACTTGTTTTTCCATTTTTCCTAGATCCCTCATATTATTTTAAGCTTATCTTGAATTTTTCAGATTTTTCCAAGTCATTTTGCTATTTTTCTTGATTTTAATTAGTTTTTAAGCACTTTTAAATAGCATTTAATACAAAAAATTAGAAAAGGTTCTAAAAATAAGTTTTCATTTTTATTAAGTTAAGATAAATATAAAAGCCAAAAAGTATTTTTCCATATTTTTCTTAGTTAAATTTGTATTTTAAATAATTTAATTAGTTTTAATAGTTTAAAATTCATAATAAATAGAAAAATAATCATAAAAATACAAAAATAGTTTTGAAAAGTCTAATTTGATATTTTAGACTTTTCTAAGTCATAATTTTATTTTTCTAGCTTTATTTCATATTTTCTTGTATTTTAGGTAATTATTAATTAGTTAAAAATAGTTTTTAATTAATAATAATTAGATAAATAGTTATAAAAATAATTTTCTTTTTCTATAAATTTTCTTATATCATTAGGATTGTAAAATGTATTTTTCATATTTTTAGGATTTATATTGTATAAGTTTCACATTTTTTATTTGTACGTTACGTAATTTTGTTTTAAACGTAAGTTTTAGGTTTTAAACGCTCATCATTTTAAATATAGTGATAGCGTTTATTTAATAGATTTTATCTTTTAATTTCCTTTAATTTGCATTTAAGCCCCGTAGTTTATGGGCTTTTTCCTTAGTTATAATCATCTTCAAATCTCTTTTCCGCTCAAATCTCTCGATCACTACACGCTCGACTATTCTCGCACATTCGTTGGGACTTAACGACTGGGAAACACTATACTCTCCGATCTTCATTGAGCTGGTGTGTGAGACTGTTTTAAGTTCCTTACGGCTGGTCATTCACAAGTGATCACCGTGTGAGAAAACTTGACGGTTTCGCACCAATCAAATTTTGGCGCCACGCCGGGAGCATGCTAATAGTCTTACGTTTAGCATTAGTGATTTGACATCACTCCTTGTTTATACCACCTTTTAAAATCAAAACCCAAAAGATTTTCATTCTTAGTTTTTACAAAATGTTTTTCAAAAATACCAAAATATTCATCTTAACCTCCTACCCTCTTTAATTCTTCATTCCTTTACCCTCTATCCATTTGATTCTTCTTCTCATGGAATCTCTCGAGGATCGACTCGGGACGAAGTTGAAAAGCTTCGACTTTATCACAAAAGTCTAGAATTCGTGTTGTTCGTGAAGATCCATTCTTTCTGCGTAGGAAATGGAAAAGAAACCGGGGTGACAAAGGACCGATACTTCCTTCGATAATGGGAGTGCCAACACGTCCAACCTACGGTTATCCAAAGACCTAACCCTCGATTGCTCAAAACCGTCTAGAATTGATTCTAAACTTTCACGATTTACGGTTAAAAGCAAACATGCGAATTTAGACGGTGACTCGCATGAATGACTTGCCTAATCTTTACGCTTCTCAAGAACCGTAACAGGAGACCATAACGGAAGTGGTGGAAATTGCTAGCTCTCGAGCACACCACTTGTCCCACCTCCCGATTTTTTCGAATGTTCTTCGAGACTTAATAGTCATTCGGATCACCATGTTGGTTTTGTTGATTCTTTGAATAAATGCATTCCTTCTTATAATTCTCAATTAGAATCGCTTATTCCTTGTGTCGGTTGTGGTGAGCCTCTTTATGGTTCACCACATCGTTGGTGTACATGTGTACAATGTGGTAATGATATCCGTAATGGGAGTTGTTTGTTTTGTGGTTCGAGGAATTCATTTGATTATGATCCTAATCGAACTCATTTAACGACCCTCAAACTTTTCCAATTACCCACCACACCGACTCATCTTCATATAACCAACATTACCGCTGTGAATTTTGTGGAGGTCCTCACCAAGGATTTGAGTGTCAATCCGAAACACGCTTGTCTATGAACAGTTTTCGGTAACACTCGTGACTTTGAAATGACCAAATTCCATATTATTCACATGACCACCCACAACAATCATTTTGTTGTGAGAACTGGAGGTCCCCATTTCACTCGATTGTCAAACAGGAATCCATTTCCTTGTAACAATTACGACTATCCATATCACGACCAACCTCCACGGACCAAATGACTCCAACTCCTCAAAGAAGCCCAACAAGACACTTATCTAGAGCCAAGAGTTCTTGAAAGAGGTGAGGAGTTCAATAAACACTTCATAATATTGATTTCTTGTGTACATTGTGGGGTCCTCATGATGATTATCAATGTCAACCTTCCGGTTTGACAAATCTCCACTCCCACAATGTCCCGTCATTCAAAATTCACATGAGAAATCCATGGAAGAATTGTTAGTCAAGAGCAGTCGCTAAAATAAAATCCCAAATTGCCTTTGAGAAATCATAAGGAATCAATTGCAAAAGAAAAGATGATCTAGCTCTCAATTTCGCTTTATTCCCGATGGCGGTGATGATGATGATACACTTGATTCATCAAGTTCATCGATGATATCCCCAGCTTGAGATTCCATCTCAAACAATCGCTATCACACCAAGCTCCTACACTCTCTCGAACATGGGGACGAGCATCTTGACACCTGTTCTCGAAAAGGAATCGGACGAATTCATAAAGTCTAGTGTTGAGAACCTTGTCCCAATCCCGAGAGAGTCACGAAATTCCGATCATGTGTGATTCTATCTCCTCTTGAGTGTTCAAAAGATCATTTTGAAACTTTCTCCGATGTTAGCGACGATTGTACTTCTCATGGAAACATCGAGTATGTTGAGGCATCGCTCCCATGAGCTCGATGTTAGGATCATCATCTTGAGGAGTTCACCAATGAACTCACTCACATCAATCCACTCTTTGATTTGAAGTCGATCTAGGAGATTTCTAGAAGTCTCATTGATAATGATCGATCACTCACTTCTTATCCCAACAATCCAAATGAGAATGTTGATCACTTTGTTCCCGAAACATTCAAAACTACTTTCACTAATCCTCTATTTGAATTCGACTGGAATTCACTTTAATTTCGAGAATCCACTCTTTGATACTCGGATTGAGGATAGTGATGAATCCTGATGGAACAAGAATCCACAGATTTACATCTTGTGATTGATTTCTTCACGAGGAGTTCTCCGGTGAACTCACTCATATCATATCTCCACCGGTATGATAACTCCCAAATTGATCATGACACACCCGAGATTTGTCTTGATCAATTGAGCTTAAATGATGAGATTCATAATCCTGAAATTATGGATCCTCCTATGGATGAAGATGATGAGTTAGTCATGATATTTATCATGACTTTCTTTCTCTTCTTCACCTATCCCGTGGCTTCTCCAGTTCTTCACTCCTTCGGGAATGAAGACATTATCTTTGACCCAGGCATTTTCATTTACCATTTGTGAGCCGGGTCTGTCTGTCTGTATCTCATCGGTGTGGAACTTTCGCGTGCTTCAAATGTTTGTCCAAACATCTTGAATGAAAGTCCGATGGAGATTGTTTCTTCCACCTACTTCCCCATGAACCAATTAATTCGGGGTCGAGTCAAGCTAGCGACTCGGTAATCAAAAACAAGAGCTTAACATGGGTTTTCACCCGTGTGTACCACCTAGTGTGGGGAGATGCCCACATGTTGTATATAGATCTAAAAACTTTGAAAATTGTAAATATTAAAAAGAGAATAATTGTTGTGTTTCCACACTTAGCTAGTAATGTTATCTTTTACGTTCTAAGTTTCGCATAATAGCAGTACTTTGAATATTGAGGACAATATTCATTTCTAAGTGTGGGGGAAATTCGCTAATTTTGATCGTAAATGTACCATTTTAGTCCCTTTTCCCCAAAATGGCCAAATTTTAAAAAATTTTTTAGTGGAAGTACTATGTACTAAACACAACAAATGGTAATCATCCACCATGTCTAACCCACATAAGGATTGGCTAATCCAGAGCAAACGGCTCTTGGTAAAGATATCTCAAACCGTTGACGGCTTGCAATTTGCCCAAAATTGTATGGTATTCATTCACCATATCCTTAAAAGTGAAGAGTTGGCTAGCCCGCAAGTTTATGGCTTGTGGTAAAGGCGATGGAAAACCATAATTGGTAATCACTCACCAAAGATAATATTGATAATTTATCTAAGAGTTGGCTAGTCCGTAAGCAAACGGCTTCGGTAAAGACAAATCAAATCTGTTGAAAGTCGGTGGTTTGCTCAAAATCACATGGTTATCGATGTACCATGGTTCTTACTTGAACTGAAACATTTGGCTACTCCAAGTAATGGCTTTTGGTAAAGAGATAAAATCCATTAGTTTTCTCAAAACATTGCTAGGGACTAGCAATATCTTAGTATGGGGATTGATGAGTGTCTAAATACTCATCATTTTGTACCATTTAAACCGCAAAAACATCCGAAAACACTCGAAATGCATCAAAATGATAAAAATATCACAAATAAGTGTTTTATGTGTTTTAAATGCAAAATATCAAAAACGGTGAAAACGATCAAATTTGCATAATTGGCGCTTTAGTCCCCAAGTTTCAAAAGTTGTCAAAAGCAGTCCTGGTAAATCTAAATAAAGAGAAATGTTATTCAAGGTCCCTGAAATATTCTAATTTGTCAAAAATGGTCCTTGAATAAATCTTGCAAAATGGCGAAAAGGTCCCCGAACTTTCAAAATTGTCAAGATTGGTCCTCGAAAATTTGAAATTGTCAAAACCGGTCCTTGTACTTTTGAAGCTTGTCAATATTGGTCCTTGTATTAACTTTGAGAAAATTACAGAATGGCCCCTCAAGTTTGAAGAATTACAAAACTAGTCCTTGTATTTATTTAATTCCAAACCCTTGTCAAAACAATATTGACCGCCTTTACCCATTATGACCCCCGCCAATAATTCGACCCTTCCTTTTTGACCCCTTGGTCAAAACCAAGTCAAACATAGTAATACCCTTTCCTCCCTTATCCTTCTTCCCACTCTCTGCAATCCCAACTCCCAACACCCATCACCTCACCTTATCACCTTCTTCCACCCCTCATCATCATCCTGCCTCACCCCCTAGTTGCAAATCCAAAGTCCAAAGTCAAACCACCTTTTCCGCCAAAACACATAAAACGGCTAAAACACTCAAAAGTCACCCATTGGCCCAAAAAGTGGTGGGAAACACTCTAAATGACACGTGGAAGCTTTCAAAGCTATAAAAGAGAGAGGAGGAGCAGAGGAGAAGACAAGTAGTTAGTTTTAAATTTTTCTTATATGTCGTTTTTTTTTTAGTTATCTCAATTAGTGTTTTTAAAATGTAATTTCAAGCTTTAATGTATTAAACATAAGCCTCTTGGTCATTATAACTCATTTCAAGCATTAATTTCAAGGTTTTAGCTAGTTTCATGTTTTTCTTGTTTACTGTTGAAGAATGCAGTTTACTGTTCTTGTATTCAAGCTTATAGTGGTTTCTCTTTAAACTCAAATAAGCTTAGTTGAGCTCTTTATAGCTCTTGGTAAGCTTATGACTCAAGATTAAAACACTTTAGCACTTGGTCAAAGAAAGTCAACATTGCGATCGGTTGCATCAAAGGGCTCAATTGTCGATTTGGATTGTATTTGGTCTTGGTTTAAGCTTATGGGTGTGTTTCTAGTCGACTTATGTAAACTATAGTGGTCGGATTTGAGTAAGAGTTTTCTATACCTTGTTTCTTTTCATTATTTTGAGTTGAAATCACCATAGTAGTTTACTTATAGAATATGTGTTTTTAGTTGCTTTATTTATCGATTTTAGGTTTAAATAGGTTAGTATAAGTGAGATTGAGATTTGGTTTGCTTGGTTTCATGTGACTGTAGGATTAAGTTAGCAAACTAGTTACATAACTAGTGTTTGGATTTAGGCTCATCTATGGGATAGAGGTTTGTTCAAGGGTTAGGATTGGCTTCTTTAGTTCACTATAAGCTCAATTAAGACATTGGAAGTTTTAGTTTGCACCTGCTACCCCTTAAAGTCAAAATCCTGTTGTATCTGTCAAAGCTTCCATTTCCTGTTTGGATTAGCAAACTGAATTTGGCATGTAGGTTTAGATTCAGTAAATCTAGATTACATTAACATCAATCAGTCATAAATCATTAGTTTCATATCATTTCATAGGATCAAAAGTTGGAAAAAGTCAATATTCATAACTGATTTCATAAAGTCAAAAGTGCATAGACAGATTTCTACAAAACTTAATTAATGTACCATGAGCTCATCTTTGGTTCAATTCCAATGCAAATCTGGGGATCACAAGTTCAGTTGGTCTAGTTTGGGTAAATGAATTTTGCTAAATGTTCTCAAGTTTTTACATGCTCCAATTTAGCTGTCCAAAAAGTCACAATCTCCCCTGTTCACACTCAGCATTCACTGAGTGTGATACAGGCTTCTATCAATCTCTGCACAAGCTTCAATATAGCTTATTAAGGTCTCAGCTTTGGTTTATAAGCAGTCTGGTTGGTGGTCTTGAGGACCTCAGTTCTGGTTTTCAGCTTGGCTTATTAGATAAGCAGTTGCATTAGCTTAAAAGTAGGCTTAGAATCTGTTTTAGGCACTTAATTTCAATTAATCAAATCTGTTCATTAAGTACAATAGAGGTTAAGAGCTGTTGTAATTAGTTGATTTTGAGTAATTATAGCTTATTATAGCTTCTGAGAAAGATTGGTGCCCATTTGGTCCATTTGGCTTAAAATAAGTGCTTATTTATAAGCACTTAGCATTGCAGTTCAATTTTCTCACACACAAGCACTTGTTTTTCCATTTTTCCTAGATCCCTCATATTATTTTAAGCTTATCTTGAATTTTTCAGATTTTTCCAAGTCATTTTGCTATTTTTCTTGATTTTAATTAGTTTTTAAGCACTTTTAAATAGCATTTAATACAAAAAATTAGAAAAAGGTTCTAAAAAATAAGTTTTCATTTTTATTAAGTTAAGATAAATATAAAAAGCCAAAAAAGTATTTTTCCATATTTTTCTTAGTTAAATTTGTAATTTTAAATAATTTAATTAGTTTTAATAGTTTAAAATTCATAATAAATAGAAAAATAATCATAAAAATACAAAATAGTTTTGAAAAGTCTAATTTGATATTTTAGACTTTTCTAAGTCATAATTTTATTTTCTAGCTTTATTTCATATTTTCTTGTATTTTAGGTAATTATTAATTAGTTAAAAATAGTTTTTAATTAATAATAATTAGATAAATAGTTATAAAATAATTTTCTTTTTCTATAAATTTTCTTATATCATTAGGATTGTAAAATGTATTTTTCATATTTTTAGGATTTATATTGTATAAGTTTCACATTTTTATTTGTACGTTACGTAATTTTGTTTTTAAACGTAAGTTTTAGGTTTTAAACGCTCATCATTTTAAATATAGTGATAGCGTTTATTTAATAGATTTTATCTTTTAATTTCCTTTAATTTGCATTTAAGCCCTGTAGTTTATGGGCTTTTTCTTAGTTATAATCATCTTCAAATCTCTTCCCGCTCAAATCTCTCGATCACTACACGTCGACTATTCTCGCACAATTTCGTTGGGACTTAACGACTGGGAAACACTATACTCTCCGATCTTCATTGAGCTGGTGTGTGAGCTGTTTAAGTTCCTTACGGCTGGTCATTCACAAGTGATCAGCTCGCGTGAGAAAACTTGACGGTTTCGCACCAATCATAGAGATGTCGAGTTTGTCGAGAATAGGAAACAAGGAAGACTAGGTGAGTCAAGCTTTGTAAAAGTCCACTAAAAATGCTAGAAAATACTAAGTTTTGAATCCAGGAAACTAATATTAGTTTCGACATGTTTGTCTAAGTGCTCAACCTTTATGTAAACCTTGGTAGCTAGTGTCGGACTTCGGCTATACATTTAACCGAACCAATCACATCATCCTTTGTAAACATGATGAGTTTTGATTCACCAAGAACTCACTTGAGTACTTGAGCATTTTTCGCTCCATGTCTTGTCGTTGTTTCATATAGATATGCATCCCAAGTTAAAAGAGTTATCACCTTGTCATTGTAAGTTTGCTCGAAAACTAAGTGTTGTTGGTTAATTTAGTGAAACGGACTCAAAATAACTTAGGTGTTGGGAGAGCGGAACCTTGATGTTACTCGACCAACTCTTTCGCCTAGAGTACATCTAGCAATAAGAGTCGAGTTGTGTTTGAAGTAAACCAAAGGCTCACTATGGTCATCAACATTTTTTTCTTTTCTCTTGTGTCTCACGTAGCAACGGGAACCAAGTCGAGTAGTACTCGACCCAAACACATGGTTCGTCACACAATTTCTCTAATCTTCTTATGAATATGTCAACCTTGGGAAATATTTGAGACATGTTAGAATCAACTAGTAGTCGAGTTTACCTTGAAGCACATCAACCGTGATGCCCTCGCTAGAATTTAGCTCCAAAATATTGTATCTTGCCATTTTAAACAAACTTTTGACATTATTTCCTTTTCTTCCTCATGATAATTCACTTCACAAGAAGTTTGATCAAGCAAATTCCATCGATTGCTACCTAATATCCTTGACATTTTGGGCCACATTTCAACTTGTACTTGTACCCAAGAAAAGTTACCTAGTTGCCTTATGGGCCATGACCCATGTCGAATGCTTCACCACTAACAACACCAGCCGCGCCCAATGGTGGCTCGGGTGTTCGTTTGAAGGTTTAGACGGGTCGACAAAATTATAACGTGATATATAAACTAGAAATCAATTATAAAACCAAACTCAGAATCGCATCGTTTTCCTTCCATTTCGTATATATTGTCTTAACATTAAAAATCTTAATCCAACGAAAAATGTGTAATGATTCGACATAAACAACAAGTGTTTTAAAACACATTTCACCTAACAATGTCTACGACAACTTTTAACGTCGAATATATGAGCAAACGTATGTCAAGTAAAAATTTCCGTTTACAACGACATATATATATATATGTACGGAACAAGTTACGATAAATAAATAAAGACTACAATATCATTTTATCATTTGGTCTTCAAATTTAACATAAGTATTTTCTAAACTCAATTAGAAAATAAACCAACTTTAATTTTGGCAACACCATCATAGTGTCAACATGAAAAGTATATATACATTCATATACTTACTAGAAAAACCTTTCAATTATTTTTACAAACTAAAGTATAGTTTTTAATACAATTATAAAAACAATTGAACTATTTTGAGTAAGCAATACTTAAAACAATGAACTAAAACGTTACCCTCCTTATCTAGGTCGCGTGTCGGTGCCGCTCCACAACCATCACTAATCCCACATTTGGATTGCACATTTGCTAAGGTGAGTTTTCATAGCCCCACTTTTACTTGATAAACTGTTTTATACATTTTTGGGTGAGAAATATGCAAAACATTTTATGGACCAAAACTATTACATGATTACTATTACGTGGTTTAGCCTAAGCCCTTATGTCCCTAGAGAATGCCCTTTTTCATGAACCGTCAATTCCCCATTGGGAAACGCGAATGTTATAAATAGATCTATTGAGGGTGACTCCTCCGTTCGGTTGGCCATGCTTAGGCCAAAGCGAAACGTATACCATGTCGGAACCAAGTGTTGAGGGACAAAACACTTGCTATGGGCCCCTATATTGTATGGCATCTTTTAGCATACAGAAACTGTCGTAGTATCGGTTGCATGAACTTAGAGCTAACGTAATAGACATTCATACATATATCATTATATTCGTTGTAATGATTATATGCCTTTGCTTATGGTCCAAACTTACTATTTTAACTTAAACCTATGAACTCACCAGCTTTTAGCTGACCTTTTAGCATATTTTCTCAGGTGTTTAAGTTATGTTCATGAAGGCAAGGCAAGAAGCGGATGTATGGTCGTAGTAGTATTAAAGAAGTATTTTTACACAAAAATGATGTTTTTACATTGGGACCATTAAAACTAATGGGATGTGCCCATTTATTTAAACTATGTTGTAAGACAATGTTTTAAATCTATTTTATGAAATCAAACGGAGTATGTATTCCGTTCTTTATTACTTGTGTTATGATTCACCAATCCCGTGACGCTCCCGAATAACACGTATGCTTCCGCTAAACAAAATTTGGGGTGTTATGATTGGTATCGAGCCAGTTATAGAGAACTAGGTACATATAAACCCTAAACTATAACTACTTTTCACCAAAACATCATACTACGATCACGATCGTCGCTTTTTACTTGCTATTCTACTTAGAATTTATTAAATAGGATTACATGTTTTATTTCCTATTTACTTATGCACTATTTCATATTCATCATGAGCATATTTTTCCACATACTTACACATATGCACTGCCTTGTCACAGACTATGCCTTCATTTCACCTTCCTCACGATGTTCAGGAGGACATCCTACTAGCTCACTCACCTACCATCCGTCGCTTGCACACTTAGCCACCGATCCGTATATTCATGCCACATTAGCAATTTCACCGGTTATTGCACCTACTCCATCTATACCTACCCTCACCACCACTCCATCGCCTTTGTTGACGCGCAGCAAAACCCGCATGATTGCGAGAGTACCGGATATCGAGAGCGGTACTCATTTGTGCCTCGCACTAGCTTCTCGATGACCGTACCGCTACATGGGTCCTTCTTCTACTTGAGTCACCGACACCATCACCCATCGAGTCACCACCTCATCGAGACTCGGAGATCTACCGATTCCTACTCGAGGAAGACCCGGAAGAAGATCCCGAGGAGGAACTACCGAGCTTATGCCGATCGAGAGTGTCCCCGGACATGTTAGCACAAGAAGCAGATATGGATATACCTGGTCCGAGATTGTCCGAGTATTCGAGATATAGGACGAGCTCCGTGATGGCTCGAGGTTGGGCGAGGACATGGATATTGATGCACCATTTGGATTAGGGCAGAGCCGCTTTCTCCACAATCAAGGAGAGTAGTGAGGTTGCTTGAGGATATTGATTGCTTGATCGATTCAGCACCACATATCGCCATCCGAGCTACACCATCATCACCTTCATTCATACCGTCTGCAGCAGACATGGAGCGCCTTGCTCGCGCCACTCAGACAACTTGAGACCATTGAGGAAGCTGCACGGTTGAGGCACGCCCGAGCTGCACCTATCGTGATCTCCGAAGGTGATCCGACCTCACCGAGAGGATATTTATTCGCTTGACTCTCATGAGACTCGCTAGAGTCCATACCGATCGCCTAGAGAGTCGATCCAACACGCTTGCAAGCTTGCGAGCGGCATGTTGAGGGTTTAGATCGAGTTACCGATGTATTGTATGAGAGCGTGGAGCTCGAGAGACACGAGCGGATTCGACCGGGTCTTAGGGTCGAGGCTCGTGTTGAGGACGCCGAGAGTTAGACAACAGAGCACGAGCCTCGGGCGCAGGTCGAGCCCGTGATGCACGGATTTACTAGAGGAGTTAGAGCGCGTCCGGTGGATTGCTAGAGATACTTGTCGAGAAGGATGGCAGAGGACTCATCGGTTTAGAGTCTATGTTAGCATCTCGATGAGGCGATCGCGAGTTTGGAGGATACGCGGCGAGATTTAGTTGCTACCATCGAGCGACTACGTACCGAGCGTGGACATCCTTAGATCCTATTGCATGATGTATTACACTAAACTGAACTATAACAGTTAGTGGTAGTTATTACTCTCGTACTTCAGTTGTATTTCCGTTGTATTCCATTGTATTTCGGTTGTATTCCAGCTAGTATCTCATCATGTACCGTAGGAACCTTGTAACCGAAATTCTATCTATGTCAAACTTATTTTCCTATCCAATTGTCTTTGCTTTTATAGATTGCTCATATGATCTATCTACGATAACCACACTATTACGTGGCACTTACCTTGTTTGAAAGGTTCTATATCTCATCACCTTTCCTACTGCAGAAATGCCGCCAAAACGAAGATCAAAACGCATCAACCCTGGTGGAGCTTCCAATGCTCCAATTCCAATGCGAGAGTCACCGCAACCAAGCCGCAAATGTCGTTATTCCAAACAGAGTCACACACGATCGATCGTCAAGCCACTACTCCCGCTAGGGCTACTCCAATCCAACCTATCATGAATCAAGCCATGATTGACCAACTAGTCAATGAGCGAGTGAACGCCGCTTAGTCAGCAAAGAAACCACTCGACTACTAATGTTGGAACTTCAAGACCACCCACCCACAACCGCACTTGTACTTATCAAGACTTTCAGAAACCATGATGGAGGATTTAGTGGAACCGAAGGAGCCGGTCGGTCGACTAGATGGATCGAAAAGCTCGAGACCGTGTTCAATCTGCAATTGTGAAGAAGAGTCTAAGGTTAAGTATGCATCATTCACTTTCACGGATGTCGCTGACCGGTGGAACAATTTTTCAAATTTGCTAGTTTCGATGTTGCCTATGCCATGCCATGGGAGAACTTCAAGGAAATGGTACTTCGAAAGTATTGTCCTCGTAATGAGATTAAGAAGCTCGAGCATGAGTTTTGGAACCTCACGGTTCAAGGCACCAATATGACTGCTTATAATCAGCGATTTCAAGAACTAGCCTTATTGTGTCCTGAAATGGTTCCCACTGAGACCCGATTGTTAGAGAGATACATCGGAGGACTGCCCCAACCTATCAAGGGCAATGTCACCACTTCTAAGGCTGCTGATCTTCATGAAACTATCGAAGTAGCCAACAAACTCATGGACCAAGTGATTGAGGATTCCATGGACAAAGTGGTTGACAATAAGAGGAAATGGGACGACCATTCTCAAGGCTACAACAACAATGTATACCATGGCAACAACAAGAGGAACAACAAAGAACAATCAAAGCAAGAGGCAAAATGTTGCTAGAGCTTATGCAATGGGTGTCGGGGAAAGGAAACCGTACTCGTGGATCGCACTATTGTGCAACCGATGTACACCGCATCACAAGGGACAAGCAGTGCAGTCCAAGTGTCAGAATTGTCGAAAATCGGACACTTAACCGTAAACCGCAGTCCAAGTCATTGGCGACGGTTCAAACAACCCACCAGACCCAAAAGCCGCTATAACATGCTTTGGTTGTGGTGAAAAGGGCATTATAAGAATGAATGCCGAAGACCGTAAACCAAGGCCATGGAGGAAATCAAGGAAACCGAGGAAATCCAGAAGCCATGGGAATGGCGAGATTCAAGGAAATGTCGACGACGAGTAATCGTGGAAAATGGCGAAGGAGCTCGTGGGAGAGTCTATGTCAGAACCAAAGTGGAAGCTCAGGGAGACCCGAATGTTGTGACGGGTACGTTCCTTATAAATAACCGTTACGCATCCATATTGTTTGATACGGGGGCCGATAGGAGTTTTGTTTCTAATACATTTAGTCTACTACTCGATATTGCCCCAACTACATTAGGAAATGCATACAACGTGGAATTAGCTAACGGTAACGTATAAAGGGTAGATACCATCATAAGAGGTTGCACCCTTAACCTGTTAAACCACCCATTCAATATCGACTTGATACCAGTAGCATTGGGTAGTTTCGACGTCATCGTCGGAATGGATTGGTTAGCAAAATATCATGCTGCCATCATTTGTGACGAGAAGCTCGTTCGAATACCCTATGGAGATGAAGTCATAACAATAGAAGGAGATGGCAGTGACGGAAGAAACGCTCAAGACCGCATGTCATTTCGTACTAAGGTGTTAAGGTGTATCGAGGAAGGATGTCACATCTTCCTAGCACAAGTCACCGGAAAGGACGAAAAAGAAGGGAAGAAAATGTCCGGAGGACGCGCCGATAGTAAGAGAATTTTCAAGTCTTTCCCGAAGATTTGCCAGACTCCTACCGACCCGGCTGTGTTGAATTTCGATCGATTTAGTGCCCGGTGCGCGCCGCTGGCAAGAGCACCTTATCGGTTAGCTCCAACGGAACTCCGTGAGTTATCGAACCGCTTGTCGGAACTTGCGGAAAAAGGATTCATTAGACCGAGCTCATCACCATGGGGAGCACCACCTTATTCGTCAAAAAGAAGGACGGAACTTTCGTAATGTGCATTGACCATCGTGAATTGAATAAACTAACCATTAAGAACCGCTACCCACTACCGAGAATCGATGACTTATTCGATCAACTTCAAGGTTCAAGCGCTTATTCAAAAATCGACTTAAGGTCCGGATACCATCAACTAAGAGTTCGGGAAGAAGACATTCCCAAAACCGCCTTCAGAACTCGTTATGGACATTACGAGTTCCAAGTCATGCCTTTTGGGTTAACCAACGCGCCAGATGTGTTCATGGACCTCATGAACCGAGTGTGTAAACCTTACTTGGATAAATTTGTGATCGTATTCATTGACGATATCCTAATTTATTCCAAGAGTGTGAAGGAACACGAAGAGCATCTTAGATTGATCTTGGAATTGTTGAAGAAGGAAGAATCAGATGCTAAGTTCTCAAAGTGTGAGTTTTGGATACCCACTGCAATTCTTAGGTCATGTAATCGACGGTCGTGGCATACATGTAGATCCCGCTAAGATCGAGTCAATAAAGGATTGGGCGACACCCACAACTCCTACTGAAATACGCCAATTCTTAGGACTCGCTGGATACTACAGAAGGTTCATTGAAGGTTTCTCAAAGATTGCCAAATCTTTAACCAAACTAACCCAGAAAAACACCAAGTTTGACTGGGGAGAAAAGGAAGAAGAAGCTTTTCAACTCCTTAAAGAAAAGTTGTGTAGTGCACCCATTCTAGCCTTACCTGAAGGTAGTGAAGACTTTGTTGTTTATTGCGACGCTTCACACAAAGGACTAGGAGCGGTGTTGATGCAAAGAGAGAAAGTGATAGCATACGCCTCTCGCCAGTTGAAGACTCATGAGAAAAACTACACAACGCACGACTTGAGTTAGGATCGGTTGTGTTCGCATCAGATTTGGAGACACTACTTGTATGGCACAAAGTGTGTCGATACACCGATCACAAAAGTCTACAACACATTTTGGATCGAAAGAACCGAACATGAGATGCCGATGGTTGGAATTACTCGGTGATTATGACTGCGAGATTCGTTACCATCCGGATAAAGCGAATGTAGTTGCTGATGCTCTCAGTAGGAAAGAGCGACCAAAACCTCTTAGAGTCAGATCCTTGGGTATGACAGTTCACCTCTTCCAACCAAGATTCTTGAGGCTCAATTGGAAGCACTCAAGGAGGAAAATCGTCCGAATGAGAACCTTTACGGAATGCCAGAAAGTGAAAATGGATTCGTGAAAAGGTCGGATGGAACTTTGTGTTTCAAAGAGCGAAGTTGGATACCACTCTACGGAGGAATTTGCGACATTATTATGCACGAATCCCACAAGTCTAAATACTCCATACACCCAGGATCCGACAAAATGTACCTTGATCTGAAGAAATTGTACTGGTGGCCAAACATGAAAGCCGACATTTCAACATATGTTAGCCGGTGTTTAACATGTTCAAAGGTCAAAGCTGAACATCAGAGACCCTCAGGCCTACTCGTACAACCCGAAATCCCCGAGTGGAAATGGGAACGTATAACAATGGACTTTATCACTAAGTTACCTAAAACCACTAAAGGCTACGACACTATTTGGGTAATAGTTGACCGCCTTACCAAGTCAAGACATTTTCTGCCGATGAAAGAAAGTGATGGAATGGAAAACTTGCACAACTATACCGAAGGAAATCATCGCACGCCATGGTGTACCAATTTCCATCATTTCGCATGTAGATAGCCGTTTCACCTCAAACTTCGGAAATCACTTCAAGATGCTTTGTGGTCTAACCTCGACATGAGCACCGCTTACCATCCTCAAACCGATGGACAAATCGAAGAACAATCCAAACACTGGAGGATATGCTAAGAGCATGTGTGATAGACTTTGAAATGGTCGATAAGCACTTGCCACTAGTCAATTTTCTTACAATAATGCCTATCACACAAGTATCAAAGCCGCACCATATGAAGCACTCTATGGTCGGAAGTGTAGATCCCCGTGTGTTGGGCGAAGTTGGAGAGAGTCAACTCATCGGTCCGGAGTTAATCCAAGAAACTACCGAGAAGATTGTACAAATCAAAAGCCGATCGCAAGCGACTCGTGACCACAAAAGAGCTACGCGGATAAAGGAGGAAACCACTTGAGTTTCAAGTGGGAGATAAAGTTATGCTCAAAGTTGCGCCATGGAAGGGCGAATCCGCTTCGGAAAACGTGGAAAGTTAAACTCGTTATATTGGACCTTTCAAAATTCTCGCGAGAATCGGACCGGTAGCATACCGACTTGAATTGCCACAAGAATCACTCATGCACAACGTGTTTCACGTGTGCAACTTAAAGAAATGCCTTTCCGATTTAAACTCTTGCTATTCCTTTGGAAGAAATACAAGTTGACGAAAGATTGAATTTTGTCGAGGAACCCATTGAAATTATGGATTGTGAAATCAAATGACTTAAGCAAAACCGCATCCCGATCGTCAAAGTCCGTTGGAACTCTCAAAGAGGTCCAGAATACACATGGGAGCGTGAAGATCAATTCAAACGCAAATACCCACACCTTTTCTCTACTTCACCAAGTAATCCTAACTGAAAACCGAGGACGGTTTTCTCTTCCAAGGCGGGGAGGATGTGACACACGGTAAATTTTCACTAAAATTTAACTGATAATTAGTAATTTATTATTACTAAGCTTAATTCATTAAGGATGCATGAGCTTTGCCTGATCATTTGAGTAGTTGACTCGCATACAATAAAGATTTCACCACTCTTGCATTCATATCAATTTATGAATATTTCATTTTGTCTTATGATTTAAATTGTAAGACGAGAGGTTATCTCGTTTTCCCTGGTGACCGACACTGCACGCGTACCGACACTATGATAAGGTCTTGATAAAACAAATGACAAACTACAAGAATGAACAATATTACAAAATAATAATATCTCCGATGCGTAACCATAAGATATTACTCCTAAAAGTTATCAAACAATAATACTTTGGTCACAATATGACTTCATGGACACAAAATATATAACACACTATCACTTAAACCATAACTTTTATAAGACTCAAGTACAAACATACCTAGGTATAACGATAGGCATACATTTTATACAATAGTTATTCTACATACATATACTTACACAAATAAATTAAAACATTACATATACCCTCATTTTGTTACTTACATTTCCTTATTTTTTTTACTTTTATTTGTATACATATAATACAAGAGAAGATTTTATAAAATTTGATGTACCCTTTGTCTCTTTTCCCTCACACACGACAAAACAAGTACCAAAACCAGGATAAGGAAGATATCAATCTTCATCTCTTTCCCCTAGACCTGCTTCTCCTCTTCACACGCCTCCTAGGCCAAATCTCCCAAAGTAGTAAAACCAACACACCTCTTCCTAATATTCCCCACCTATCTTTACCAAACCCATGTAAGTTTTGGGTTCCCAAATCCTCTCTAGATGCGCCGCTACCCTTCGATGTAATCCAAGGAAGATCAAGATAAACCACCAAAGATAAACAAATCTTCACACCAATCCATCTTGAGCCTATGTCCAAGATTCGTTTTGGAAGTTAACTATATTTGGCTTCAAAACAAGACACAAGATGAGTGAGCTTGGTCAAAAACTCCTCTTGTGTTTCCTTTTTATTCGGCCAAGACCCTCAAGAGTGTCACACTTCACATCCCACCACAAAAAGATCAAGAAACTTCAAGGAGTGAAGAACATCAATTGGGTTTTTGCTCTAGATCGATTGGGTTTTGTGGAGGTGATAAACTCTTGGGTTGGCCTTCGGATTCATAGTCATCGTGTTGTTGTAAGAAAATTTTAAACTTTGTCTTGTTAAAATTTTCTATTCGAATTGCTAATAAAAATAGTTATTTGATTTTGAAATTTAGTGTTTTGATGTTTATGATTGTTGGTGAGTAATAAACTTTCTTGTAAACTTGGTGTTGTTGGGTTCTTTTGTTTTGGTTTTGTCGAATCCTTGAAACAAAGAAAACGAGAGTTTTGGGTAGACTAAGAACTAGTAATACTTGATACTTGGTAAACAACCTATGTTGCTTTAGACTTAAGAATTGGGTCGGTTTGGTTTACTGCCGTGAAAGAAGATATGAGTTTTGGTAAAACTTGCAAATGTAGAGATGTCGAGTTTGTCGAGAATAGTAAACAAGGAAGACTAGGTGAGTCAAGCTTTGTAAAAGTCCACTAAAAATGCTAGAAAATACTAAGTTTTGAATCCAGGAAACTAATATTAGTTTCGACATGTTTGTCTAAGTGCTCAACCTTTATGTAAACCTTGGTAGCTAGTGTCGGACTTCGACTATACATTTAACCGAACCAATCACATCATCCTTTGTAAGCATGATGAGTTTTGCTTCACCAAGAACTCACTTGAGTACTTGAGCATTTTTCGCTCCATGTCTTGTCGTTGTTTCATATAGATATGCATCTCAAGTTAAAAGAGTTATCACCTTGTCATTGTAAGTTTGCTCGAAAACTAAGTGTTGTTGGTTAATTTAGTGAAACCGGAGTCAAAATAACTTAGGTGTTGGGAGAGCGGAACCTTGATGTTACTCGACCAACTCTTTCGTCTAGAGTACATCTAGCAATAAGAGTCGAGTTGTGTTTGAAGTAAACCAAAGGCTCACTATGGTCATCAACATTTTTTTTCTTTTCTCTTGTGTCTCTACGTAGCAACGGGGAACCAAGTCGAGTAGTACTCGACCCAAACACATGGTTCGTCACACAATTGCTCTAATCTTCTTATGAATATGTCAACCTTGGGAAATATTCGAGACATGTTAGAATCAACGAGTAGTCGAGTTTACCTTGGAAGCACATCAACTGTGATGCCCTTGGTTAGATTTTAGCTCCAAAATATTGTATCTTGCCATTTTAAACAAACTTTTGACATTATTTCCTTTTCTTCCTCATGCGTATAATTCACTTCACAAGAAGTTTGCTCAAGCAAATTCCCATCAGATTGCTACCTAATATCCTTGACATTTTGGGCCACAGCCCAACTTGTACTTGTACCCAAGAAAAAGTTACCTAGTTGCCTTATGGGCCATGACCCATGTCGAATGCTTCACCACTAACAACACCAGGCCGCGGCCCAATGGTGGCTCGGGGTGTTCGTTTGAAGGTTTAGACGGGTCGACAAAATTATAACGTGATATATAAACTAGAAATCAATTATAAAACCAAACTCGTAACCGCATCGTTTTCCTTCCATTTCGTATATATTGTCTTAACATTAAAAATCTTAATCCAACGAAAAATGTGTAATGATTCGACATAAACAACAAGTGTTTTAAAACACATTTCACCTAACAATGTCTACGACAACTTTTAACGTCGAATATATGAGCAAACGTATGTCAAGTAAAATTTCCACACAACGACATATATATATATATGTACGGAACAAGTTACGATAAATAAATAAAGACTACAATATCATTTTATCATTTGGTCTTCAAATTTAACATAAGTATTTTCTAAACTCAATAAGAAAATAAACCAACTTTAATTTTGGCAACACCATCATAGTGTCAACATGAAAAGTATATATACATTCATATACTTACTAGAAAAACCTTTCAATTATTTTTACAAACTAAAGTATAGTTTTTAATACAATTATAAAAACAATTGAACTATTTTGAGTAAGCAATACTTAAAACAATGAACTAAAACGTTACCATCCTTATCTAGGTCGCGTGTCGGTGCCGCTCCACAACCATCACTAATCCCACATTTGGATTGCACATTTGCTAAGGTGAGTTTTCATAGCCCCACTTTTACTTGATAAACTGTTTTATACATTTTTTGGTGAGAAATATGCAAAACATTTTATGGACCAAAACTATTACATGATTACTATTACGTGGTTTAGCCTAAGCCCTTATGTCCCTAGAGAATGCCCTTTTCATGAACCGTCAATTCCCATTGGGAAACGCGAATGTTATAAATAGATCTATTGAGGTGACTCCTCCGTTCGGTTGGCCATGCTTAGGCTAAAGCGAAATGTATACCATGTCGGAACCAAGTGTTGAGGACAAAACACTTGCTATGGGCCCCTATATTGTATGACATCTTTTAGCATACATAAACGTCGTAGTATCGGTTGCATGAACTTAGAGCTAACGTAATAGACATTCATACATATATCATTATATTCGTTGTAATGATTATATGCCTTTGCTTATGGTCCAAACTTACTATTTTAACTTAAACCTATGAACTCACCGACTTTTAATGACCTTTTAGCATATTTTCTCGTGTGTTTAAGTTATGTTCATGAAGGCAAGGCAAGAAGCGGATGTATGGTCGTAGTAGTATTAAAGAAGTGTTTTACACAAAATGATGTTTTACATTGGGACCACTAAATCTAATGGGATGTGCCCATTTATTTAAACTATGTTGTAAGACAATGTTTTAAATCTATTTTATGAAATCAAACGGAGTATGTATTTCGCTCTTTATTACTTGTGTTATGATTCACCAATCCGTGACGCCCCGAATAACACGTATGCTTCCGCTAAACAAAATTTGGGGTGTTACACGACACACCCAATGATGATTATACTGCATCGCTACCCTCCGGGTAACAATAGTCATAATGATCATCATGAGGATGATGGTAGCAACTCTTGCATTTTGGCGCCCCAACTATTGACCAAGTGCAGAGTGATTTGGGGCACTCTGCTGGTTCCAATGAGGTTTCCAGTGCAAGTGAGATGGCTGCAACACCTCTTGGTGTGAACAGTTCTAAGGGTGTCGAGTCCCTTACCGCACTGCATGTAAGAGTTGGTTTTTGATAACAATGACCAGCCTTCTTTAAGAAGGTCTGATAGAACATCTGTTTTTCCAAATAAATATAAAGATTTTGTCATTGATTCCAAAGTTAAATATGGTCTTGAAAAGTTTGTGAGTTATTCAAAGCTTAATTCTGAAATTTTTTGCTTTGCTGTTGAGCTAAATAAAGCTGTTGAACCAAGAAACTTTAGGGAAGCTTGTAAGGAACAGCACTGGAGAGATGCAATGGATAAGGAAATGCATGCTCTTTATAGTAATGACATTTTTGAAATATGTGAGTTGCTTGTTGGTAGAAAGGCCATTGGGAATAAATGGGTTTATAAGATTAAGTATAAATCTTCAGGAGAAATTGAAAGATACAAGGGTAGATTAGTTATAAAAGGTTACAGTCAAAAGGAAGGTGTTGACTTTGATGAAACCTTTTCTCATGTGGTTAAAATTGTCACTATTAGGTGTTTTGTTAATCTTGTTGTTCAGATGTGTTGGCCTATATATCAGCTTGATGTTAACAATGCTTTTCTTTATGGTGATCTTAATGAAACTGTTTATATGACTCTACCAGAGGGTTACTTTGATATTAATGATAAAAGAGTTTGTAGATTAAAAAAGTCTTTGTATGGGTTGAAACAAGCACCCAGGCAATGGAATGCTAAATTGACTAGTGCTCTTGTTGAGCATGGTTTCAAACAGAGCAAAAGTGACTACTCTCTTTTCACTAAAGTGACTCGTGTAACTTTGTTGCTTTACTTGTGTATGTGGATGATATAATAATCACTGGGAATAATTTGGAAGAAATTGAAAGGTTTAAAGCTTTTTTGAAATGTAAGTTTCAAATTAAAGACTTAGGAAAGCTTAAATACTTTCTTGGCATTGAAGTGATTGAAACTGAGCAGGGTGTTTGTTTAACTCAAAGGAAGTATTGTTTGGATTTGTTAACTGAATTTGGCTTACTTGCTTGCAAACCATCTGCTTTTCCTCTTGAACAAAATTTGGTTTTGACTAGTGAACCTACTATAAATGATCATGTGATAGATAACTTGACTGAATATCAAAAGTTGATTGGAAAATTGATTTACTTAACTCATACTAGGCCTGACATTGCTTATTCGTTCACTGTTTAAATCAGTTTATGCATAAGCCTCTTAAGTCTCATTTGAAAATTGCACTTAAGGTTTTGAGATACCTAAAAGGTTCTCCAGGATGGGTATTCATATTACCGTGTGCCCAAATGTTTCTTTTGAAGCATTTGTTGATGCACTAGGCAAAATGTGTTATAACTAGAAAATCACATCCTTTGTTTTTGTTTATTCTTAAATGGTTCACTAGTTTCTGGAAAAGCAAAACAACACACCATTTCTAAATCATCGCCAGGTTTAG
Source organism: Chrysanthemum lavandulifolium (assembly GCA_022545495.1). Taxonomy (NCBI): domain Eukaryota; kingdom Viridiplantae; phylum Streptophyta; class Magnoliopsida; order Asterales; family Asteraceae; genus Chrysanthemum; species Chrysanthemum lavandulifolium. The sequence goes on from CM040246.1 coordinate 122,140,626, forward strand.
TGCAGGCTATGGCTTCGCTACTCAAGTTGTTTGGGTTCTTAAAATTCGCATGATTTGAATTGGGAACATTTTTACCGTTAAATTTTTTGTGATAGTCAAGCTACCATTAAGATTACAGCTAATCATGTGTTTCATGAAAGGACAAAACATTTGGAAATTGACTTACATTTTGTAAGTGGAAAAATTTTTAGGTGTGTCATTAAATCGAAAAATTCATACTACAGTCAAAGCTGCGATGTTTTTACTAAAGGTTTAGGCAAGCTTCAACATAACAAGCTTGGGCAAGCTGGTATGATTGATATGTTCCAGTTGGAGTTAAGGGGGATGTTGAAGCACTAGAGGTGGCAAAACAGGCGGGCGGGCGGGTTCGGCAACGGGTCAAACCAGGCGTGGTCCAAACGGCACGGGCCAAACAGGCGACTTCTAAAATTGGTCAAAGGCGCGGGCCAAGCGGGCCAAACGGGCGGACCAAACGGGCAAAAAGGCATTAAAAGACTAATATTTTCTACAAACAAAAAATTTCTCGAGCCAAACACATCATATTGATTAAATAGCTAGTTAACGGAAACAAACTCTAAAGTCGAACATCCAATTGTCAAGTAAACCAAATATTAAAGTTGAATACATAGAATGATAGAAAAATAATGCATGGTGTGGAAAACTAGAAGGGGGGGTTGAATAGTTTTACCAATTAAAACTTCCTTTTAAACTATTTAGATCGACTTATGTCAATCTATTTGGTTGTGTGTGTTGGATGTTGATAAACAAGCATATAAAGATATGTAATGAAAAGATAAGAGTAAGAGGCACAAAACCACAACGCGAGTATTTATAGTGGTTCGCCACAAGGACACCTTCCTTGCCCTACTCCACCCCCGAGTCACCTACTCGAGAGTTTGTAATCACTACACCAATCTCCTTATGGCGGAGAAGCCTTCACAACGCCGCTTAATCTTTTCCCAGACAAAGCTAAATACCGAGTTCTTTCACACCAAGGCGAACCACACCTAACACAACGTCGCCTACCCTTTATACGGTGCTAGGCTAACCACCGAGTTCTTTCACACCTTAGGTGAACTACACCTTCACAACGTCGCCTACCCTTTATTAGGTACTAGGCTAAGCACCTAGTTCCATTGCAATGGAGGAACTACTACCACACTACTACCACACTACACCAACGACTAAGCCCAAAGGAGATCTACTCCTTTACAACATCATCAAGGACATCAATATCCTTGGATCTAATGCTAGTCTATCTAGTACATCGAAACACACCATATCGAATGTACATCTAAGGCACCTTTCACTAATGCCTTTGATTAGATCTACAAGACACCTTTCACTAATGTCTTTGATTAGATCTACAAGACACCTTTCACTAATGTCTTGTGTCTTCACTTCTAAGCACCTTTCACTAATGCTTCTTGTCTTGACTTCTAAGCACCTACCACAAGTGCTTATCTTATGACGATAGATACCCTTCACTAATATCTTCGCCTTGACACTTGAGACATCTTTCACTAATGTCTTTAACACCACGCTTCTTTGAAGAAAGAAAGGATCATCAACAAGAGGACTTCAATAGCCTCGATGATGAGGAAGCTTGGCAACTCATGGACTTGAGCTTGCTCGACTTCAAAGGTGGTGATCTTCCCTTTAAGAGGAACCTAAAAGATCACACAAAAACAACTACAAACATAGATCTCTTGGATCTATGGTTAGTGAGATTTAACTCGTGGGAGAAAGTATGTTGGAGAGGGTGAGATATAATGAAGAAATGGCTCACTATTTATGAGGAAAAACTCACTGCTTTCCCGGATCCCACGGATCCTTCCACTTAGGATCCGCTAGCACAAAGCTGTGGATCCGTGGTCCGCTCCTCTTTGCCCATGGGTATTTTGGTTTATGGGTCATGGGTCATGGGTTGATCCATGGTTTTCAATCTAGATACAATGCACCTTAAGGATACATTGAACTTGTGTAAGTGGTATATATAAAACCATGGGTTATGGGTCAAAACCATTTGCTAGTTTTTATTTATTTAGTATATACTGCTTTTACCCATTTTAGTATATACTTGTTTTTACCCATTTTAGTATACTTAATATAAGTATGTATTAACCCAATATGTAAACACTAGTTGTTGTACATATGTATCTAAATCATAGAATCACTTATACTTGTTAAGCCAATATGTAAACACTTGTTGTACATATATATATATATATATATATATATATATATATATATATATATATATATATATATATATATATATATATATATATATATATATATATATATATATATATATATATATATATATATATATATATATATATATATATATATATCTAGATCATAAAATCACTTATACTTGTTTTAGTGTTTTATGTGAAAGCGTAAGTGTTTTAGAAACTATTAGTTCAAACCATTTACGTATTTTATTTGTTTCGTTAATATGATTTTACTTTTGTTATCGACAAAACATTAGAAGATCGTAAAATATAAATAAACGTTTTACGCCTTATTTGTATTAACAATCTCCCTTTTGTTGATGACAAAACATAAAATTATTTTAAGGAAAAGCTAAAATTCAAACGTTTGAATTTAGTTTTTACTTTTTCTCCCTTTTGTCGAAACAAAAGTGTTTGAAGAAAAGCAACACATTGTTTTTAAAGAAAAACATGTGAAAGAAAAATAAAGAGTAAGTGTCGGAATAGATCTCGCCTTACTCCTCCTTGACGAGTCCATCCCTATGTAAGGCGCCAAGAAAGTAATTCTAATCTAGATCATTTGCAACTAGGTTTGCTCCCCCAGATGATTGCAACTTTGCAATGGGAAGTTATGAAAAGTAAATCTAGTATTGCAAGTAATTTGCAATGTATTGCTTTGACATAAAGCTCCCCTAGCTTTAGGATGTCAAGGTCTTCATGTGTGAATTGAAATACTACAAAACAAAGGTTAGAAAGCAAGTATAATTCACAATTTCCGCAAATGTGATAAAGAAAACATTACGACTTCACGGATCCCACGGTTCCCTTCTAGTAGGGATCCGCTCAGGCAATACCGAGGATCCGTCTGTCGATGACTAAAATCAAGCAAAGGTGATATAACAAGTAATGTTATCACACAAATGAGATATGAGTACAAAGTAATCATATGCTCAACGAAATAACAAGTAGCATGTAATTCCATTTAATAAAACAAGAGTTATGATATACATGACTCAAAAATAAGAAAATAGACAATACATAACTAGGAATTTCTTAGACCAACTAACGCTGAAGCTTAGACACCACTATAATCCTCTAGCTCAAGTTATGTTTAGGTTTAATCTCATCGAAACGCTCGAGGAGATGATAGAACATGAAACGTTGGTCTTCTCGTACTTCATGTATCAAACTTTCAACATGTTGACAATGATAGCAATCTTTGTCATGGCTAGGTAGTGGTGGTGGATGAAATGAAGTGGCTATATTCAAAGGATCAATTGAAGTGGGTTGAGGAGCCTCGAATGATGGAGGGATTGGTGGAGGTACATTTAGGAATGGTTCGATTAAGAATGATGATGATGGTAAAGATGTGTCAACTTCCATAAGGTCGGGTGGTTGACTTTGGTGATTTCTTATAATCCAAATAGGATTATATGATGGAAACAGCGAAAAGGAAGTTTGAGCAAGTGTTGACTCAACACCTTGATTTTGAATCATTGTTCCTCCTAATGAGGAGAATGTTGTCGCGGAAGCGGATGAGACGGCCTAGGTGGTAAGTCCTCTAAATTGTAGAGGTGAGGTGATGATTGTGGGGATGTAAAAGAGATAGCTCTAGGAACCAATGGTGATGGTTTAGTGGAGATGATATTGTTTGGCCTAGAGGTATGGTGGTGTTTGGCATTGGTAATTTTGTGGGTACTAACCTTCTAGGAATTGGTTTGATTGGTTTGACCGAGAGATGATTCGGTTGAAGAGATTTCGTGTACAACACGAGCCCTTTGATGGGTGGTTCTTTGGTGGATAGGTTGTTACTGGGGTTTTCTCATGATGAGATGATTTGAAGGATTGCAAAAGCTGAAAGTTAGGATGAAAGTGATGACTATGGTGATCCTAACAAGGTGGTTTATAAACCAAGAGATTTGGAAAGTGCATTTAAGCCTTAAGCCACTAAGATTCATTGGAATGTGATGATTAGCATGCACAAGAGTCAACCATGAGGTTGTCTGTTCTAGGAACTCATTTAAGATGAGATGGAGTGTTTGAGTTAGGAAGATGAGTTGAAATGATTGTTATACCAAGATTTGTCATAGATCGTCATCCGGATCCCACGGTTCCCTTCTCGTAGGATCCGTCTAGGCTAGTTCTAGGATCCCGTTGATAGCTTTTATGAAAGAGTGGAAATGATGTTTCTAAGATCCTAGACCTACATCACCGAGTGTTTCGGTTCTCCCAAGTGTTTTAAATGAAGGGTGCTTAAGTGTTCAAGGCAATGAGTGGTGTAGCTAATGATTGTTATTTATGGAAGGATTTGGAACTTTTAAAAAAATACCAATGGATGACCAAGGGTGACATTAAAGATGTCAATTGAAGTTAAATGAAACTAAATGATCCTAGAGATCAGGTTGTGTCTTAGGATTGTGTTTTGGAAAATATCCTAATGGTTTTGAGATGGGAAAAACTAGGATTTGATCAACTTTGATCAATTTTGAGGCGAGGTTGATTAATGATCAATATTGTCATAATCGAAGGATTTCTAACCTAGTTGTGAGGAATCAAGTAAAAATGAAGTGTGAGTTTGAGAGCGGAAGAGTGATGGATTTGAAATGATAGATCTAACAAAGCCTTAGAATGTGATCTATGTGAGTTGGAAAGAGTAGGAAAGGTCAACCTATCTTGATAAAGTCTTGATCAATCTTAAGACACTATGTTTAGCTTAGTGTGAGGTGTTCTAAGGGATGTGTTTGACATATAATGCTTGTAATTGCATTTTTGCTTTCTTAGGATCCCACGGTTCCTAGATGTGGGATCCGCTTAGTACAACATTTGGGATCCGCTCTATCTCGCTAGACGTAACCTTTACTAAAGGTATGCAATGATCGTGACAAAGGCATTATATTCCAAGCTTTGTTTAAAGGAGTTCTAAAACTTGGATATCAAATGTAAGATGTGTTATTTCATGAAAGAGATAGGATTACATTGATAACTAATGAGTAGAGTAGAATTGATCCTATTTGACTATTCTAGGTTCCTCGAGTGTCTTCACTAGAGGATCATTATGTGATTGATGGGTATTGAGGAATCATGAATGAAGAAAGTCTTCATGAGAGATATGTTTAGCGGTTCCATCATCTTGTTCACAAGCACGCATAAACGGACTTTGAAATCGAGGATGAAAGTGCATAACATTGTGATGAGAGGCGTGTCAAGAACATTCCATAAGGGATGAGTTTATCCTTGAGCCTTGAAGGTTTGCACCGCCTTGCGAAGAAGTAGGCGAGATTGTATGGTTGTTGTGTTAGCAAACAAGACAACATGTGAGCACAACAAGCGGGAAGAATATCTCGATTTCCTAAGACTCCAAACATTTTCACGTAGAATGAGAGCGACAGTTTGTACTCTTCTCGGATATCCCGTGTATGGATAATGTTTGGATTGGAGTAATATGGTCGAGGTTTGCATATCATGCGTGTTAATTCTTAGGAGGGTATGTGTGAACAATATGGGCTATTTTCTTCACGAAAATTGAAGAGAGAATCAAGAGACCAATCTTGGTGAAAGCACATTGTCCATGGTTTGGAATTCGGAGGATGTGAGCAAAATGCCCAAGGCTTAAAGTGAATTTTGGTTTTGATATAAAACCAAAGGGATAAAGAGCGATCCTCGTTACGAACGAGTTCCACTTGACGAAGAATTCCATTATGAACCTTGGACATATCTTCTCGTTAATTTCAAGAAGACATTCTAGTCCTATGGCTCGGAAGGAGGTATTGATACCTTCTTCGAATTGTAGAGAGGTGTTCACAACGTCCTTCATGGAAGTGACGGTTTCGAGATTATTGAACCAACGGACATGATTGCCAGTGTGTTGGGCTCAAGGAAATGTCCGGTGTAGACGCTAGGTAGTGAAAAATCAAACTCGTATTCATGCGTCATAGTTGAACCTATAGAGGTGAAGGGTTAATAAGTGGAAGACGTTTAAGGTCAACCTATAATAATCTAACGTTTTACTAGATATTCTATTAACAATTAGTATTTAGCTAACCCATGGTTTTGAAGCTCTAGTGGATTATTATTTTTAGAAAGATAGTGATTTTAATCTTGCATGAAAACTGCTTTTCCAAGAGGACGGATCCCGGTTCCTTTTCAAAAGGGATCCGCAAGTGTAACTTCCGGATCCGTGGATCTCAGTAATGTAACCGCTTTTAATAAAACATAGGTTTTACGGTTATTGTACCATGAAGTATGTTTTATCCTACCTTTTCTTTTAGCATGCATACATGATATCTAATGTATCACGAAAGAATGTAACACATATAGATCAAGAGAAATGAAACACACATAATAACACAAACATCCTAGATAAAATAGATAATTAATAATATTGCATTTCAATGCTAAGGATGATACAAAGGATTGGGTAAATGACCCCAATATAGATTAACAACACAAAGTAAATGTCTCCGTATGTGAACTTCATCATAGGAACACAAGCGCGATGAGTGTTAGGGCGATGAGCACGAGTGCGATGTAAACCATGTTGATGATGGATCTTCTTGGTTTAGGAAGAGATGGAATGAGGAAGAAGATGAAGTTTTGAATGAGAGGAAATTTTGAAATTGGAAATTTTGAAAAGGTGAGGTTGAAAAAGTGGGCGTCGAGTGGGTTTATTAATAGGAAGGAGGAATTTTGAAATTGTGTTTTTGTTTTATTAGAAGAAATAAAGCATAAGCTCTACATACTATGACTATAGACGAGAAAAATAACACGTATGTGAGAAACAAGCTTCCTAACGGTTACATGTAAATCATGTGTAAACACAAAATCTACTCAAATAAAAGCCTAGCAAATAACACTTATATACTAAACAAGTATCATTTAGATATAAGTAGAAAGTCATACCGAATGCACTTAGAATGTCTTTACAAATGACAAATGTCACTTAGACGATTCCCGCTTTTAGGTCTAAGATACCTTCTTAAGAAAGGTATTCTTGTTACCAAGCAACTCCTAAAGCTTGGTGGGTATGAGCTTGACTAATCAATATCACAAGGAAGATTAGTGCAATTAAAAATATACATATAAAAAAATGTTGTTATTAACTCAACATCCAAACATATAGTTTTAAAAAAATATGGTGTTTGTTTTATGAAAATCCTTCTTTGTAGTTTTCAATTAACTATGGATCGTATCAAGTTTTTAAAGTACAATATACTTCAAGAAACTTGGTAACGAAGCTCGATACCAATTGTGGAAAACTAGAACGGGGTTGAATAGTTTTACCAATTAAAACTTCCTTTAAACTATTTAGATCGACTTATGTCAATCTATTTGGTTGTGTGTGTTGGATGTTGATAAACAAGCATATAAAGATATGTAATGAAAAGATAAGAGTAAGAGGCACAAAACCACAACGCGAGTATTTATAGTGGTTCGCACAAGGACACCTTCCTTGCCTACTCCACCCCCGAGTCACCTACTCGAGAGTTTGTAATCACTACACCAATCTCCTTATGGCGGAGAAGCCTTCACAACGTCGCTTAATCTTTTCCAGACAAAGCTAAATCCGAAGTTCTTTTCACACCAAGGCGAACCACACCTAACACAACGTCGCCTACCCTTTATACTTGGTGCTAGGCTAACCACCGAGTTCTTTCACACCTTAGGTGAACTACACCTTCACAACGTCGCCTACCCTTTATTAGGTACTAGGCTAAGCACCTAGTTCCATTGCAATGGAGGAACTACTACCACACTACACCAACGACTAAGCCCAAAGGAGATCTACCTTTACAACATCATCAAGGACATCAATATCCTTGATCTAATGCTAGTCTATCTAGTACATCGAAACACACCATATCGAATGTACATCTAAGGCACCTTTCACTAATGCCTTTGATTAGATCTACAAGACACATTTCACTAATGTCTTTGATTAGATCTACAAGACACCTTTCACTAATGTCTTGTGTCTTCACTTCTAAGCACCTTTCACTAATGCTTCTTGTCTTGACTTCTAAGCACCTACCACAAGTGCTTATCTTATGAGCGATAGATACCCTTCACTAATATCTTCGCCTTGACACTGAGACATCTTTCACTAATGTCTTTAACACTATGCTTCTTTGAAGAAAGAAAGGGATCATCAACAAGAGGACTTCAATAGCCTTGATGATGAGGAAGCTTGGCAACTCATGGACTTGAGCTTGCTCGACTTCAAAGGTGGTGATCTTCCCTTTAAGAGGAACCTAAAAGATCACACAAAACAAAACTACAAACATAGATCTCTTGGATCTATGGTTAGTGAGATTTAACTCTGGGAGAAAGTATGTTGGAGAGGGTGAGATATAATGAAGAAATGGCTCACTATTTATAGAGGAAAAACCACTGCTTCCCGGATCCCACGTATCCTTCCACTTGGGATCCGCTAGCACAAAGCTAGGGATCCGTGGTCCGCTCCTCTTTGCCCATGGGTATTTTGGTTTATGGGTCATGGGTCATGGGTTATGGGTTGATCCATGGTTTTCAATCTAGATACAATGCACCTTAAGGATACATTGAACTGTGTAAGTGGTATATATAAAACCATGGGTTATGGGTCAAAACCATTTGCTAGTTTTATCTATTTAGTATATACTTGCTTTTACCCATTTTAGTATATACTTGTTTTTTCCCATTTTAGTATACTTAATATAAGTATGTATTAACCCAATATGTAAACACTAGTTGTTGTACATATGTATCTAAATCATAGAATCACTTATACTTGTTAAGCCAATATGTAAACACTAGTTGTTGTATATATATATATATATATATATATATATATATATATATATCTAGATCATAAAATCACTTATACTTGTTTTAGTGTTTTATGTGAAAGCGTAAGTGTTTTAGAAAACTATTAGTTCAAACCATTTACGTATTTTATTTGTTTCGTTAATATGATTTTACTTTTGTTATCGACAAAACATTAGAAGATCGTAAAATATAAATAAACGTTTTTACAGCTTATTTGTATTAACACATGGCTCAATGATTTAGTTGCACTGATGAGTGAGCTGATAGCAACATCTCTCCCATGTGTCTCGAAAAACTTGCCAAGAAGATAACCATCAGATAGAAAATCATATGGAGAATAAGATATCGGAAGTTTTGTAACACGATATTTCATCCTCGATATCCGAGGACGCACAACTTCCGTAATGCACTCCCCGCCAAACTTCTTCAAGATATTAAAAGTGGAACCGCAACCATTATTTTATTTACAAGTCACTAAAATGTCGCATCAAAATAACCAATTTAGAATCTCAAGATTCGCAAGAGCCATAACAAGGTAACAAGTAAACGCTAGTAACTAGGCATTACAATAATTCAAGAATAACCATCGCAAGTCAGCCCCTGCTTGCTTATATAAGAGTATCTTTAGAGACTACGTTGATTCGGAGTTTGAAAGTCTCGCATGTAACAATTTCCCTAAATATAGCAAATAAATCGTTTTCTTGACATGAAACCTTGACTTGTATCTAAAAGGAATTATGGTCTTAATGAAATAATAACTACTTTACCTTTCATTCATTATTGTCCACAACAGGATATTCGAAATACCCTTTTTAACTAAACACTATCGTCTTTCTTTCCTTGTAACTAACAGAAATTTGAAGTGATCCAAGAGACCTAAATATTTTTCTTATACAAGCAGCAAAGACTCTAGTGCTCATGGCTCGTGATTACTTATCGAACGCTATAAAAAGTATGATGACACAGAGGTAAGTAGAAGCGGCTATGGTTGAATTAAGCGTACAAGTTAAAGAATTCAGTGCTACAAACATGACAGAGAGGCAGATACATGTTAAAGATTCGGCTGATACAACTAACGGTGAATTTATAGGCGGTGCAATGTAGACTTATTATCTAAAAGAGTTCCATTTTGTGCCTCTTATTTTCACTAATTCTAAAAGAGTTCCATTTTGTGTAATTCTATAAACGACCAGTCTACTTTTCATATCATTATCTAGATGCTACTAGGCCAGGAGAATGTACATAAGCTGACACACATCATTAACTTGTGGTTATGATGCCTAACGTAGCACACACACTAGCGGTCAGGCAAATTCTTCAATCGGGTCAAATTTGAAGTTCAACAACGCTACATAAACTCCCAAAATCAAGTAAAAAGTATTCTATTTGAACGTAAAGAACCTTTTCATCTAATAATATGATCGCTAAAGATGATCACCTATAGTCTTGTATTCAAGTATTCAACTAACAAACAACAACTTCATAAAACACAAAATGTAAATAATATTACCTTAAAAACATTAGTTATCATTGTAATCTTCAAGATCTTCGCTAGTCCTTCCATTTCTTCCTCGTCATCTAATACGTTAAAAGAGATAAAGTCTCATAATTTGATTCAATACTTATATTATATCATATATAATCATAGAAATAACACATAACGAGTAAGTTACAACGAGAATGAAATAATATACCTTTTAAATCAAGCCAATCACGAGTGCACAAAAGCGCCTCAGCATTTGATGGAGATAATGAGCTTCGATATTTACTCAAGATCTGACCCCCGATACTAAATGATGATTCAGAAGCCACTGTTGTTATTGGGACACTCAATAAATCACGAGCCATGAAAGCCAATCGCGGGTACCTTGCTTGATTTTCTTTCCAGAATTGCAACACATCAATTTTTGTTTTTCTAGAAATTTCAGGCTCCTCTAAATACAATGTCAATTCCGACTTGTTACTTGTTTCAACTCTTCGAAACCGACTACGGAAAGACTCAAAGCCACCTAACTCATCTAACTCGTCCACCGTATCACCATCATTGACATTTGCATTATTAGCTCCCAACGGATCACTGCGTGTCTCAAAACTGAACTCGTACTCTTTATATAGCTCATACAAACATTCAATTATATCTAACACTTTTTGATCATGTACTTCGGCTGCCATTTCAAGTTTTGAGAAACGATACTCAATGATTTTAATCTTATACCGAGGATCCATGATAATAGCAAAAGACAACACTTTACAATACTCATCCCAATACTTGTCAAATTTCGTCTTCATTTCTTCTCCCATTTTACTAATAATGGGATCTGAATTGTGTATTGCTAGTTCAATATTCGACTGAATTTTGTATACTTTCAAAAAATATAAGTTTGAGGTAGGATAAGAGTTACCCGAAAACAATGTTGTGATATCATAAAAAGGTTTAAGAAATTTGGTAATTTCCTTAATTCTTATCCATTCATCTTCAGATGGAAAACTTTCATAATTTTCATCAATTAGATCCAAACGTGCATAAGCATTCTGATAAGCTATTGCACAATCAAGCATCATGTAAGTCGAATTCCATCTCGTTACCACATCTTGACAAACTAGTCTACCACATTGCAACTGCAACTGTTGAATGCATTCTGAAAAACACCTCTTTCTTGCACTACTTCCCCGAACATACTTCACTGAATCTCGAACTTTCTCAATGGATCCTTCAATCACCTTTAACCCGGCTTGTACAATAAGATTTAGTACATGTGCTCCACAATGCACATGTAAAAAATTACCATCACAAACCAACACATTATTCAAACGCAGATGACTTTTTACAGTTTCTACTAAACCATCATTATATTTGGCGTTATCTAGTGTAACAGTAAAGACCTTCTTATCAATTCCCCAATCAGACAAAAATCTAATCAAAACCGATGCTAAAATTTTACCTGTATGAGGAGGCGGAACAAATCTAAAGTTTAAGACTTTCTTTCTTAAGACCCAATCTTCATCAACATAATGAGCCGTCAACGCCATATATCCATCACTTGTTATTGAACTCCACAAATCACTCGTAAAACAAACCCTACTGCTTACCTTTTCTAACATCATTTTTAGATTCGACTTTTCCCTCCTATATATAGCTAAGACATCTTCCTTTGTTGTATTTCTTGTAATAGGATTCCCATCTCGATGTAAAAATTTGTGCAATTGTCTTGTTGCTCCATGTTCAACATAACTAAATGGATAGTTATGTTTAATAATAACAATTGCCATTTTCTCTATACAAGTCCCCGATCCAGTGGGCACGTTTTGTTGGTCGTCCATCTTCCTTAAAGTCGAAACAACTACGCATGTGTCCGCCCAAATTTGATGTTCCCGAATTTGGGTTGCCACTATACACATTGCCACAATTTCTGCAACTTGCCCTTCTATCACCAGGAGTCTCGCCTTCAATCTTATCAAAGCACCTCCATACCAAAGAACGGTCTTTGTTTGAAGTCGCTGAAGAAGCCTCGTCTCCGTTATCTCCTTGCATACTTTGTTGTCCCGACATATTCAAAAATTCCTTCAATAAATTAAGAAATCACACTTTATTCAGCGTAGTCCTAAACACCCTTTTATTCAACAATGAAAAGGCCCAAACAACCTCAATAACTAAATCTACCCCTAAAATCGCAAGCTCAAACAATCCCAAACACCCCTAAACAAAGCAGCTAAAATAGTCCCAACACCCCTAAATCAAGAAGTTAAAGGTCCCAAACACCCCTAAAAAAAGAAGCTAAAATAGTCCCAAACACCCCTAAAATCGCTAGCTCAAACAATCCCAAACACCCCTAAAACAAGAAGCCTAACATAGTCTCAAACACCCTAAAAAGCAATGACTAAATAGTCCCAAACACCCCTAAAATCAAGAAGGAAAATAGATTCTTAAACACCCCTAAAAAGTAGCAAGTGAAAATAGTCCCAAACACCCCTAAAAGATAAATTAATAACTTGATATTTGAGAATAAAAAACTAAAAAGAATTGAAGAAGTGAAGAATTGAATTGTGATAATCACCGTAGAGAAAGTTGAGTGGCGAATCAAGAAGTGAAGAACTAAAGAAGTGAAGAGTGTTAGCTGTTAGGGCAAAAAATACCCATTTGATTTCTAACACCGACCATCATGCCCGTTTTTTTTTGTTATAGCAATAATTAGCCGACCATTTAGCCCAAAAGAAATAAAACTGTATGTCCATTCCGCCCATTCTATCTTAAAAAAAGGCCCATTATGCCCGAATTTTAACAAATGGGCTTTATTTGCCACCTCTAATTTAAACTCTCAACATGGAATTTGTGTATAAGGACTGATGTTGTCATTGTTGCATTTTGTGTTATAGCTTGGTTCTATCTTTTGGTGGTGTTAGCTAAAGTCTTGAAGTATAAGTATTTGGAGTTGACAACAAGTAAAAGATGAAGTCAAGGCTTGGGTCAAGGACTATATAAGTCAAGAGATGCTTAGGGTTCTCATTCTCACATACGCAAACACATTTTTTACACATAGTTGTTCTCTTGTATTCAACCAAATTTCATTAATCGTTCTTGTTATTCATTGCGAGGTCGAGAGATTGTATGAACTATTGGCAAGATAGTCAATAGACTTGCACCGAGTAGCAAGGGCAAGTTGTGGGTTCTTGGTTTGTTATATTGGTACTGATTGAGATCAGGATCTTTCTGATCTAGTTGTGGTTTTGGTTGATTAATAAAGAGAGGCTTGAATTGAGATTCAAGTTTGGTTTCAGTCTTGTTATAAAATTTTACAAAAGTATATGTCTTTCAAAACACGACCCCAAAAGAATGATTAATGATGAGACGCCAACCTTATTTAGCGAGAAGAGCAAGATTGAAAGCTTTGAGATCTTTGAAACCAAGGCCTCCTTCATCTTTCGGTTTACTAATGCGGTCCCGCCTAACCCAATGAATATGACTCCGTGAGCATCACCACCCAAAAGAAGCGTTGACATAACTTAAAAGTTTATTTAGAAAACCTGTCGGAAGTAAAAAACATTGCATAGCGTGTGAAGGGATAGCTTGAATAACATATTTGATTAGTACCTCATGACCCGCATTTGAAAAGAAGTTTTTGTTTCCAACCTTGCATCTTGTTGAGCACTCGTTTCAAAATGAAAGAAAACAATTCACTCTTGTTTCGACCATGTATTGATGGCATACCGAGATAATGAGCTGGGTCCATAATCGCATTACACAAAACGAGAACAAAGATCATGCTTACTTGTTTTGGGGTATTTGGAGAAATAGGCATCTGACTTTGAGAAATTGATGCTTTGACCTGAAGCAACACAATACTTTTCAAGGATACTTATAAGCAGGGGCGTAGCCAGGATTTTACTTTTGGGTGGGTCAAATACTTTTCGACACACTAACGAGTATAAAAAAAAACTCAAAATATACTATCTTTACAGTAATTGTGAATTTTTAGACATTTTGCAAGCACCATTAATGTAAAAAAATATATGAACTATTATTGGAAACGATCTGTAAAAAAATATATGAGCCTTAATCAAATTTTTTGGTCTTATTAGTTAAAATTGGCATATATATATATACAAAACATATAAGAGTTTTACGCTTTACAGCGCCTACTACCAACCCTTAGACTCCATAATGGCCACGCTAATGCTTATAAGTTTTCGCATTCTTTAATATTGCTTTCAAGAAAAAAGAGAGTCATCTGCAAATAAAATATGAGAAATCACAGGGCAATCACTAGCCATTTTTATACATGTAATAATCGATCTTTGTAAAGCATCATTAATCATTCTAGATAAAACGTCAGCAACAATTATGAATAAAAAAAAAAGATATAGGATCTCCTTGACGAATTCCTCTCGAAGGTTTAACAATGCTAATGGAATTACCATTTCGAGCTCGTATGATGAAATGCAAGCGAAAACCCATCTACACCATTCATCCCCAAAACCCATCTTCGCGTAATTTATTATCTTTTGTATCGTACCATCCGCAATATAAGGTTTTAGTAGTTAAACAAGATTTATGAAAAAAATAAGAATTGTGTAGTCGCAATCTAGTAGAGTTTGCGTTGACCTATTTAGGCATAACATCAACCCAAGCATAACCAAGTTATTAATCGTGTCAATGCTACCTTATCCGCAATTGGCACATGCATAACTACATATAAACTTCAATAAGATAAAAATAAAAGTCAATACACCCATATCTAGTTAGTATTTGACAAATTAGCTACGCCTTTTTAGTCTTCCATATTACATTCTCAAAGACTTTATAGTCAAGCAAACGGTTAACGTATTTAACATTTACACAACCATGACGAAAACCTATTTTATTTTTGTTAATTTTGGTAGTATTTCGTGTAGTGTTGAGAACAACCATCCTGTATACGAGAGTTCAATTGTATGCAACAGCAAGGGTAAAACCGAATTCTAATATTAGCGTGGTAGTGAAAGTACAACTAGAATAACACATTAGAACGGCTGAACCCGATGACACCACGTTTCCAACACCCAAAACCCAAAAATGGCGACAGTCACGACAATATCCACAATCACTACCAATTTCCATCGCGCTAAGCCACCCTTACAACCAAACACCCAATCAATCCTCAAAAGACAACAACAAGTATTCACATTCAAATCCAAACAATACAATAATTTACACAACAACCTTTCATCATCACAAACCACTTTAATATCCTCCGCCACTCGCCGCACTTCCACCACCACAACCAGTGACGTTTCAGTTACGGAACTTGATGATAATGTACGGACAGTGATACAATTCTTACTCTGGGCTGTTGAAGGAGTGTATGTTGTTTGGCTCTTCTTGCTTCCTTATGCACCTGTATGTATTTCTTAATTTATCAAAATAAATATTTGTGAGCATTGGTTAATGTTAAATATGGTCTTAGACTCTTAGTATGTTTGGCGAAAATAAAAGCATTAGCATTATTAGTAGTAGCAGCGGTAGCTGTTTTATTTTATACAAGTGTTTGGTAAGGTAGGTAGTTGCAATTAAATTTTAATTGTAAAATGAATTAAAAGTAGGTAAGAATTATAATGCTTGTTTTAACCACTTGTTGCCGAACAAGTTTTTTATATTTAAAAAATGCTACACGCTGAATGTTTGGCTTGGAGCGTTTTGGAGTAACTATTGTTTAGTATAAAGCTTGTTAGCAAGGAGTGTGTAGTGTTTTAGACTTTGTTTAAACCCTATAAAACGCTAGTATTTGAATACACTTCTCAGAGAAGTATTGGAATATAAACATTACGGCCTCCCATTACTACTTTGTGCTACACCTGGTTTTATCAAAAACAACCTAAAGCAATGACCCTTGAGCCCTTGAGATGTACTTAGAACTGTAAGTTTGGAAGTTTGTTTGGCCGCATCGTATTTGGTTTAGGAATGTGTATCATGAGTGTCTCATGAAAGGTCACTAACAGTGGACTACTAACGATGTTCACCATAGTATAGACCAACTTGGGATCTAAGCAACTTGGACCTGGCGATCTAAGCAACAAAGTCCATTTTAATGTGAACTTGACGGAAAGTACTTTGTCTGATATATGTTAGTTTTTAACCCTTTCAGGCTGACTAATCACTAAACTTTGTTATTCTTAATTTGCTGCAAATTGATGAAATTAGTAGACACATTTCTGTTTGTTTATCTCGAATGCTTTGGTTGCTTTTCTGCAGGGAGATCCGGTTTGGGCTATTAGTTCAGAAACAATTGATTCTCTTATCGGCCTTTCTCTTAATTTCTTCTTCATTCTACCTTTTATGAATTCAGGTATATCTTTACCTCTGCTTGCACACTTAATTGTTTTCTGCATGCTCTTTCCACATGGCTTCAGATTATAACAAATATCACGTCCAACATTCACCATGAACCTCTAATAAAGTATGTTTGCTTATATCAGTTCATTAGGCTTACATGAAACCATACCTTAGAAGTAGCTCATAACAACATTTGTCTTTGTTCATATATAAGTACAAGATTTCTTTACATGTTCGGATCTTGAACTCGCCAAGTTAATTCATGAGTTGATTTTTGGCAGAGTAGTTGGAATCCATCTGATGGATGCTCCAGTGCTTCACCCTGTAAGTACACAATATCTTTCCTATTCCGCTTTAATTTATTCTGAGATGAGCCCGCTCCGCTTTTTCCATAGATGTCTGAAGGATTGTTCAATTTGGTTATTGGTTGGACATTTATGTTTGCTCCTTTATTATTCGCTGATCGGAATCGAGACAGATATAAGGGATCACTTGATGCCTTATGGGGTTCTCAGATGTTCCTTACCAACAGTAAGCTTTAATTCAACCTTTCCTGTTCTGATCCATTACCCGAGCCACCCAATTTCCAGTTCTCTGACTACCATTTATTAAATCACTTTATTTTTTTGTGCGTGTTGCAGCATTCTTAATACCTTACATGGCTATTCGCTTAAATAAGCCAGACACTGAGACCGCTCCAAGAAAAGTGTCTCAACTTGGCTCAGTTATGGTTAATGGCGCAAGTGTAGTTGGAGTTGTTGGTGGGGCTGTTTGTCTTATATCAGTATTGTGGGCCTTATATGGGCGGTCCGACGGGAACTTTGGGGTATAGCAGATAGATGGGAGTTCTTGGTAAGTTACCTTGGATCAGAAAGGGTGCCTATGCCTTCATATGGGATATATGTCTCTACATAGTTTTTCAGCCATGGTTGATTGGAGACAATCTTCAAAATGTTGAGAAAACGAAGGTGAATTTAGTCAAGTATGTGAGATTCATACCTGTTTTGGGTTAGTTGCTTACCTTCTTTGTTTGGATGTCGATGAAGATGTATAACTAGAGTTCATGATCAACAAAATCTTGTATAAACCTGACTCATTTTCATTCTTAAGTTTCCGCTGCTGTGTAATAATGTCGGTAAAGAGTTATTCAAACAATGTTTGGTAACGGCTAAAAGAGTGCGTTAGGATAGAATTCTTTTCAAAAAGTTTCATAAAACATTTTGAGGTAGCTGATAAGCTGAATATACAAAATATTGTATATATCTAAGTTTTATTTATTGGCGTAGATCATAAAATGTACTGGCATTAAGTACTCTATTGTATAAAAAGTGTACCCATACAGTCCTCATTGAAAAATAATGATAGTTTTGCTTGCCAGGTTTTTAAACTATACACACACGTGCACACGTACACATTGATATCAACTATAAAATTTTAAGATAACCTAATACATTAGACCATTTCAGATAACCAATACATTGTCAATGTTATAAAAATGTCTTTGTAAGAGACATTATGAACCTTAATGACAGATACTCTGTGTAAAATCAAATAATAAGTATCGTGTAGCATATATTTTTGAACGATTATTCACCTATTGAACGGCTTCAACAGTAGTTATTTTGATCAATACTCCCAAAGATTCATCATGTCACATTTATTTATAATTGAATACCAGCTTGGAAAATTTATCCACACATCAAGTCTTGAACAACCACCTACTGTTATCCCACATAACAACATCTCACACATAATACAACATTTCAGTTTATCATATAACGCTAGGACATCGACCTGTTGGTATCGATTTACTTATAAACGAAACTTTGTAATCAACAATGTTGATTTTGGCTAAACTTTTGTGTGTTTGTTAGAAGTAATATACTCGGTTATCATAACTCAAAGACATATCTTAAAGAAACATCTAAAAATTATTTCATCTTAAAACTGATGCTAAATCTCACCGCTCTTTAGGGTGTTTCGACAAAGATAAATACTAAAATTCAAAATACTTATTGTTCACTTCTGGAACCACATCAAAGTTTCTCTAACGCCTCCGCGCCAAACATATCTTTGAGATATATACTCAATTATTTACACTTATTACAAAAGACATATACCTGTTGGTTGTGACTTGTGAGAGTAATAATTGTAGTATTAATTTTTTTAATAGTGATGATAAATATCTATTTGCATCTTAAATATGAAATAGACTAGATTTGGTACCTTAAATGACAAAAGAGGGATACTTAAGGGTCATTTTATAACATTAGCTCCCAGAAAAGTGCAAAAACTCCTCCATTTCTCTCGATACAGCAGCCAATAATCCTCCTCCTATGCTCCATCAACAAAAATAAATAAAAAATTATAATACAATAATTTTCAAATATTACGTTAATTTCAAAACAAAAAATCATTCATCAACAATCTCTCTACATTTGTTACTGAACGACGAAACCTGTTTTTTAATCACTTTCATTATACCGGTAAGATTCAGATCCACTCTGTAAATCTGTTTTTTGTTTTTTTTTTATTGTAATTTGATTTCATCTATTAAGATTCCATTATTTGATCCAAATTTGTATATTTCACATATTGTTATACAATAATATTGATTTTGTTTATTACTTGCTGTATATTCTCGATTTATTGTTTTTAGGGTACCTTTAGATCTCATACCTTTAAATTGTATACCTTTTACATTGTAATTTTTTTTAAAGGTGGGATTTAAGGAATTAGTTATTTGTTTCATTTGTGGATTATTTCACTATATATTCGAAGGATTAATTTAAACGTCAATATTGGTAGTATAAATATATAATTAATGAGGAACTATTTGCTTGACGTGTTTCGTCTCAGTCCGTTTCCATGCTTCATATTGAGTGATGCCCTTAGGTTGCTTTGTGTTAGATGCCGGAGGCTCTTAGGATCGTTGTAGTTTGCTTAGATTCATAGGGTCGATGTGGTTGTATTTCCGGTTGTTGTATTTGCTGAGGGTCTTTGTCGACTATCCGTTGTAATTCCTAGCATCTTGCTACTTTTAATTTGTAAAATGTATTGCCTTTCAAAAAAACCAAAAAATATGGATAATATTCCATGTTATTATAAATTAGGTGCTACATGTGATAGTTGATTAGTAACAAATTGGACTTATAAACACTTATTAAAGGATTACATCTTCGCTTTCAGTTAGGCACTACATTAAATATCTGATCATTTGGTAACTGATTCGGTTTAAATCATATTCAAACTGCAGTAATACTGTGACTTGCAATGTCGATGGGCGACGAGCCGTTGTATCCAATAGCAGTACTAATAGACGAGTTGAAAAATGACGATATTCAGTTACGTTTAAATTCCATTAGACGTTTGTCAACAATTGCACGAGCTTTAGGGAGGAACGAACGGAAGGAGTTAATTCCTTTCTTGAGTGAGAACAACGATGACGATGACGAGGTTCTTCTTGCAATGGCGGAAGAGTTGGGTGTGTTTATTACTTACGTTGGAGGTGTGGAGTATGCCAGTGTGTTGCTACCGCCACTTGAAACACTTTGCACCGTGGAGGAAACGTGTGAGGGAAAAGCTGTTGAGTCGTTGTGTAGGATTGGGTCGCAGATGAAGGAATCTGATTTGGTTGACTTTTTTGTTCTGTTGGTCAAGGTTCGTGTTTTTGCTTTTGATTTACAGTTTACATGTCTTCTACTAGTGTTTACTTGTGTTATCGGTTTTGGTGTTTATGGTGGGTTTTTTTTGTGGATCTAGAGATTGGCAGGTGGTGAGTGGTTTACTGCACGGGTGTCTGCCTGCGGGTTATTTCACATTGCGTATCCTAGTGCGCCAGAAGCAGTGAAGGCAGAATTGAGGTCTGTTTATGGTCAGTTATGTCAAGATGATATGCCGATGGTTAGAGATCCGCTGCTACTAATTTAGGAAAGTTTGCTGTGACTATGGAAGCTTCTCATCTCAAGACTGACATCATGCAAATATTTGAAGATCTTACACAAGACGGTAAATTTTGTTTCTGGATTTTATTTTGTCTACCTTGCATGTTGTGTTTCCTTTTATTAACTGGTCTTTTGTTATAATGGTATCCTCGTTACAGATCAAGATTCTGTACGCTTGCTAGCCGTTGAGGGTTGTGCTGCACTTGGGAAGTTGTTACAGCCCCAAGACACTGTTGCACACATACTTCCTGTCATTGTCAATTTTCACAGGTGAACTATTAACTGTACCAACTTCTGTATTATATTTCTTCTTCCCATTTTTAATGTTGATGGTGATCCAAACTAGCTTCGTGTGTTCACTATATGTGGTTTAGTTGAGACGAATAGTTTTTTTTTGTCATGAATCTAATAAAATTAAAACTGTATACTAGTTCAGATGCAAATCTGAGCATAAGATGGTGCATAATTTAAGTGAAAATATATGTCTTTTCTATATTTATTAATGTTATTCCAAATCAAGTTCATACATATTTTCGTGGCAACAATTGTAGCTTACCTTCTGTAATCTGCTGTTTAATAATGGTTCTTTCTTCTGGTATCTTACTTTTCGAAGTGTATCATCTAATTCAGGACAAGTCATGGCGTGTGCGGTATATGGTAGCTAATCAGTTGTATGAGCTATGTGAAGCTGTGGGCTCTGAACCTACCAAGTATGTTTAAATTTAATCCTACTTACTCTTCTAACACTTTCATTGTTAATGTCATAGATATATTTCTAGCACAAAATGCTAAAGAATATATTCTTACAGTTTTTGATAGTCTCGTGCTGATTAGACTAATAAATAAGCTCAATTGGCTGTTTTAAAAATTAATAGGTCGGAGTTGGTTCCAGCGCACGTAAGGCTACTGAGAGATAACGGCTGAAGTACGTATTGCAGCTGCTGGAAAAGTCACCAAATTCTCTCGGATCCTCAATTCAGAACTTGCAATTCAGCATATTCTTCCATGTGTGAAGGTGTGTTGCTATATAAAGCTAATAAAACATATATATAATCGATCTAATCTTTGATTCAGCTATCTTACTTGTTCCTGTGACGTGCAGGAATTGTCATCTGATTCTTCTCAGCATGTGAGGTCAGCTCTGGCCTCTGTTATTATGGGCATGGCCCCTGTTCTAGGAAAAGTAAGGATATTATATAACTTATATTCACAGTTGGTGTTTGCTTATGACGGCATTCTGAAAGTATTGATTTTCTGTTTTCTATTAATTTGCAGGAAGCAACAATTGAGCAACTCCTTCCTATATTTCTATCACTTCTAAAGGATGAGTTCCCAGATGTTCGTCTCAATATTATCAGTAAGCTAGACCAAGTGAATCAGGTATACACTCTTCTTTATGTTTTAACATATGTTTTCAGTTGTAATTCTGGTATTCTTGTGTTCAATTTGGAGGATTCTTTATGTTTGGACACTTGATCCTGGTTTTCATGTTGTTATATATGTGGTGATTCTGATGTTAGCTGTTGTTAATGCAGGTTATTGGGATCGATCTTTTGTCTCAATCTTTACTACCAGCAATTGTTGAACTTGCTGAAGACAGGCATTGGAGGGTTCGTTTGGCTATTATAGAATACATACCTCTCTTGGCTAGTCAACTAGGTGTAGGATTTTTTGATGAGAAACTTGGTGCGCTCTGCATGAAATGGTTACAGGACAAGGTTAGTCCTACTTCCTCACCTACATATGTGATTGTGTGTGTGTGTAGCCCTGAGCCCCTGACCTATATTAACGGATATGTGTTTGTAGGTTTACTCCATTAGAGATGCTGCTGCCAATAACTTAAAGCGTCTTGCTGAGGAATTTGGTCCAGACTGGGCAATGCAGCACATTGTTCCACAGGTTGGTCTCATAGTTAGTGGTGAAGGCTCACTTGACACATGGATTTGGTATTTTGTAAATGACATTGTTTTGCTGGCAGGTATTGGATATGGTTAACAACCCGCATTACTTGCATCGGATGACTGTTCTTCGTGCAATTTCCTACTTGCCCCTGTTATGGGGTCAGAAATCACTTGTTCTAAGCTGCTTCCTGTGGTTGTTAACGTCGCCAAAGACAGGTGAATTTAGTTCTACATGTCCATCTTCATTTTCTTTCTTTCATTGCTTAATATTTACAACTTTTCGATTTCAGAGTGCGAATATCAAATTCAATGTAGCAAAGGTCTTGCAGTCCCTGATTCCCATTGTTGACCATACTGTAAGTTGCTTTTTTTACTTGAATATATCACGTGTTATGCATACATGGATGAAGTTAGGTATATCGTTGTTGCTGGACAGGTTGTGGAGAGTACCATTCGCCATGTTTGGTTGAGCTGTCTGAGGATCCTGATGTTGATGTCCGTTATTTTGCAAACCAAGCACTTCAGGCGATTGGTAACAGCATGACAAGCTAGGAAACACACGTTGAATTAGCCACATTTTTTTTCTTGGAACAAAGAGACTCATTTACAAAGGTGCTTTTAGCTTACAAAGTTGTATTTTCATTCTTTTCATGATTTCTTTAAGGTCTGTTAATTTTAAGCAAAAGACGGAAAATTTAACAATTGAGTGAATAACATTTTTAACTATTGTAGTTTGACCATTTGGATGTGTGAACTAACTGTTGTACCTCAAGAACTTCGGAAAACAGAACTTTGTAGCAGGCAAGATGGAAAAATGAATTAACAGTTGAAATTCACATTATTGCCAACTATAATGGTTGTATCTGTCGACTACCATACCTCTTTTCCTTTTTCTAGCTTTGATAGTATAATTGTCACAACTGCGTTATCCGGTTATCCCTGACCACACCAGATTTAAATGTCACTTCCTCTATTACAAGTAGTTGAAATGCAGTCTTGGTTCTTTTTTCTTCTCTACACTAGATTTCAAATTATCGATAGAGTTGGTTACAAAGATCATCCATGTGGTTTACACAATTGCATTCGACTTCATTAATTACATTGGTTTAGATTCATAATTAACCGCTCCTCACCTAGCGGTTACAGCCAATCATCTTCGACCTGATGTTATTTCTTGATTTTAAAATTCTAAATTAATCAACATATTAGACGAATTAGTTTCATTTTGACCATCCACCTTTCAAGTTGAGAGTCAATTTTAGGGGCAAGGTGTGGTCACTAAATCCTGGCGCTAAACACACATGTACGTGTGCCAAAGAGGCACCACCGTACCGTGATCCCATGCGCCATTGTGTGATTGAGGGGCTTGGCTTGAGCTAAAGAGAGACTGTTTGAAAAGTAACCGTTTGTCTCCACCCAACCGTTAGATTTTTTTTTTTTTCCTTTTTAATCCTACCTTTATATATATCATATCTCATTTAACAATTTTTCGTACAACTTTCTTTATCTTTTTATATAATAAAATAAAACAGTGGAGACTCTTGCATTTTAAAAAACTCAACATTTCTTTATTAAGTAATATTTTATTTATTTATCATTATTTTTATTTTAAAATATTTACTAAAAATTCAAATATTTCAATTGGCAATAGTTAAAAAACGCTTTTATATATAATCAAGAAAAGAAAAATAAACACAAAAGTTTTAAGTGTCAAAAGTATAAAAAAAAAAAAACTTAGTAAAAGCGGGAGTAATTTTAAAATATAATGTAAAAAAAAAAAAAAAAAAAAATGTTGCATCCCACCTATTACCCCTACATCGACACACGGAAAAAAGAACCCTACCCTAATTAATATAAGACTAAAATACACCGTTGGTCCATTGGAGGATCGCGATGGGACGAAACCAGGCATATTCATCGTCGGGGTCCCTATTTCGAGTTTTCACTGCTAAGTTCCTTTGACCATTTCTTAGTCAAGGACATCTCGCGTTACATTTGTCTTTAAGGGTAATTTTGACATTTCATATTTTAATTAAAAATTTCTTAATTATTTGTAATGTAACCTCTTCCCGCCCTAATAAACACATTATTATCAATCGTCCCGAACTTTCCTTACATTAATTATCGAATTCACAAACCCTAATTGCACGTCACAAAACCCCTGCTTATCGATCATAAAACCAAAGGCATGGAGTTTACCATATGGAAAGTAAGAAGGTTATCCATTGATGATAGTTAAGAAGAAATACGACTTTTTTTTGTTGATTACAATCATTGGAATTTGTAATTGTGGTATTTATTGTTTCCCAATTAAGTTTATAGAATGCTTCAAACATATATTGACATGTTTTCGGTGGTAGATCTAAAATGTTTAGTATGAGGTTCATCACAATGGTGTCTTTAACCAGTAGAATATACGTTGGAGGTATGGAAAGTTTAGTTGATTTGGTTGATGTTGATAGTGTGTCGGTTGAAGAGTTGGATGTGCTTATGTATGAATTGGGTTATGAGTGGGTTCAAAAATTACTATTACCCGGTAGTAATTTAGATGATGGTTTGTATAGCTTAAGTGAGAGTGCTAATTTAGAAATATTAAAAGATCTTGTTGATGACCATAAGATGATAGAGGTTTATGTTGAAAATGGTAAGACAACATTAGACGTTGATCAAATGTAATTATTGGCGATGTGGATGCAACAAAGAAAAAGGCACTCTTGCTATTGTTCCATATTGCTCAAAGAAATTGTTCTTAGAAAACATTGTTAATAAGTCCGTGGTAGAGGACTTATTGAATCAACCTTTGGAAGTCAATACTTTGGTACAATCTAGTCGATGCCGTAAACACAACCCTTGTTTCCAATTGTAGAGGTCTCATTACATCAAGATGTTGCGGTGATGTCAACAAGCATATAGATAAACATATTGAGCATATCCAAATAGATAGTCTCAAGAGGTATCTCAAAATGATCAAGAGTTTGGTCATCATGAGGAGGAAACATGTAATCCCGTGGATCATATCCAAAAAGGCAAATCATGCAAAGTTAGTGAAATCGATGAAGCCGTAAGTGATGAGAATGTGAGTGACACGTATAACTATATGAGTGACGATGATGATATTGAGAACAATGGTGATGGAAACACGGTTGTCGATGAGGCTAATACTTTGAGGAGCCCGATTTTGATGTTAACTGCTCAAAGTGACCGAGACTACTGATTTACCATCTATAGGTACCACCACCCGCCTACCACATGATTTTTTAAGAAAAATGAGTTGGATTTGTTAGATGATAATGATTTTGCAAGTGGTTCCGAGAATGAGGATGGGTATGTTATTAGGAGGAACAAATTGAGGGCATACAAGAAACAAAAAGTTGAGGCAAGACAAACAGATGACGAAATATATTTTTTCGTGGTCAAAGTTTTGTAATCGCAAAAGAAGTGAAAGATAGGATCTACATGCTTTCAATAAAGACTAGAGGAAATTGCAACTAATTAAGAATGACAAACAGAGAATTAGGTTAGTGTCTCTGACAAATACCGCTTGTGGAGTAACCAAGGTTGTAGTCGGGAAAGTCCCAAAGAGGAAAATGGTCCGATAACTAGAGGCCTCGGTAGGGATGTGTATTGCGAAAGCGCAAGGAGCAAGTAATGAGTGTCCATGGTTGTTGTATGTAGCCAAAATACGATAAAGATGTATGGATTGTTCGAACTTTCAAGGATGAACACGGATGTTTGCAATCAAGAGACATTAAAGCTTGTGACTACAAGTTTCTTTTCAAGCAAATAGTTGACCAAGTTCAAGTCAATCCAGATATTCCAATCGTATGTCGTTCAAGATCACCAAGAAACAAGTTGAAGTTGTGTGTCTATGCAAAAAGCGCTAGGGCAAAAACAAGGCAAAATGAGATTAGGGGTGACCATAAGCGAAGACACCCTTTTAAGAGACTATGTTGAAGAGTTGCGTAAAACTAACCCAGATACAACAGTTAGGATAAGTGTACAAACCGCAACATATGCAACAAGTCCAACCGAGTTTTCAAGAGAATGTATGTATGCTTAGGCGCATTGAAGGAAGGATACAAAGCTTGTCAAAGAGAGTTGTTGGGGTTAGATGGTGCTTTTATGAGGGTCCTTTTCCCGCCGCCTCGACAAAGAATGGTATAGACAAAGAACAATGGAATATACCATGTAGCATATAGGTCGAAAGCAAAGACTCATGGATTTGGTTTCTGAATGTCTAAGAGATGATCTTGACTTGCAACGAAACTCAAACTACACTTTTATCGACAGCAAAAGGTGATGTTACCATTTTGTTGATTAGAATCACTTGTATTTTCCTTATATGCAAATTGTATTAGTAAGGAATTTATGTTTATTTGTGCGGGTATCATTTAGTGTATATTCCTAGTGTCGAACACATATATTGTTTGAAGCACATCCATGATAATATGAAATTGCAATGGAATGCTAAAGCATACAAGGAACATTTGTGGAGATGTGCAAGAAGAACAACCGTCCAACAATTTGAGGCGCCATGCCGAATTCAAGAGTTTTAGCGAACCCGCCCATGCTTGGTTAAGTAAGATACCACCAACTCATTGGTCAAGGTCGCATTTTTCGTGTACCTAACCTAATCTAACTTGTACAACGACAAAGGAACCTAACCAAACAAGTTGTAGGAGGGCTCATTCGATGTGCTACTTAATAACATGTGTGAGGTGTTCAATGGGAAACTAGTGGGAGGTAGGCACCAACCGATCATTACCGCTTTGGAATACATTAGAGAGTCAGTATGAAAAGAATAGTGAACGCTGTGAATGTGATTCAAAATGTGCCGAACATTAACACCAAAGGCAACACTCATGTTAGATGCAATCAAGAAAGAGGCTTATAAGTACACCGCTTACGGGTTGAAGGAGAAAAGTATGAGGTCGGTGGATGGGAGACAAGTGTGTTGTGAATGTTGAAGCTAGGGCTTGTACATGTAGAAGATGGAGCTTACAGCATGCCATGTAAACATCTTGCTACCCACCGTGTATGAGGTTGAATGGAATGCAAATAGGATCTCATTGAATCATGGGTTCATCCATGTTACTTGCTTAAGACTTGGGAAGAAACTTACAAACACCACATCCACCAATAAACGGTTATGAGCATTGGTATAAGTCACAGTGCCTACAACCATTCTTCCACCTAAACATCATAAACCATTAGGTAGGCCACGAAAGAAAAGAACCGTGGCTTTTACCGAAAATGATAATTGTGAAAAACCAAGAACTTGTCACGGTCTGTAAGAGTGTGGTTTGTGGTATTTGTGGCAATGTTGGTCACAACAAGAAAACATGTCTTAGGCAAGGAGGTGTTACAGAAGTCAAGGCACTACACAACAGCCTCAAAAAACAGTTCATCCCACCAAAAGTTACATCAAAGAAGAAGGCAAAGGTTACTGTGACAACTATGCGTAATGATCAACCAAGTGTGGTCCAGCCTCAACTGAAGTCAAGTTGATGTCGCTTCGTGGGTCTCCAAAGCAATTCGACTAAGACCAAGATTATAGCAAAGAAAGCTTTCTTCACCACAAAAATTGCTAGTTAAGCATATGAAAGCCAATGTTATCCATCGAATATGTATTCCCTAAACAATATTTGCCGTGTTTAAACAATGTATGTTTATGAACTTTGTAGACTCCAAAATGTTATGCATTTGGAAATATAACCATTTATGCTATGTATGAAATCATGTCATTTTAGTGTATGGTTTTAATTGTTTTTATTGTATTGTTTTAGAGTCTTCATACATCCGGGTTTTGAGTTGGTTATCGTTATTGTATTATCACAAACACTAATGAAGGATCAAAGATGGATGAACAACACCTTATGGAGTTTATGTTGATACTCAAAAGTGGTGTCGGTCATCCATCCTCGAGACTTCATATGTCTATGGTTCTCTATGGTTGTTGGATCCGTTGAACTTGGATTTGTGTTTTGAGTTTGTTATCGTTATTCTATTATCACAAACACTAATGAAGGATCAAAGATGGATGAACAACACCATATCAAGTTTATGTTGATGCTCGAAATGGTGTCTCGCTCATCCATCACCGATCATTCATCCATCTTTGATACTTGTATCCGGGTTTCGAGTTGGATACGCTTATTCTATCATGACAAACAGAATGAAGGATGAAAGATGGATGAACAACACCATATCAAGTTTATGTTGATACTCGAAAGTGGTGTCTGCTCATCCATCTCTCATCATTCATCCATCTTTGATACTTGTAGCTTTGTTATGAGTTTGATCATTTTACTAAGGTGTGGTTTGACTTACATAATATTTGTGTGGCAACTAAGGTGGGTTTGATCATTTATAAGGGTAGGAGAAAGTATTAAAGGCATAACACTCAAAAGGACTAAAGGATAAAGGTAAAACTACGAATACTTTAGAAGGACCAAACTACATAAAACTTGACTTTTCAAAAGTCAACCATCGCCACACTTCTACTTATACATCGCCACACGCCTACTTACACTGCACCATACATACCACCGATCGAAAAGGCAAAACCACCTACATTGCTAACCCACTAGATAAACCAAACACGACGGCAAAGATGAGTATCCAGAGACAACATGAAATTCCTCGGCCGGCAGTTTCTCCTTCTCAAGGAGGAGTTCACTAGGGTATCGGCTTGAGTAGCCTCTAGCTCATTTGCCCCGCAATCGCTGGTCCATAGTATCCATGGTCTCACCGATGAGGGCTTGTTGGCATTCATGCAACGCCTCATTACGCTGGATATGCCTTTGCAAGCAGAGGAACACCTCCCTTGCTCGGTGGTTTGTGGTGGATCCAACCACCCATTTATGGGACACCGGATCTCTAAAAATCGAAAACAAACGTTTGAACACACTTAAAAGTCGACTCCAAGATGAAACTATTAACTAAACATGATAAATTAAAAATACAACCGTAGAATGCTAGCCAACCCGAACAGACATGCATAGTACGCTCACGGCGTTGACATTATTCCAAGAAGTTTTTACTACGCCTAGCCTACCACAAGCACAACGAACCATTATTAAAAGTAGATCGGAAAAATTCGGGATAAGATTTAGTTTTGGTAGAGACTTTAGGATGAGTGGTGAATATGAGTTGCTTTTATCGGGCTCTATTTACCGTCGCACCTACGTAAAAGTGTATCGAGCAAGCTTTGAAATATGGAAATGTCAAAATTACCCTTGGACTAAAGACAAATGTAACGCTTGAGATGTCCTTGACTAACGGCAAATGGTAAAAGGGACTTGTAGCGAGTGAAAACCTTGAAATAGGGACCCCGACGATGAATATGCCGGTTTAGGTCCCATCGCGATCCTCCACTACAAGTATAGGGACCAACGGTGTATTTTAGTCTTAAAATAATTAAATTAATTATAAGGTTTAATATCAACAATTTACAAATCTATATAAAATAAATAAATTAGTAATCAATTTAAAAAAAAAAAAAAAAAAAAAAAAAAACGCGTGCGCATAGGTATTATAACTAGTATTCTCTATCATAAAATACTTAAAAACTTCAAATATTGTAAACTATGAATCTGAATGATGATGCATACTAATACGATGATGATGAAGGTGACATTTTCTATTTTAAGCTTATGAGTATCACGAATCGTTGCAATAACAAGAAGCTCAAAGTTCACGAACGCGTAATCCAATATACCGTGAACGTAATGTTATAGAAGAACGTTTATTGGCCAACTATTTTCGTGATAATCCAAACTACCTGAAGTCCTATTTTAGACGTCAATATCGTATGAGAACTATATTAGAAATAGTAGAAGGTATATCTACTTATACATCTGATCCTCTTCTCGAGCATTTTAATTTCATTAAAGTCCGACCTGATGCTAAGGGTTAAATGGGTTTTAGTATTATTATGAAATGTGCTTCCGCCATATGCCAATCGGCATGCAACACATCACCTTATGCATTTTATGAACATTTACAAATTGGTGAACATTGTGTACGCGATTGTCCAATTTTTTTTTACTATGTGCATTATTGATTTGTTCATGACTGAATTTTTAAAGAAACCCGAGTTTAATGACATTTAAAATTTATATGCTACACATAAGAGGGTTCATGGTTTTCCGGAAATGCTTGAAAGCATTGATTGTATGCATTAGGAATTAACTAACTGTCCAAAAGCATTAAACGGGAAATTTTCAAGAGGTGATAAAAAATATCTAACTATAATGCTTGAAGTTGTTGCATCGTACGATTTATGGATTTGGCATGCCTTTTTTGGGTAGTTGGTTCGAATAATGATCTCAACGTTTTAAGTTATTATATGTTGTTAGTGCAAATATTACGATATTTAATCTATACATTCTCATTTGTTTTGTTGATGACAAACATGTAACTTGTAATACATAACGTAAAATGTATAAGTTACTTGTAATTATATTTTGTCTCAACACCTTTCGACGACTCAAGTCCTTGTATGCTACAACACAGGTTCGTACATGTTTGTTATGTTGCGTTATGATCAAACCCTCAACAAACCATTAAAACATGTTTAGTTAAATAGTTTATGTATAACAACTAGTGTTTACATATTGGGTAAATATATACATAACTAGTATGTATTATAATGGGTAATATAAATGGGTAGAAACTTAAGTATTTGACCCATTGACCAAATACATTGAATGTAGTTGGGTAAAACCCAAAGTCCATAACCCATACCCAATGTCTAGATACATTGTACCTTGGTGGACACTCAAAACCATGGACTAGATGCATTGCATCTTGTAGATACATTGAATCTACTTGGTACCCATAACCCATAACCCATGGGTAAAGGGGCGCCTCACGGATCCCCGCAATACAGAATGGACGGATCCTCGCGGAGGATCCGTGGGATCCGAGAAACAGTGGCTATTTTTCTTCTATAAATAGTGATCCATTTCTTCATTGTTTCACACACCTTCACACATAGTTTCTCTCCACCATCTCTAGCATATTTAGATCATTAGGAAACATGTAATCCACCCTCATCACATATGATCATAATGCTTCTAACTTTCATTTGCTGTAAGCATACTCCCGAAGTGATCCTCCAAAGCAAGCCTAGAGATCTTGCACTATTACCTACTGAAGTGATCACCCATCACAAGCATACAAGCACATGAAGATCTTCTACAACAAGCTTAGGAAACTTGTCATCTTCATTCATAGAAGACTAACTACATCATGCTTTGTGTTCTTGATGTTTAGTTTAGGACTTCATATCCATTAGACACATTATCTTGGATATTGTCTAGTATCATATTCTTGTATCTATGACTAGACTAGATGGTTTATGTGTTTGTGCCATAAAACACAAGGTTTGTTATGTTGGGCCACAAAACATAACGGGTATCATAGATGTGTCGTACATCTATGACTAGACTAGATGGTTTATGTGTTTGTGCCATAAAACACAAGGTTTGTTATGTTGGGCCACAAAACATAACGGGTGCCTAGAAGTCAAGTCACAAGGCATTAGTAAAGGGTGCCTAGAGATCGAGTCAAGGGCATTAGTGAAAGGTGCCTAAGGTGTACATTCGATATGGTGTGATTCGATGTACAAGATAGATTAGTATTGGGTCAAAGGATATTGATATCCTTGTTGATGTTGTTATAAGGAGTAGATCTCCTTTGGGGTTAGGTGTTGTGTAGTGTTGGGTAGTAGTTCCTCCATTGTAATGGAACTCGGTACTTAGCCTAGTACCGGATAAAGGGTAGGCGACGTTGTGGTAGGTGTGGTTCACCTGGTGAAAGAACCCGTGGTTAGCCTAGTACCGAAAAAGAGTAGGCGACGTTGTGAAGGCTTCTCCGCCATAAGGAGTTGGTGTCGTGTAGTGTTTACGAACTCGAGTAGGTGACTCGGGAGTGGAGTAGGCAAGGAAGGTGTCCTTGTGGCGAACCACTATAAATCCTCGTGTTGGTTTGTCTATCCTTTTACTTATCGCTTTACTTTTATTCTTGTATTACATTGTTTATTTTCTATGTGGTTGATGTCTATGTTTGTGATACATACTTGGTCTTTCATATAGTCATAAACTATATTTAACACTTTACATATTATGACACGCTTGATCAAGAAAAAGCAACCGGACTAATAGTGGTGAAACTTGATTTATAATTAACCATTAATCTTGCGGAATCTTGTGTGATATTAAGGGATTGGCTTTACATGCCGTAATGCGTTAAATGCATCCTCGCGTCGAGATTAGCAAATGCAATGGTTTATACTATATTTGATACAAAAGTTTTAAGTTTGAAACCAAACGTATTCACCCCCCCACGTTTTCACATATGTTATTCGACGACCTTATTGACGACATCACTCATATGGTCCGCTTGAACTAAATGGAGTTACATATGAAAATGGTATTACCTAGTCGACGGATTTACCCACGGTGGGCAACTTTGTCAAATCATTTACGATGCCACAAGACGAGAAACATGGATTCTTTAAAAGCCGACAAGAAAGTGCAAGAAAAGATGTCGAACGAGCTTTTAGTGTCCTCCAAGGACGTTGGAGAATTATACAACAACCCGCGTGCTTACACTATCAACAAGCTACGAAGAATCATGTACACTTGCATCATATTGCACAACATGATTTTGGAATATCAAAAGTTTGCGATAAGTGAATTTTAGTCCACAACAAAATATATAACATACTGATCGAGAGATGCAATATACAACAAAGAAAAGCCAAAGAATTACGTGATAAACAAACACACGAAACTCTTCAAAGAAATATTATGGAGCATCTTTGACAACCACAACAACAACAAAATTAGTTTATTAATAATTTTATGTATTTTTATTATTTCGTAATTTAAAAAATCATTTTTTTTTCTTTTAATTTTCGCATTGTAATTTTTATTTTGTTATTAATAAAAATTAGTTAGTTTGAAAGAAATTATAGTATGATGAGACCCAAACGTGAGGTTTTGGCTTTAGTGGCTAGTGAAATGGTATTTTGATGTGTGAGTGATAAGCTAAGTGAAAATGAAAATACCGAGGTGATATTTTAGCACGACACCGATGCTCTTATTGTGTAAATAAAATAATAATAAAAAATCAACTCTTGAAAACCCAAAATATCGATATCATCACAAACCTTTTACAAACCCAAAGACTATAGACCAAGGGAAACACATTTTCACCTTTCACCTCAGCGCCACCTTAAATTTCTCTCTCCTCTCACTTCCTCTCACGCACACTCCCTTATTTGTGGACACGGTCACCTTACCTCTACCTTTCACACTTACAAACAAAATAAAAAACTATAAAACAATATACCCGGCCCCACGTCACACCGAAGTAAACTCGGTGAGTGTTTCACTCTAATTTGTCTTGGGGGACGAAACTCGCGCGTAAGTTTTCACTTGGACAAGGAAGTCACGTGTGACTTTAGGGCCACTGGGCATACTCGCACCTTTGCCTTCTAGTCTAACCTTAATATAATTCAATTTATCATTTAAGGATTTGAATTTGTAAAAATATGTATATATAAGAAAACACTAACCCATTTTACTCAATCATCCATACCCTAAAAATACTACCGAATGGATGATGATGATGGTGGTCTTGGTGGTACGAACTATGATGGTGATGGTGGTGGTGGTGGTGGGTGGGCGGCTTAAAATTTTAGTCAAAATTTATGCATTATAAGTAAGGTAGATAATACTATAATTATATGGATCAATGTTTTGAAAGGTTCAAGGCGCACTAAGTCGCAAAGGGGGGCAAAGAGCCTCGAGTCGAGGCGCATTCTAAGGCGCGGGATTCATGAACGCGGCGCACTAAATACATTAAGTTTTATAACATATGTGACCATTTATGTAGCTTAAATAGCACAAAATAACATTAAAATACTTAATACATGACACATATTGCCATTATAAAGATTAAAATTGGTCATTGTCACTTAAAATGGATCAACTCTTTGGCTCGATGGCCTATATAGAGATTAAATATGCTTGTGTCTACACTTGTAAACTTACATCTAACAAAGCTAACAATTTAACCCAAAATATCAAGCATGCAACGTATTAATATTCAAGGGACAATGCCACATTTTCATGATAATATGTCATAAAGAAATACTTAATGAAACAAAGTAACTTCTTAAATAAAATTTCAATCAATAAAATAAACATAAAATCAATTCAAATTTACAAATCATACAAATACTCACTCTATGAATTAAAAGGCCCATGTATATAACTTATAAGGCCCATTTTTCTTATCTTAATATTTACAAAAGGGCCCAAAACCCATTACATCTCAAGGCGCAAAAATCCCGGCGCGATTTTGTGGGATTCATGCATGTCGTGAGGCTCGATCTAAAAATCCCAGGTTAGAGCCTCGTGCGACTTAGCTTATTAGCATTTTAGCGCGATTTTGACAACTATGATATGGATATGTTAGGGTATGCTTGACGCAATGGGTTGGGGTTGGGGAATGGGAAATTTGGGGTTCGCTTTTATTATAATCCAAGTTGAAATTTGTTTGCAAATGAGCTTAAACTTACGCTTATTATTGCAAAATTACAAAATCACATAATTAAATGAGTTTTGTATAAGTTAGATATTTTGATGGGTAAATAAGAAAATTTATTGTTCAAAAGTTCTTTAAAGTTTTAACCTTTTATGGGCTAAAGTTTTAAGTTTTTTAGAGGCTTATGATTTCATGTTCTCGCACGACAAACTAAACTTACTTTATCCGACTTATTTTAAAAACCCAGTTCCATATATGCAAGATAAGCCCTTTCACAAACATGGCACAAAATCATCTTATCATGATATGTGCAGGCATGACGGAATCAAGATCAAATATACCTAAGACACAATTTTTTGAACCGTAAAAAAAAATAAAAAATAAAAAAATTGGCCGGATGCATTTAAGATATATTTAAAAAAAATTAATATTTTTTTTTAAATTATATTATACTATATACTAAAAGGCGTTAGTGAATGGGGTTCCAAGCTATTGTATTACGGAGTAATTATCACTTTAATCTTCCTTCCTATTGGTCTATCAGGTATAGTTTAGGACAAAAGGCAGCATATTATTGGCTGTTAAAATCAATCATCTCCACTCGCTACAATGCCCAATGAACAGTACACACCGTTATAGCACTGTTTTGCACTGTAGGCCCGTTATGCTACTCCGTTTTTTTCCCCTAAAACCTACCCTTCACACCATACTTCCTTGAGCTCCTAGAAAATTCCAGCAGCTCCTCCATCTCATCATTTTCCTACCAAAACCTTACACCCACACTCCTTCTCAAAAGTTCCCCCCACACTGACACACAACCCAGAAAATTTACATCAAACAAGAATCATTGAAGAGGTAGATTATCAAATATTCAGATACAAAATATACCCATTACTTTATCATTTATAACCAAACATATCTGTGTATAATTGCAGGTTTGAACATGGATTGCAAAAGAGGCTGAAGTGCCGTTGCCATGAATTTTTCAAATCAAGGTATGTAATAATTTAAGTTTAAGTGGATATTGATAAGATTTGGGGTTAATTTCTGTTTAGTTTACCCGTTACTTCATCCTTTTTATTAATTTGTGGTTAATTTCTGTATTGATAAGATTTGGGGTTAATTTTTTTAATCAAGGTATACCCATTACTTCATCCTTTTAACTAATTTGTGGTTAATTTCTGTTTAGTTTAAGTGGATATTGATAAGATTTGGGTTTTGTGATCCGAGTGTGGCTTCTCAAACAGATTATGGTGTTTTGATAAAGAAATTTATGTGGAACAAATTTGCAAGATTTTGGTGTTTTAATTGATTGATGGTTAATTTTTGTTTTATTGAAATGATTATTTATTGGATTTTTTATTTTTTATTTTTTTTGATGAAATTCAGTTTACCTCAACTATTACATGTAAGCATTTTTATTGTAGTGAAATTATCACTAATGACAATTAGACTCTTGCTATTATAGGACCAGAGGTTTGAGGGTGTATTGGGTCCGTTTCAAAAACATTTTGAAGGCTTGCTTACTACAGAGTCATTGGGTAAGCCACTCACGATTAAATTCTTCTACTCGGAAACCCACAGCTCTATAACGGAGTTTATTGACCGGGCCAGTATGGGCCTATGGGGTGACAATGGGTCTTTCAAACGCAGCCTCTTCATATACTTCCGACTTTCAGCACACTACGTGCACCTAACAATCGTCATTTGAAGGTATATTGGAATTTTATCGCTTATCTTAAATGCTACATTACAGTAATACTATAGATGGGAATTAGGATATAAAATTCCCTTTTGCTTGATTTACATTTGAGACCGATTTTGGAATCCATTACTTTTATTATAAATTTTAAGTCGGGTCCTATCAAAATGATGGTGAAACACGTAAACACAAAGGAAAGGGAATATGTTAATTTTCATTTGAAGAGGCTGGGTCACGAAAGTCTCATTTGTCTCACAGGTACTGTAGCGACATAATTTTTTATATCGATCATTTTATCTTTTTTTTTCTGTTCTATAATTACCCAGTGTTTCGAGGGTTATTACAAAACTTATATTAAATCAATAGTCTTATAATTCTTATGAAATAAATTAGAGTAACTATTAGACCCGTTCGCTGTTCCCTTTTAGCAATTTTCAGATTATAACTATTTGACATTGTAGACATAAGGTAAAATACATATTCTCAAAAACTTGCTCATAACTAAATGGGTCAAACTCGACTTTTTTTACCTTTGTTGTGGTATTTTTTAGTGGTTTTTTTAGAAAATGCCAGGCGACTGAAACAGTAGCTTTTGCTAAAAAAATCAAGATCTAGAAATTTTCATCCTCCTAAGTAAATTTTTTTGCTTATTTACTCAAAAATTAAGGCAGTAGCATTTTTTTCTAGCACAGTAAATAGCTGACTCTGATACTTTCTTCATTATCTCTTAATTCATCAAATATACTAAACAATGCACATGTAGATAATACAGGTCTTATAGGAACACCATGAGTATGGATATCTCAAACCATTTGTCTACAAGAGATAGAAACTAAAATAATAGTCTTCAAAATTGTTGCCATGTACATTGCATATGATACTTGATATCAACATCAGTCGTTAAGTTCTAATATTTTAATCATCCTTTAATGGAACTGCAGGTTTCTGACAAACGGAGATGTGATGATTTTAGCTTCATGGCTGAATCAAGCAACTATTGAAACACAAACTACTGTCCTTGATGACATTTTACAGGTAACTATCCGAGTTGGTTTTGTGCATATGTATTGTCTATTATACACTTCGTCTACTGAATGAAAACTACCTTTAGGTTCTTTGTCACTTGCCATTACATGAAGCTCTTCCAGCCACACATGTCAGCCACATTTCAGAATGTCAATAAAGTTCGATTTCACCATAGACCATGTATATTTTCTTTTGCAATTGTCATAAAATAATTGCCTTTTTTCCTGCATGCGCATCAGGGTACAAGGAAATATCTGTTATATCGGGATAGCGTGACATTATACAAAAGTTTTCTTTTAGTTTCGAGGGATTATAAACATGACTATGTTTAGGTTAACAGTTTCTGTTATAATAGGTAGCACCTGTAATGTACTCGCATGATAACGAGCTGATTTAGGTTATGCTCAATCTCAAAATGGCTAATAGTTTTAGCTCAAATAGGAACGGGTCAAGTGGGTTACATGTGTTGGTTTTAGTTTTATGCTCTTAAATGTATAATTTTACAAGTTCAAAATCCACCACCAGTAAGTTAGTGGCATAATACTGATACAATAAACTTTTCGTGCAGTTTCTATGGATGCCAATTTACCCAAAGTGTAGGCTGAGTTTTGCGACTAAAGTGACGCTCTAGGCATTTAAATAGTTTGCACTGAGTTTACGGACAAACTTTTCCCGGTCTCGCAAACCAGTTCAGGCTTACCCTTAAACTACTTTTTTCTTTTTCCAATCTTTTTAGAAAAGTTGTACTGTATTTGCACATAATTTACTATATATATATATATATATATATATATATATTCTTATACGTCAATGTTAATGAACCTGAATTGCTTCTGTATGCATATTGCATTCTTTCAATGAGACAAAGTAACGGAGTTGACATCATCTTCATGTCGCACAATAATTTGCTTTAGGTGATATTCTATAATATCAACACAGCGCTCCCGCAGCAACGCGTGGGTACCCTTACTCGTTAACACTATAAGGTCACGGGCAACTGCGGGAACCCTGATTCCGTGTCCCTGGATATGTACATAACAATGACCTATGCAGAACAAATAAAAATTGGTATGATGTACCTTAATCAACAAAGAAATGAAATTTTTGAGAGTTGGTAGCTCAAAAGATGAAAACAATCATTTAAGATAAGTTACAGCTTTGCATGAAAAAAAAATGCAATATCGTTGATGAGATATACAATTGCTGGTTTTATAATATATAAATGAACGTATGACGATCTTTGTGTTCCCTACCACAAGTACCATATATTAATCATTTGACCCAAAGTCAAAAAAGTTGTCAACGATGAAGCTATTGTGTATGTAGTTAGTACATGCAATCAAGCCATAAATTAGAGTAGTCAGTGTAAATTATCTATATAATATCATTAACAAAAAACTAATTTAAGTATTCTAAAGTCGTCTTACCTTAAAAGTCAAAACTAATAAACTAAATCAGAAGATCTTCCTATGGTTTGGGTAGGAGTTGATTAGTTGACTCTTTTTGGGATTAAATCCTAAACTAGCTAGCTCATTATATTTCGAATCTTATTCATAATGCAGATAATAGCCGTAAACTGTTAACAATCAACCAAAGAATTGGTTTGGTGGAAGTCTTAAGAAAAAGTCAAATAATGACTAAAAATATAAAGGATGGCATAGTGGTATATTTACAGTTATATTTATGTGTATGAATGTGCATATCAAATTAACACATGTAATGTGCCAGATTAGAAGAAAAAAAACTTTAAATTTGTCATTAACTCAAAACTTTCCAAACTAGAAATATACCCAAAAGAGAAAACATAAAATTCCGGCCAGTCGACATCATGTTTGTTCTCATAATGTGTACACAACCTTGCCCACGTTATCTTTTTATTCGCACGGTCTGTAAACCTTTTTTTATTATGCCTTTTCCAACACATATTTCCATTTTATAGTATACTATCCACTCTCAAAACATGCCCCAAATCCTATCTATGTTTTATGGTTTTATGGTACAAAAAGAACATATATTTGCCAACTATTTATGTTTATAGGTCTCTTGTTGTGGGGCATGAGTTAATTTTCTTTAAACTTTTCGGTTGACGTTTATATCTTCTAAACTTGCTGCTTTTAACATACCACGTGTTTTAAAAATAAAATAAAATAATCAATTGTAAACGCAACTCCAATTCTTCTAACGGTTTATATATAAAGTAAACGAGTTGTACCGATTTGCATTTCAACAACATCCATCTTTGAATTATAAGATGCTCTTCATGACCAAACTAAATGTGAATTTTGAAAAGGTACTATTGAGGTGTTTGATAGCTATTAGAAAAATCATTGTTAGTAATAAATTATCATGTCTTTAGTTTTAAGATAGGTTGTTGATACTCACACCATTTTATTTGATAGTTACACCACTTTAGATAAAGATCAGATAATTTTAGACAACGCACAACACTATAACGCATGATGTGGGTGAAAGTATAAAAATTTGTGATGTAGTATCAATACCCTTTAAGATACTATACTTCAATTGAACTCATAGTATACAACAAATCCCTTAACTTTGAGAATTCAAATATGCAAATTTTAATCTAATAAGCAACACAAAACAAAGGCGCATATACCATTTCTAGTTGCATACTACATGTTCTCACAGTGTGCACATCTTCCCTTTCTTTTGGAAGGTCGATTATATATACTCGTCCTTATTCCCAACACTTTATTCGTTTTAATACATCATCACATATCTAATAAAATGATTGTTATAAATAATTTGATCTCAAGTTTCACTTTTTATAGTTTTTAGTTCCAATACCAAATTCAAGGTATGTGAATCCCTCTTAACACGGGTTAGTATCTTTGTAGCATTATTCTAGTCATCCAATAAAGTGACTTGTGAACTTGTAATGTTCCATTATAACATTTTATTATATTATTCCAACTAAACAATCAAACCAGCTAAACATGCTTTATGTTGACCAAAACCTCACCTCAACAACCCCTATTTAAGCCCATATGCCACACCACATTGACCATCACCACACTCCAATGGATCATAGCTTTAGCAGCTCTACCTTCGAGGATGCAGAAGACAATGCTTTTTATGCCGAACTCACAAGGCAAATATTGCTTTTAACGGATGAAGATGATGAGGTACAAGTGAGAAACAAGGGAGTGAGACGGTGTAACCAAAGATGGTCATTGATGCCCGGAACGTATTCTTATTTTAGTTGGTCGGAAAGTGGTGAGGTCTCGGTACCTGGTTGGATGGAGAGGTTGTGGGCGACAAAAGGTGGCGGGACTGGGGTGTTTATACCACGTGGCGTGGCACATAGGTCCAAAAGAAGATATAGCAAACCAAAGAAGAGCAATGATAGGGGCAGAGCAAATCCAGCACCAGGACACAAGAATCTTGGATCATCATAGGAAGTGGTACTTGTGTACGTCATATGTTACGTAATTTGTATCAAGAGGATATACTATATTCATAATGGCATAAATGACCTTACAGGTTTGACTGTGAGGGCGACTTAGTCAATTAGCATGCCTATGTAAGTTGACAGAATTGCCCTTTCGGTTAAAGAGAAAACGGGGATGGGCATTGGGCACTGGCAGTAGGCGAGGTTGTTGAGTTCAAGGGTATTTTGTCATTCAAAATTTAGCTGGTTTAACTGCTCGGAAAAATTCGACTTTAGACCCTTATGTTCTCTTATTTTAACTCCATGTACTTTTGCTCCATAGTGAATTTCACCCCCTTTATCCAAAAAAATTGGTGCATATGTTGTCTAATCAAACAAATACTTTCAATTACTAAAGATGCTACATACTCGTTTGAGCACCAAGTGTGCAAGAGCCATAAGGCTCGCGTTATATACGACAACCCCTGACCCACAAATAACTTAATAAAACACAAATACAACACACACAACCAAAAAAAAAAAAAAACGTATAATGTTGAGTGTTAAGTTTGGCGCGAGGACGGATAACTTAGCGTGGGGTCAGGGTGTGGGTTGGTGTTATAGGGCTGAGTTATACGTCACCAACCAACCTATAACTCACCCACACCGAGAGCTCTTATTATCACAAATAACAACCATTTTCATGAGTCATAATCAACAAACCCAGAGCAATGTGGCAACTCTTATAATGAGTCGTAATTGCTCTAGATTTATCGACTATAGGCCCGAAAATTAAAGAGTTGCCTCATCTTAATTTACAATATCAAGGTCCAACGAGCCTGCCCAAATCAGACTAAACATTTGAGTTCCATCACTAATAGCTTCTAAACTAAGCACGTATAGAAGAACCCTCATCAAATCTTTTCCTCAAACTACACAAGACTAAAAAAATTGGGAATTTAACTCCCAAGCTTAAACCGCATAACAGCTAACCTTAAAGTCTCTTCAATCGTCGAGTTCAGTCCTTGGGTCGTGCTAGCCACAATGAACTCAATGCACGAAGACGGGACATGTAATCACTAATGACAAGAAACGCCCTTGCACTTTGCCTTGTCGTCAATATTCGGTGCAATTGTTGTAACGTTTGCTGCCTCAATAAATCAGCCTGCCAAGATAAACATTTTTTTAACTTCTTAAGTTTTTATGCTCGTTTTTAGGATCATATTGTCTAAAGTTTACCTGGTGAAGAAAGTTCTCAAGCGTGGTAATCTTTCCCATAGCTATAGCCATTTGACCCATGTAATCGCCTACATTACCCGAGCTAGTGAACCCCACAGAGAGTGTCAACAAGCGATTGTTGCAAAGCTTCCATCCCTTGAGATAAAGCATCTTCCGCTTGTTGTGACGATTGTTGTAAATTACATATCCCCATCAGCTGTTGATCTGTCAATGGCTCCAAATGGTTCCCAAGTATCTAAAACACAAATGCGTAAATAGCTTGTACTTAACAAGTGATTATTACAGAACAGTTAGTCAAATGTTTAGTCAAACCTTGAGAATCTCCGATGAGCGGAAACCACCTATCCACAGAAAACAACGTTCGGCTGGTGTCTTCCACATGCCGGAAAGCATGTGAAATACATCGGATTTTGCGGCTATACTTTTAAGCCGGAAGATTTCGTCATAATGTGACATGACTGCTTCAACAAGTATACGAAGTTCGTTGTCGGGAATCTGAGTGTTGACTGCTGACCGGAGTTCATTAATTAGTCGTTGATGATCGTCTAACCATCGTGAATATTCCATGTCAAATGCTAAGGCTCCTGTTAGCAAGTTGTAAGATCTTGATATTTCACACACAAGTCATAAAGTAACTTTAGTATATTTGACAGAAGATTAAATACCATTTCCACCAACTACACTATTGTGATCTCCAGAAGCTCCCGCAGCAATAAACATACCCTACATCAAAACGAATTGTAATTTATAATGCAAAATTAAGACTTCTTATTGCAAGATTTTATCGGGAAGAAGTATGGCATTGCGCAGTGAAGGTGATTATGGGATATGAAACAATGAGATTATAAGCCGTTTTGGTGTTTGGAAAATTTAATTACTCAAGGATTATGCAAAACTACTAAAATAGCTAACTAGAATTAGTGTTTTTGACCTCAAAACTGATTATTAGACCCACTTGCTAATAGTAGGAGTACCTGCTGGCGTGCTCGTTTAAGCTCCTGCTCAAGATGCGTAAGCTTAATTCTACTACTTTCCAGCTGCTGAACATATGCCTGCATCAATATAACAAAATCCAGTTAAGCAAAACCATCAAACACATTCGAACATGTTGCAAAACAAACTCATATTACAAAAGCAAGATTTATACTTTCTTCCTCAATCGACTTTTCCTAGCAGCTTCTCGATTCTGAGCCAGCCTTCGTAGTATCTATTAACAACAAATCATTAACACTATAAACTTCACCATCAATATTTTTAACAAAAATCGCAACAACAAAATAAGTCACTTAGCTAACCTTTGGGTCCCCGATTTTCCCCATTGATCCTTCCATAGAATCTACTGCAACTTGACCTCCATGTCGACCACTGTTAAACTATTAAAAAAAAAAAAAAAAAAAAACCCCAAAACAAACAAAATACTCATCACCATTAATGATCATTTGAAAATAAAAAACATGTAAGTTTTCTAAAAACAAAATATATTTACACAAAGAAAAACAAAAATAAAGACCTGATTTTTATCATCAGTGTCAATATCAGTTGAAGTGTCAGTTTGCTGGCTGTTATCTGCAATAGCAGACTCGCCCCAATTTTCAAAGTGCCCTTTCCCCATGACACCACCACCACCATCACCATCACCACCACCATTAACAGCAGCCACTGTAACCTTATGGTGGTGGTGCATCATAAACTGCCCTGTATCCACCCCTGTACCTATAGAACTCATTTCTGTACCTGACCCAAAATTCTAAATCAAACAAAAAAAAAAGATTTAGTTTCCCAACAAACCCTCATGGCAAATTGCACAAAAACACAAAATATTTAAAATTTCAATGTACCCACATGCTAAAATCATACAAACATACAAAAAAACCTATGATAAAACCCATAATAATAACTATAGTTACCATGTGATGATGAGGACGAAACTGTAATGCATTATTATTATTGTTTATAACAACTGCAGCATTTCTTTCATTATAAACTGAACCTACC
The DNA here is from genome assembly GCA_022545495.1 of Chrysanthemum lavandulifolium. Classification (NCBI taxonomy): domain Eukaryota; kingdom Viridiplantae; phylum Streptophyta; class Magnoliopsida; order Asterales; family Asteraceae; genus Chrysanthemum; species Chrysanthemum lavandulifolium. The sequence continues at coordinate 122,185,215 of CM040246.1, forward strand.
ACCAACCAACAAATATATTTCAAAGTTAAGACTACGACAAAAATATATAACATATATAAACTACATTAAAAAAAAAAAAAAAAAACATAACATTACTTCTGCTTAAATCAACAGCATCGTAGTGTTGAAGCTCACCAAGATCCGTAAAACCAGTATCATTTCTTCCATTTTCATCTCCTCTGTTTTTGTTTTCATTAATGACCAAACATTAGTATTAACATCAAAAAATGGTATGAAAACTTCATATATTTTGCCCTATAAGCTAGTATAAAAATGTACACTATGAACAAGCTGTTTTCTTTCATGCAAGTACTATAAATATAAACTCAAACACCCTTTTAACAAGAAAAAAATATACCTAATGTAATAAGGGTTATGTGCATACAAGTCTGAAGCAGTGAAGCTTTGCATTTGTTGTTCTTGAATGGTGGAAAATGAAAATGTGAAGAAAAATGATGGAAGGTAAATATAATACTGTAGTAAAAAAATATACGGAGTAGTAGAAAAAATAATAAATGTGTGATGATCTTTTAGCTGGTAAGCGAATCACAGTACGGTAGCCTTTTCTAATTACACCCAAAATAATAATGATAATAGTAGTAGTTCGTCAGAGATATGAAAGAGAGTGTGTTTCAAGTTTGTCATTATTATGGAGTATTATTATTTCTCTCTTTCCCCCAAGTTTGAGCATTTTAGTCTCCCGATACATTTGCAGTCATCCCAAATGAAATACAGTAGTATATTGTGCGTAGTAGACTAGTAGTACTGGTAGTGTTATACGCAACCCATAATCCTAGCCTCAGCGCGTGCCTATAAAAACTTTTCTGTTCTACTACAACATGTCAACGTGTGGGTTGAAAGATCAAAAACGGTTAACTTAAAGCACCAGGTATAATAACGTGAACAGGAGCGTTATGCGTACGTAGGGTGAACAAAACCGATCGAATCCCGAATTTCGTCCCGATCCCGAGTCTCGAATCATGTTAGTCGGGCTTGTCGGGGTCGGGAGTCAGTTTCTGTTTTTCGGTTAGTCGGGTTTCGGGCTTGTCGGGATCCGTCGGACGGGCCGAAAACCAAAACAAAACAAAACCGATCAAATCTCGAATCCGCCCCGATCCCGAGTCCCGAATCATGTTAGTCGGGCTTGTTGGGGTCGGAGTCGGTTTGTGTTTGCCGGCTTGTCGGGATTCGGGTCGGGATCGGCCCGATGCTCAGCCCTACTACGTGGTATGCGTTAAGCCTAAGTTAACATCAAGTTATTATACCGCCTTCTTCAAGTTATGGTCTGAGTTATAATTTGCGTTGTCATGGCAACGTAGAGTCAGAGTAGCTAGTTGACAAAAAAGTTGTTATTATGTATGTGTAATTTGTAAATATTTAAATAATAAGAGGTGTTTTTTTTATGTTAATGTTGAAATTTTAAAGCTGATGTGGCGCGGTGTTAACTCATAACTTGATGTTACCACACCAAATGCTTTTATGTTGTGTTTGGGAGAAGGTGTTTACGGGGACTCAGGGGCCTGTTTTTTTTTAGACTAAGAAGATTATAAATATATGTGGCGTCTATATTTATTAGAGTCACTTATTGATGAGGAGTTAACATTTTTGCTTTGGAGATATAAAAGAAGTAACAAAAGTGGGTCCAACTTAAAAAAATACTATTAAATATTTTTTTTGAACTCAATCCCTTAACTAAAGATAAAAAGAAACACTTCTTTAATCTTATGAAATAAGTTGGCTTATATAGTAAGGGTGCGTTTGGTATCCCCTAATCGGAATGGGTCTATGAATTTCATTCCGATTCAAGGTGTTTGTTTAATGGGTCCGGGAATGAAATGGATATATAATAGTCATAGATTCATTACACACTAATTTGGTGTCTATGAAATCCATTCCCGTGGCCCTTCTTTTTTCCACTACAAAACTCAAATATCTATACACTTTTCATACCATATTTTGTCATCCAAACATAAACAATCGTAATGATACACTTTTTCATATCCATTGTCATTCTACCTCATACCAAATCTGATACCCATTGTCATTCCTAACAACAAACCAAACGGGCCATAAGTTTTGTTTGTGTACAGTTTTATAGAAACTTTTGAAGTATAAGCTTCAACCGAATAAAAGGTGTTAAAAAATTTAGACGTGACTTTTAATTTATTAAATTACTTAACATTATGTTCTCAAGTTATATTTAGAGAAGGAAGCGATCAAATTTTACTTTATTTTATTGTTTTGTATTCTTAAGAATTTTTAAGGGATTGAATGAAAAGGTGAGGAAGAAAAGTGGAGGTTAATTAATGTGTTTTGTAGTAAATGCTTTTCGGTAAAACCTTAATCTTTAGACCGGATGGCAAAGGTAAGGTGAGTGGCAAAGTGAGCCCTCCACTCACTCGTGAGTATCATGCCTTGGGTTGAAGGTCACACGTGAGTTTCGCATATCTAGGCACATTAAGGTGACTCGTTCACCTAATTGATAAATGTGCAAATTTGATACCGTTTGTATATATATATATATATATATATATATATATATATATATATATATATATATATATATATATATATATATAAAGAAAAAGGTCCTCACTACCCCATTTAAAAAAATGTATGTATAGTTTGTATATTAATTTGAGAGTATGAAGCACGAAAGTAGTGGACAAACTTTTATTCATTACGAAAGTAAAGGAGACTACATTACATAAAAAATTAAATCGCGATACATAAAAAAAAGACATGTATTAGAGCAAGGGGTACGGGGGGCGTTGGTTCTCGCCACTTCCAACGTGGCAGCTCGCCAAAAAATTTCGTCCATCGCCATGATACCACATGGCTTCGCCAGTATGCAATTCGCCGGGGAAACAACGAAGTAAACGACAAGGAACATATCCGTTGCAATCACTATTTTGTTAACGGCATTATTTAAAAAAAAAAAAAAAACTTTCCCTACCCTTTATAAATAATACCTCATTTTATACAATCTATCACACAATTTTATTTCATTCACACATCTCTTTCAACTCTTTACATCTAATCAAAATAAACATGGTGGTTCAAATTGGATTCGATCTTGATGATTTCGACGATATCAAGATGATCTTGAAAGTTGCAAGTTATGGGCAATCGTTGCAAGAAGATGAAGCCGAAAGTTCACGCAATTGTAATTACATCTACCATGACCGTGAAATTGCCGAAACCGTCTTATATCAGACTATTTTTCGGATAATCCAAAATATCCGGAGTACTATTTCAGGCGTCGATTTCGTATGAGCCGTAGACTATTCTTACAAATAGTACAAGGTATCGAAAATCATATTCAAACTGTTGATCCTCTTCCACCGCATTTTGATTTCTTTAGAGTCCGACCCGATGCGTGTGGTGTAATGAGTATGAGTGTAATTATGAAATGCACATCTGCCTTACTCCAATTGGCCTCACACCGCCCGATGCATTTGATGAATATTTTCAAATGGGGTCACACACGCACGTGATTGTCTAGATAATTTTACTATGTGTGTTATTGAGTTGTTTATGCCCGAGTTTTTAAGAAAGCCTAGTTTAGTTGACATTCAAAATTTATATAACGCACATAACACGGTCCATGGGTTGCCGGAATGCTTGGGAGCATTGATTGTATGCACCTGGGAATGGAAAAATTGTCCGCTTAGTGGCAAGGGCAATTTCATAGAGGTGATAAAAATATCCAACTATTATGCTTCAAGTCGTTGCATCATACGATTTATGGATTTGGCATGCATTTTTGGGGTAGCGGGTGCGAATAATGATTTAACTGCTTTGAATCATTCACCGTTATTCGACGACCTTCTTGATGACATCGCCCTAAGGTTCCGTTTCAAGTAAGCGGTGCAACCTTTCAACACGGGTATTACCTAGGCGACGGATTTACCCAATGTGGTCATCTTTGTCAAATCATTCTCGATCGCATATTCCGAGAAAAATGCCTTGTTTAAACAAAACAAGAAAGCGCCGCAAAGACGTTGAAAGAGCTTTGGTCCGCAGGACGTTGGCATATTATAAGCCAACCGCACGTGCTGGACTATCAACAAACTAAGAAGAGTCATGTACACGTGCATCATATTGCATAACATGATTTTGAAAGATCAAAAGTTTGCAATATCCGAAATGAATGAAATTTTTGTTTGTCCGCGAGCAAATTTACAACGGACATGGATTGAGCGATGCGATATACAACGAAAGAATGCCAAAGAACTGCGTGATAAAGCAACGCACGCAAGACTTCAACGAAATATCATTGAGCATGTTTGGCAACTTCATCAGCAACAACAACATTAATTTAAATTTCGTATGTTTTTTTACTTCCCAATGTATTTTAAATTTCGTATGTTTTTTTATTTCGCAGTGTATGTTTTTATGTTGTATTTTTATTTTAAATGAATGAAATGAATTTAGTTGTGTTTGGAAAATAAGGAAAATAAATAAAATGATAGTGGGTGGGGCCCAAGTGAAGAGAATTGGTGATGTTGTGATTGGGGGTATTTTTTTGTTGGTGTGTTGGAGTGATGTGGAGGTGATGTGGCACACGTGGGGCCCAAGTGAAGAGTTGTTAATACAAATAAGCCGTAAAAACGTTTATTTATATTTTACGATCTTCTAATGTTTTGTCGATAACAAACGTAAAATCATTTTAACGAAACAAATAAAATACGTAAATGGTTTGAGCCAATAGTTTACTAACACACTTACGTTTTCACATAAAACACTAAACAAGTAATAGTGTTTTCATGATTTAGTAATACATATGTACAACAACTAGTGTTTACATATTGGGTAAATATATACATACTTAGTATGTATTATAATGGGTAATATAATGGGCAGAAGTTTAAGTATTTGACCCATTGACTAAATACATTGAATGTAGTTGGGTAAAACCCAAAGTCCATAACCCATACCCATGGAGCATAACCCATAACCCATTGCATGACATCATGCATAAGTCATAATGGGTATTATCCATGACCCATGGAGCTAACCCATAACCCATGGACTAGATGCATTGACGCTAGATACATTGTATCTATTTGGATACCCATGGTCCAAAGTCTATGACCCATAACCCATGACCCAAAACCTATGGGCAAACAGGAGCGTCCCACGGTTCCCCAGTTTATACTGGACGGATCCCTCAAGCAAGGGATCCATGGGATCCGTGGAACAGTAGCATGTTTTCTTCTATAAATAATGAGCCATATCTTTATTGTAGGTTTTCACTCCTACACATACTTTCACCTAGTATTGTAAACTTTCTAACCTCAGATCCAATGGATCTTTCTATGTAGTTTGTGTTTGTTTTTGTGTGATTCTCTAGGTTCTTCTTAAAGGCGAGATCACCACCTCTTGAAGTCGAGCAAGCTCAAGTCCATGAGTTGCCATACTTCGTCATCATCAAGAATACCGAGGTTCTCTTGTTGATAGTTCTTTCTTCCTCATTAGAAGTGTTGTGTCAAAGGCATTAGTGAAGGATGCCAAAAGGGTCAAAACGAAGGCATTAGTGAAAGGTGCTTAACGTCCATGTCAAAGGCATTAGTGAAGGATGCCAAAAGAGTCAAGACGAAGGCATTAGTGAAAAGTGCCGAACGTCCGTGTCAAAGGCATTAGTGAAGGATGCCAAAAAGGGTCAAGTCAAAGGCATTAGTGAAAGATGCCAAAGGTGTACAATCGATATGGTGTATCGATGTACAAATAGAGATAGGTTGTATCCAAGGATATTGATATCCTTGATGATGTTGTAATAAGGAGTGGGTCTCCTTTGGGATAGGTGTTGTGTAGTGTTGGGTAGTAGTTCCTCCTTTGTAATGGAACTCGGTATCTAGCCTTGTACCGGATAAAGTGTAGGCGACGTAGTGATAGGTTTGGTTCTACCTTGTGGAAGAACCCGGTGTCTAGCCTTGTACCGGAAAAAGAGTAGGCGACGTTGTGAAGGCTTCTCCGCCATAAGGAGTTGTGTCGTGTAGTGCTAATGAACTCTCGAGTAGGTGACTCGGGGAGTGGAGTAGGGCAAGGAAGGTGTCCTTGTAGCCGAACCACTATAAACACTCGTGTCGTGGTTTTGTGTTTCTTACTCTTTACCTTTGCATTACATATTTACATATCTATCTATCAACATCCAACATACACATCTGAATAGATTGACATAAGTCGATCTAAATATTTTAAAACAAAGTTTTAATTGGTAAAACTATTCAACCCCTTCTAGTTTTCCACAATTGGCATCAGAGCTTCGTTACCAAGTTTCTTAGAGTATGTTGTACTTTAAAAACTTGATACGATCCGTATATGATTGAAAACTACAAAGAAGGAAATCTTTTAAAACAAATTGTTTCTTTTATGTTGGATAGTGATAGATTATTCTAACATTTTCTTTTAAGAAATCTTCTTGCTAGGATCTCTCCAAAGTCTTCATTTCTATTCAAAGAAAATGAAGTCAACCTTCAAGGAAGAACCTAAAAGTAATCGCAACCTACTTATACTAAGTACAACGGATTACTTTAAAAGCTCATGAAGTATTTCGGATTTATGGTCTCCATAAACCATATCAAGAGTTTAGAGGTATGTTCACTTATCCACAAATTAGCTAATTTACGTTTACATGGATATGTTGATAATTATTTCATTAATTTAGACGTTAATAATTTCTAGTCTCTAAAAAGTCTCTTTTCACCACTTTCTCGACTTACTTATCATCGGGAATAGTATTCCTCCTTGATTTTCTAAAGATCGTCAAACTAACGCCGCCATCACAAATAGATCCTTGATAGTTAACCTATCAAAACACGTTGACCAAACGTCTATTCAATTAGGAACCTCAAAGCTATTTTTGTTCCATAAGCTAGTGTATAACTTATTACAAAAATAACACCAAACACCCTCTTTCTGTCCACAGTAGCCGGATCCCACAAGTTGTACTAGCCGGATCCCAATTACAAGGGATCCGGGGGAACCGTGTGACAGAAACCAATTATACGTTTTTCAAAACCAATTCTGCTCTTTTCCCTCTCCTCACAAAACACAAAAACGACCCAATTGCTGCTTTCATCTCCATAGGGCTTCACATCCTCAAGCATCTCCTTCTAGAACATCATTGTAAGTAATTACACTCATATGTTCTACTCTTCATCATCCTCATCCTAGGGTTTATGGTTTTCAATTTTTTTACATCAATTGATGAAATTAGGTTTTGCAAAATTAATCACTAGAAAAGGTTTTCACATAACTAAGATTCTATTGTGCTTACAACATTGTTAATACAAATCAAAACCATAAACCCATCTCAACAAATTTTACCTAATTGGAATATTTGTTTTTCTAGGACCAACCATGCCTAAAGCTACCCAACAAGACCACCATGATACCGTCCACTACCTCACTAGATACTATCGAAAAGAGGAGTTTTCAAAAACCGATCGTAAAATCTTCAAAAGACTTGAAAAATGACTTATTCACGAAGGTCGTGTGGTCAAGGAATGTTTCCTTGAAAATACCGACATTCGTCAAGTCTTCTCGGCAATCAACTTTGATTGTCTCCTTGATATTGATGAACAAATTTGTCCGGTTTTCATCTTTGAATTCTACAAAAGTGTTAGGATCATTCGAAATAGTGATGATAGCATCTCAATCGCTTTTATCATCAATAATCAAAGCCTTACTCTACCCCTCAACACATTTGCACAAATCCTCCGCATTCCTTGTGAAGGAATTTGTATGTACTCCCAAGATTGGGCAATATCCACTCAATCCTTTGCACTAGATTCCAAACCAATCTACCGCACTCCTCTTGATGACCCCGCAATTGTTCGAGACACCATTTTCCAAATTAGAGCCGACCAATCTCGCTTCAACCGCAACAAAGAGCTTATTCACCGTGATCCCTTTCAAATGGAACTCTTCGAAATGCATCCCATCTATAGAAAGTGGGAAGAAATTCTTAGGGAAAATGTCATTAGTTTGGTCGGAAACAAAGACCATCCAAATGCATGTCTTGTCCAAATGATATATTGCCTCATTCACCAAAGGCCATTTAATCTTGCCTATTACATGGTGAAGAGAATGGCCGGTGTATTCAAAGTCGCCAACATGGTACTTCCCTATGGTATGCTCCTAACACGACTCCGTGAGTATGTTAGTGCAATGCAACCTTCTCCTATCAACGATGATCATTTTCTTGCCGATCACGTCATGGTACCACTCACCAAACAACCCTCTAAACGGTTCATGGTCAAGGGAAGAAGACCTCGGGCTCTCCCAGACTCCTCGGACGAAGAAGAAGTAAATGTCAACCCCGTTGCCAACGTCAATTTGGACCCCATAACCTACTGTGAACAACTTCCAACTCTTCCAAACGAGACCGAAGAATTCAAACAATTGAAGGGTATGATCCAATGCCTAACTAACTACGTCGTGAAGTCGGGAAAGAGGAAGAGAAAAGATTGACAAAAGAGACATTAGGATTATGGTTGTTTTTAGACATATTGTTTATCATTTTGCAATGGATGCTTATGTTTGTGAATGGTTTATCTTGATTGTTTGGATAGTTTCACTACTTTTCTTATCTATGTTATGGTTTATGAGATATTTGCTTGTTTTGATGTTCTTTATAGTAGAGACTAGTAGCAATTAGTATGCATAGTATAGTGCAAAAGCGCACATTTTTACGTGATGCTTCGATCTGCATTCTCGGATCCTCAAGTTGTACTAGACGGATCCTCCTTTTAGGGATCCGTGGGATCCGGGTGATGTAAATACAATGCAGACCCCACACATCAAACCAGCCCACTAGATCACTTCACACTAGCTAAACATAATGCCTTAGGACCACTTAAGTCTTCCTCAAGCTCGAGAAGCTTCACACTCACTCATAGCTCATTTAGGATCACACTCAAAGTGCTTTTCAATTTATCATTTCACCAAAACTCATCATTCTTCCGCTCCTATACTCACACATCATCTCTCACATGTCAACACATCTAGTTTTATAAATCTCTCAATTTTAGCAAATTGATTTTAGTCATCTCTACCTCAAAATGGGTCAAAAACTAGTTTTTCAATTCTTATAATTTTTAAGGAATTTTTAAATTTTATCCCAAGTTTCCATCTGATCTCTAGGGTCATTTAACATCACTTGACACTCTCAAATCTCCTAGTGTCATCCTTGATCACCCATTGGTGGTCATAAAGTCCCATTGTCCTTCCATGAAAGGCAATCATTAGCTACCATCACTCATTACCCTTGATCATTTAAGTCACATTTCATTTAAAACACTTAAGAAGACTGAGACACTCAAGATGTATAGGCGGATCCCTAGGATTAGCCTAGACGGATCCCTCATTGGAGGGAACCGTGGGAACCAGCTGGCAGATTCAGCAAATCCTAGCTAAAACAATCATTTCAAGCTCTCCTTGCTAACTTGAACACTCCATCTTGTCTTAATTAAACTCCTAGATCAGTGCAAATCTGTAGTTGACCCTTGTGCATGCAAATCATCACATTTCAAAGGATCTTAGTGGCTTAAGTCTTTAATGCACTTCCCAAATCCTTCCCTTTATAAGCCATCTTGTTAGGACTTCTTAGTCACCAACCACAACTTAATTCTCAGCATTTAGAAACCTTTACATCACTAATCTTTAGTCATTTCATCATGAGGAAAGCTCCTAGTGCTAACTCATCCACCAAAGGACCACCCAAGAAACTTGCTCGTGTTGTACACGAAATTTCCTCAACCGAATCATCTCCCGTTAAATCCACAAATGCTAGGATTTCTCCTCCACCAACTCAACCAATCAAACCAATCCCCAAAAGGATTGTTCCCACAAAAATATCATCGCCAAACACCACAATTCCTCCTAAACCAAACACACCCATTTCCACCCAACCATCACCTTTGGTGCCTAAAGCCATATCATTTACCACTTCACATTCATCTCCACATCTCTACAACTTGGAGGACTTGCCTCCTAGGCCATCCCATCCTCCACCATTGCCGACACTCTCTTCAATAGAAAAGATTGTGCAACAAAACCAAGGTGTTGAATCAACACTTGCACCGGTATCTTTTTCTCCATTTCCCTCAAATGGTCCATTTTGGATTATGAGGAATCATCAAAGTCAACCACCCGACCACATGGAAGTTGACACCTCTCTACCTCCACCATCATCCTTTGTTGAGCCATCATCGAATGTGCCTCCGCCAATCCCTCCTTCTTTTGAGGATCCTCAACCCTCTTCACTTGATCCTCCACATCAAGCCACTCCATTTCTACCACCACCTTTTCCGAGCCATGACAAAGATTGTTATCATTGTCAACACGTTGAAGGCTTGATACATGAACTACGTGAAGAGCAACGTTTCATGTTTTATCACCTCCTCGAACGTTTCGATGAGGTCAACAAACCTAAACAACCGTGAGCTTAAGGATTCAAGTGGTGTCCTAGTCTTAAGCTCAACTTAGATAAATTTAGGAATCCCAAGTCATGTATCTTTCATTTTCTTAGTTTTTGGAGTTATGTACATCATTTCTCTAGTTTTATTAAATGAAATTACATGTTATATGCCATATTGTCTTGAGAATATGTTTGGTGCCTTGATACATATCTCATTTTGATGTTAACATCACTTGTTACATCACCATTGTTGTCTTATGCTTACAGACAGACGGATCCTTCAGGTTTACTTAGACGGATCCCTCCAAAAAGGGAACCGTGGGATCTGTGCAATAGAAGACCTGGTTACTACTAACTTGAGTCTTATTTGCAGGAAATTATGCCCTATATACTTGTTTTCTAACATTTGTTTTGTAGATTTTCAAAATACACATGAAGACTTTGACACCCTTAGCTAGGGGAGTTTCGTGTCAAAGCGATACATTGCAAAATCATTTGCAATATAATTCACATAGGATTACATTACATGACGTCCTCCTTGCAAAGTTGCAATCATCAAGGGGGAGCATATTCGTCACAAAGACGAAACCATTTGCAAACATACTTGCAATGCACTAGTTTAGTATTTCTTCTTACTTGACGCCCTCACAAAGGGATGGACTCATCAAGGGGAGCTAAGTCGAGAATACTTCTCCTCACTTACTCTCTATTTTTCATATTTTTCTTTTCACATGTTTTTCTTAAAACAAGGTGTTAGTTTATTTTCGACATTCTTTTTGTTTTGACAAAAAGGGGGAGAAGAGAGTAAAAACTCCAATTCAAACTTTTACGAATTTTAGTTTTTCCTTAAAATAATCTTATGTTTTGTCATCAACAAAAAGGGGGAGATTGTTAATACAAATAAGCCGTAAAAACGTTTATTTATATTTTACGATCTTTTAATGTTTTGTCGATAACAAACGTAAAATCATTTTAACGAAACAAATAAAATACGTAAATGGTTTGAGCCAATAGTTTACTAACACACTTACGTTTTCACATAAAACACTAAACAAGTAATAGTGTTTTCATGATTTAGTAATACATATGTACAACAACTAGTGTTTACATATTGGGTAATATATATACATATGTATTAATATGTATTATAATGGGTAGAAGTTTAAGTATTTGACCCATTGACTAAATACATTGAATGTAGTTGGGTAAAACCCAAAGTCCATAACCCATACCCATGGAGCATAACCCATAACCCATTGCATGACATCATGCATAAGTCATAATGGGTATTATCCATGACCCATGGAGCTAACCCATAACCCATGGACTAGATGCATTGCATCTACTAGATACATTGTATCTACTTGGATACCCATGGTCCAAAGTCTAGGACCCATGACCCATAACCCATGACCCATGACCCAAAACCCATGGGCAAAGAGGAGCGTCCCACGGTTCCCCCAGTTTACAACTCGGACGGATCCTCAAGTAAGGGATCCGTGGGATCCGTGGAACAGTAGCATGTTTTTGTCTATAAATAGTGAGCCATTTCTTCATTGTAGGTTGCCACTCCTACACATACTTTCACCTAGTATTGTAAACTCTCTAACCTCAGATCCAAAGGATCTTTCTATGTAGTTCGTGTTTTTTTTATTGATTCTCTAGGTTCCTCTTAAAGGCGAAATCACCACCTCTTGAAGTCGAGCAAGCTCAAGTCCATGAGTTGCCATGCTTCGTCATCATCAAGACTACCGAGGTTCTCTTGTTGATAGTTCTTTCTTCCTCATTAGAAGTGTTGTGTCAAAGGCATTAGTGAAGGATGCCAAAAGGGTCAAGACGAAGGCATTAGTGAAAGGTGCTTAACGTCCGTGTCAAAGGCATTAGTGAAGGATGCCAAAAGAGTCAAGACGAAGGCATTAGTGAAAGGTGTCGAACGTCCGTGTCAAAGGCATTAGTGAAAGATGCCAAAAGGGTCAAGTCAAAGGCATTAGTGAAGGATGCCAAAGGTGTACAATCGATATGGTGTATCGATGTACAAATAGAGATAGGTTGTATCCAAGGATATTGATATCCTTGATGATGTTGTAATAAGGAGTGGGTCTCCTTTGGGATAGGTGTTGTGTAGTGTTGGGTAGTAGTTCCTCCTTTGTAATGGAACTCGGTATCTAGCCTTGTACCGGATAAAGTGTAGGCGACGTTGTGATAGGTTTGGTTCTACCTTGTGGAAGAACGCGGTGTCTAGCCTTGTACCGGAAAAAGAGTAGGCGACGTTGTGAAGGCTTCTCCGCCATAAGGAGTTGTGTCGTGTAGTGCTAATGAACTCTCGAGTAGGTGACTCGGGAGTGGAGTAGGCAAGGAAGGTGTCCTTGTAGCCGAACCACTATAAACACTCGTGTCGTGGTTTTGTGTTTCTTACTCTTTACCTTTGCATTACATATTTACATATCTATCTATCAACATCCAACATACACATCTCGAATAGATTGACATAAGTCGATCTAAATATTTTAAAACAAAGTTTTAATTGGTAAAACTATTCAACCCCCTTCTAGTTTTCCACAACTTAAACTAAGTATACTAAAATGGGTAAAACAAGTATATACTAAATGGGTAAAAACTAGCAAATGGTATTGACCCATAACCCATGGTTTTATATATACCACTTAACCAAGTTCATTGTATCTAGAAAATAAAACCATGGATCAACCCATAACCCATGACCCATAACCAAAAATACCCATGGGTAAAGAGGCGTTCCACGGATCCCTAGCTTTGTGCTAGCGGATCCCAGTGGAAGGATCCGTGGGATCCGGGAAAGCAGTGAGAATTTTCTCTATAAATAGAGAGCCATTTGTTCCTTTCTATTGATCACTTTACACACATACTTCCCCCAAGTATTCTAACCCTCTAACCTCAGATCCAAGTGATATATGTAGTTTGTCTTTTGTTTTTGTGTGATCTTCTAGGTTCCTCTTATAAGAAAGATCACCACTTCTTGAAGACATGCAAGCTCAAGTCCATGAGTTGCCATGCTTCGTCATCATCAAGACAACTAAAGTTCTCTTGTTGATAGTTCTTCCTTTCTTCATAGATGTTGGGTTGAAGGCATTAGTGAAGAATGCCGAAAGTGTCAAGATGAAAGCATTAGTGAAAGGTGCTCATCATCCGTGTAAAAGCATTAGTGAAGAATGCTAAAGGTGTTAAGACGAAGGCATTAGTGAAGGGTGCCAATCGTTGTGTCAAAGACATTAGTGAAGGATGCCGATGAATCAAATCAAGTAGCATTTGGGAAGAATGCTTAGTTCGTATAATCGATGAGGTGCATCGTTATACATATAAGTATTTGTTTATTTACAAGGATGGTGATATCCTTGATGGTGTTGTAACAAGGAGTAGATCTCCTTGAAATTAGGTGTTGTGTCGTGAAGGGTAGTAGTTCCTCCATAGTAATGGAACTAGGTGCTTAGCCTAGTACCTAATAAAGGGTAGGCGACGTTGTGATAGGATTAGTTCTCCTAAGGTGTGAAAGAACTCGGTGGTTAGCCTAGCACCGTATAAAGGGTAGGCGACGTTGTATTAGGTGTGGTTCGCCTTGGTGTGAAAGAACTCGGTATTTAGCTTTGTACTGGAAAAAGGTTAAGCGACGTTGTGAAGGCTTCTCCTCCATAAGAAGATTGGTGTAGTGTTTGCGAACTCTCGAGTAGGTGACTCGAGGAGTGGAGTAGGGCAAGGAAGGTGTCATTGTAGCCGAACCACTATAAATAACTTGTGTGGTGGTGATGTGCTTACTCTTTATCTTTCATTACACGTTTATATACTTATCTATCAACGTCCAACATAAACAACCAAATAGATTGACATAAGTCGATCTAAACATTTAAAAGGAAGTTTTAAATCGGTAAAACTATTCAACCCCCCCTTCTAGTTTTCCACAATTGGCATCAAAGCTTAGTTACCAAGTTTCTTAGAGTATGTTGTACTTTAAAAAACTTGATACGATCCATGTATGTTTGAAAACTACAAAGAAGGATTATTTTTGTCATATTTTAAAAATCGATATATTGTTTATTGTTGGACAATGATAGAATGCTCTAATATTTTTTCTCTCTTAAAGCATTATCCGAATTGGATTTGGAGTTACCAAGAAAATGATAAGGAATTTATCCAAATATTTCTTTTTGCAAAAGGAATGTTTAAGTATTCTTACAACATAAACGGAGATTCCTAGAAGATCACAAAATATCTAAATACTTCTTTTACTAAAAGAATATTTGGAAAAGGTATGATCTATAATTACTTACATTTATTGTTATTATCATAATGTTAGTTGCATGATTTACTAGAAACTGTTCTTGTAACTTTTTATATTGTTGTCCCTATCTTATTAGTTTTCTCCGACTAAGTTAAAACTACATTACCAACTCACAATAATGATATCGTAAGTTATATGATAACATCAATCATTATTCATCACAAAGGATTTATTGACGTTTCATGTACATCAATAAATTTCCATGTGAAACTTCTTATGTTATAATAAAATGAGATTTTATTATAATGTTTGAAAAGCTTCCCAAGAATTATGACTAATTCTTAAAAAGGGAACCTCGTCTAATAGGAATAGCATTAAATCATCAAAACCTCAAACCACAAGTTTTAGAACCTTAACACAAAAACATTAGGCGTTTTAGAACTTCCAAACCATAGTTATCAAGGAATGTTTGGTGACTTTTTGCATTATGCGGATCCCCGTTTATACTAGCCGGATCCCAAATGAGAGGATCCGAGGATCCGTGCAATGAAGACAATATAAGCTTAAAATGATCACCGTGGAAGTTCCACAATCATTCTCACCTCAAAGACTCACGAACAAGAACTCTAGTACTGTTCATAGTAGCAAATTGATCATTCTTCTCAAGCTTAACAATCACTTGTGTAAGTATAATCTTCACTACATTGTTAATTTAATTCCTTGATTCTTAGAATTACAATATCTTCATCTTTAAGAGTTGGGTTCAAATGGGTTTATCATAATTTGTCACCACATTGTTTTCTAAGATAATCTAAATCAAAGAATTAACATTGTTAATACAAATTAAACACATTTCGTGAACTCAACAAAGATGATGCGAGCAAAATTGTGATTAAACCCTTTAGGTTACTATTAACACCACATTGTGGTTGTATTGTTTAGGAACATCATGCCAAGCAACAAGCAACAAGATTACCAAGACACCACTCACTACATTCCCATGTACCATAGGAAAAATGGATTAAGTCTGGACGATAGGAAAGCCTTTAAGTTGCTTGAAAGGAGACTCTTTCATGAAGGTAGAGTCATTGATTCATCATTTCTTGCAAATACCGACATGAGGGAAGTATTTGGAAATATTGGATTTGATTGTTTATTGGATATAAACGAGCAAATTTGCCCGGTCTTTGTGCTTGAGTTCTACAAGACTATGGGTATAATTAGAAATGATGATGGGTCAATCTTAATTGAATTTACCATAAATGGACATGAGATACTCTTTCACTTGAGGAGTTTGGAAGAATAATAGGGGTTCCATCCGATGGTGTTTGCATGTATTCTAATGAATGGTCGTTGCAGGAGCTACACTCTATGGTTGATCATCACGACATTTATCACAAAATAATCCCGGAAGCAACCACGGTAAGGGACACCGTGTTTATGCCAAGAGCATCCCCTTCAAGGGTGACTAGAAAGTCGAGAGTGATCTATAGGGATCCTTTTCAAATGGAGCTTTCGGAGATGTTTGCATTATATAGAAAATGGGAAGATGTGATAAGGGAGAATGTGGTGTGTCTAGTAGGAAACAAGGATCACCCCAACGCATGTCTAAGCTTCATGATTTATTGTCTTGTGACTGAGACTCGCTTCAACATTGCCTACTACATGATCAAGAGAATGGCAAGTGTAAGAAGCATGGACAAGATGGTACTTCCATATGCAATGCTTCTAACCCGTCTCGCTAAATTCATCTTTGCATTAGACCCTTCCCCACAATCCTTGGATCATAGCTTTTGCAATAAGGTTATGGTACCATTAACCGAGGTAGAACAACAAGGTTTATGGTAGAAGGCAAGAGGCCACACCCACCCACGGATTCCTGGACGAAAGGGAAAGGCAAAGAGAAGGTGAAGGTGAAGGGAGTAGTAGCAACCCACTCGAAAATATCAATCTTGACCCCTTGGACTACATTAACCAATTACCAAACATCCCCAATGAATCACCCGAATGGCAACAAACCAAGGGAATCTTCAAGTGCTTCGCCAATTTCTTAAGGAAGAAGAAGTGAAGATGGTTTGATAAAAAGTGGAGGACGGGTGAAGAAGTGAATGAGAGAAAAGAAAGGTAAAGTCATAGGACTCAAGTGCGTGATGAACAATTTCAAACAATGGTTTGTAACACTTTAAATTATGCTTGTAGAATGTAGGTATGGCCATATATTGGCACTAAACAACTCTAACTTAAGTATTTGAAAATGAGATTTTACGACCCTTGAGTGGTCGTCGTCACTCATTCTAGGAAATTTAGCTCTTCCTACCTTGCCATACATTATAGTAGTTGTATTCTTGCATTTAGTCCCCATAGAAACAACTAAGAGAAGCATTTACTAAGAAGTGCAAAATTGCACATTTATCGAAAGCCTTCGATCTGCGGTGGCGGATCCCAAAGATTGTACTAGACGGATCCTCCCGGGAAGGGAACCGTGGGATCCGTGGTATCGATATACAACATGATTTAGGTACATCAAAATAGTCTACTAGATCACCTCAAACAAGTCAAACATAAGATACTAGAGCCAACTAAGTCTTCCTCAAATAATTGAAAACCTCACCTCATCCATGACTTATCTAGGATATATTTTTGAAATATTTTGATTTATCAACTAGTCAAAACTCACCATAATTCCGCTCCAACACTCACACATTATCTATCACGTTTGATAGCACTTAGTTAGGTATATCTTTTAATTTTAGCAAATTGATCTCAATCATCTTTGACTCAAAATTAGGCTCAAAAATTAGTTTTTCATTTCTCTTTATTTTTAAAGATTTTAGTAAATTCCTCTTAGGACATCATCTGACCTCTAGGACTTGTTATCACCATTTCTGTTAGGAATTAAAAATTCCCGGTATTAAAGAGTCAGTCACCTCAAGTATATGTAATCATTAGAAAGCTCGTAGTCGTAGTAATCCTTAAGTTAAGTAGTATTTAGTTTAGTAACACCGTGGAGAACAGACGGTCTTTACCCATCGTATGTCCGATCCACACCCGATGTGTGGCGATTTATGTAAGACTATAAATACTCTCTACCTTCCAAGGTAGAGTTGGAGCTCATAATAATATCTTTCACTTTCTCTCACTAAGTTCCCTAAACCTCTAACTTTCTCTCTAGAATTCCATCTATATGCTACTTTGTGTTATGGTTTGATGTGCATGTGAAAAGTTATATCTTACAAATGGTATCGTAGACATGGTTAGATCATATCTTGCACATCTTTGGATTTATAGTGGTTTTAGGTGGTTTTGAGTTTGAAAAGTTTAGTGGTTTTGCATCATTGGGTGATTTCTTGTGTTAAAGTTTGAATTTTGTTGGTACTTTTATGTTAAGAATCATCACAAGTGCTTAGGTTTTCAGTTGGATAGCTTGAATCATCTTGGTTGGGTTGTTTTAGGATTGAAAAGTGATGTTTATATGGTTTTCAAGCTAGCGACTTAGCTCACTGAGTGTTTTCTTGGTAGCGACTTGCTTCACATTTTGTAGCGACTTCACGGTGTTGGAGCTAGCGAGTTAGATCTAGCGAGTTAAAGTACAAGTAGTGGACTCTCCACCACGAGTAGCGACAGTGGTAGCGACTTGGTCTCAGAGCGAGTTGCTCGTTAGCGACTTGTATCTCTAGCGACTTGTGTGGCAATTGTCGCCAAAATTTGGCTAGCGACTTGGTGCAGTGAGTTACTACTTAGCGACTTGCTTTCTGTCTAGCGACTTGGGATCCTAGCGACTTGGCTGTCTAGCGAATTAATTGGTAGCGACTTAGTGCATTTGTTTCTAGCGACTTAGTGCATTTGTTTCTAGCGACTTAGAGCATTATCATCTAGCGACTTGAGTGATTGTTTACGGTTTTCTCTTGATTTAGTAAAATCCCGTGAAAGAATCTATTTCCGGTTTAATCATAGAGTTATAAAACCCGTATAACTGTTAACATGTCTACCAACGTCCCTACCGTCATCTCCATCGTTGTCGAGGATGTACAAGCGGTGGCTCGGATACTCGCCCACCCATGCTTGACAGAACTTACTACGATTCTTGGGCTCAACGAATCGATTGTATTGCCTTGGAAAGGAAAATGGTGTCAATATTCTCAAATCCATTGATGAAGGACCATATCGAGTTGAGACGACTAGAGACATACTTGATACTAATGAAGATGGTACTCCCTGTTTACGGAATGGACGGACCTAAGATGTATAATGAGCTTGATGATAAGGAGAAAAGAGATTCGATGCGATATCGGGGCTTCAAACATTGTTCTTCAAGGTCTTCCTAAAGACATCTCAAGTCGATCAATCATAACACCGATGCAAAGGCGGTTTGGGATAATGTTAAGATGCTTCTCTCAGTTCGAATCGACTATGGAAGACAGAGAATCCCAACTCTATGACGAATTCGAGCACTTCAAAATGAAACCGGATGAGAGTGTCTATGAGTACTATGTGAGATTTCATAAGTTAGTGAATGACATGAGGAACATCGAATGACTATGCCTAACATTCATTTGAATTCAAAGTTTGTGAACAACATGAATCCCGAATGGCACAAGTTTGTCACAATGTGAAGCTCACTAAAGGATTGAAGAATACAAACTATGAGCAACTCTATGCCTTCCTCCTTCGAATGAGAGACATGCTATGTTTGAAAAATTGATTCTCAATCGGTTCAAAACCAACCGTGGAGAGACAAGCTCGCCTAATGACTCAATGACCTTCTACTCAAACATAGGAATCACAACCAAAGCATCACAAGTCATACCCTTGGGGAATGGTAATCACAAACTCATTCCCGATCCCATGTTCAAACAAGTCGATGCCGATGCACACGTGGTAACATCATTAATCAACTAGCTCTTCTCATTAGTCAAAACATGAATTCTCCCACAAACCAACAACAACCTCGAATCGCATCTAACCCACATAATCAAGCCTTTGTTAAAGATGGAAGGATCGTGGTGCAACCGATTCGGAAAGACAAGATGATCGGGGAAGAGGTGGAGCTGGAGAGGTTATGTTGGAAACCGAATCGAGGAAGAAATGGTAACCAAGGTCAACCTAAGCCAATCAAATGCTATAATCGTGGTGGTGAAGGACACATTGCAAGGAACCGCACATCTCCAAAGCGTCCATGAATCGCCGATTACTTCAGAGATAAGATGTTCTTGGCACAAGCTCGGGACAATGGTGCTGCGTTGGATGAAGAGGAATTGTTGTTTTTTGCCGAGGGCAATGCCAAGACCTATGATGCGAGATGTGGATGAGCAAAACCTATTCGGAGATAGGTCTTAATCATCATAATGCCTTTCAAGTCACCGATCGTGATGCATACGACTCGATGTAGATGATGGACCCATCGCACACACAATCTTTATGGCTAGCATCTCTCCAATGGTTTCTCCCAAGATCTCTTCTTCACCACAAGCTGGCCCATCCAAGGACAAACTCATCTCGAGGTATTAAAACTATACGATGAAGGCGATGTGCAATGGATGCATGACAAAGTACAATCAACTGAAACTATTGAATCAAATGTTGAAAATATGGGTAATAACAATATTGTCCCATACGATCAATACGTGAAACAAAGTGAAAGGGAAGTTGTACCAAGTGATGCATCTTCTGCAATCAATAATAACTATGTCTTTGATGAATACACCGCATGTGCTCCGATGATTCCGTAATTTTCGAACTAAATGCCTATAAGGAACGTGTTGCTATTTATGAACAACGTGCAAAATTTGAGTTGACCACTGTGAGCAGGAAATGGATGACCAAGTATGTACATGAATTAGAAAAGTAAGTTTAGAGAAGAAGTATTGAAACAAGAATTACATTCCTTGCAAGAAAAACTTTCTAAAACAAATAAGCAAAAACAAGAACTTCAAGAAAATTTGAAAATGCTTAAGCAAGAATTTAATGCAAAGGAATCAAAACTCTTGAGAGATTTTTCTAATCGAAAACTTTGAAAACAAACTTGAAAACAAGTTGTACATACAAGGAAACACCATTCGATCGCTCACATGGTCACGAAACATCGTGTCTTAAGCGATAAGCATAGCATTCCCTTGTTGAGGAACCAAATCCAGAGGTAATTAAAAGGCTAGAAATGCTCATAAGGTGCTTTATGATGGTAATGAAGTCCTTAAGCCTAGGCGAAACCTAGTTGCGTTGAGTGCACCGAGGAAGATAAGATATTAAATGAAATCACTAGGAAAAGATGAATAAGAAACAAAATCATCTCTCCTCATGATTACAAGAAGGAAAACTGGATTTCCTTGAACAAGTTTAAGCCTCGAGACTTTGTTGACTCCGAACAAGTCTTTCGAAAAAGGATTTAGATAAGCGTAAAGCGGAAAATATTATTGAAACAAACCCTCCCTTTGGAAAATGCCTAGAGCGACCGTGTATCCTCCTAATACACCAATGCATCTTGTTCCTAGAACAATTGCCACTAAAAGCAAGACATTAATTAGCCAATACGTTATATTTAAACTATTTGTTGATTTTGAGAAAACTTGCAAGAAAAGGATCACACCCACCGGTATAATCAAGGAGAAAGAGGTTTTGAACAAATGAAAGAATGTTATTTAAGCGAGGTCATGCCTTCTTTAAACTTCTAAAAGATCACTTTGAGAGTCTTAAAAGGGGTAGAAACCGATATTAAGGGTATGGAAAAGGAATTTGATGCAATGGTTGTTGAAGTTAGTGACTATGAGCGTGCTTTGAAATATAATGAGATTGAGAGAAAGAACCGCATACATTAAATGAGAATCTTATTATCGAATGTGTTGCTCAAGATGTCTTTTTCATCGCTTCAAATTGCTCTATTAATGCTTCCAAATTTCATGAACTATCTGTGGCCCCGAAAGTCTCCCATGATCGTGTCATTGAGTTTGAAAAACTAATTCTAAACTAAATGAGAAAATTGAACGGATGATCATGACAATTTGGTTAAACATTTTTCTAAACTAGAAGTTGAGTATTTTAATCTACAACTAAAATATCAACATCTCAAAGAAAATGTCAATACTTCAAATATCAAGACATCTTCGATGCTCCGAGTTTGATGCGCTTTTCAAATTAACAAACGAGATGAACGATTCAAGCTCGATGTAACACGATCGTAAAGTTGAAAGCCCAAATCTCTCAATTAAAGGATCAAACGAACAATATGACAGCTCCTAAATGCCTCCTCCTTTAGATTCTCAGAATTCTCAAACGTTTCATCTTCAAAACCTAGTAAATGCTTTACAAAAGGAAAACGAAAGTTTTATAGAAGAAAATGAAAAGGTTAAACGTCATTTCAATGAGTTATTTGAATCAATTAAAGTCACTCGTAACAAAAACAACGAACAAATAGCTTCATTGCAAAAGGAAATTGAGAATCTGAAGGGTCAGGTGAAAGGGAAAAAGCCAATGACCAATGTGGAGAATGTTGTATCAAAGGTTCACTCGTGTAATAAATATGCTTTATCTGTGACATATGTCCCTCCTCATCTAAGAAACAACAAACTTGCCATTCAAACATATTTCTCATCCCTTAAGGATTGCTTAGAATGCCTGCTTGAGATTGTTGAAGAGGATAAGCTAGAAACCTCATGATAATGCAATTGGACATGCATGCTTATATGCCAAACGATCTCAAGAAATCTTAGAATGCTTGATCACAATATGCCCAAAGACATTAGGTGAGAGAGTTAACCCTTTGATTCCATGCTCAATGCCTAAGGCCAAATATGATATGCACTCGATTCCCAATGTTTTGAATGTGAGACGAGTGTACCCTTGAGCGCTCAGATTCTAGATCCGTCAATGCTAAGAAAGAGAACTCAAGTGTGCCTTCTAGGAGTACAAATCTCAGTACTCTAGTCTTAAGAATGTGAACCGTAGTGCACTGCATGTAGTTCAGATCCCAAAGACATCTAAACAGTGGTGCAAAGAGTAGTAAAACAAACTAATGTTCCCATTCCTCTACAGAGTAATCGGTGACATTAAAGGGAGCGGTCAAAGTCTCAAGACAATACAAGGAATGATAGGACCTCGCAAGCTAAGAATGTGCCCGAAAAGAGTAGAAGAACAATCTAGGAACTTTAAGTTTGAATCGAATAAAACGAATCGTGTTGATTCTAGTATTAGCCATAGGCGATCTTGTAATTAATTCAATTCGATACTATTTGCAAACCTTGTACCGATGTCCGCTTGAATTCGCTTTCTAATCATGAATGTGGTGTTAATGTTCGCCCAATGATGTTAATTGTCCAGATTAATATTGTTAATGCTAAAGTTCATGCTAGGAAGGCTAAAAGGCAAAAACGTAAGAAAGTTAGAAAACAGTGGAAACCCACAGGAAGAACATTCAAGAAAATAGGCTTTTATTGGACACTGTTGGTCTTAAGACTAATCGATAATGCCCACTAGAAAATGGATGCCCTTGGTAAAACTATTCCCTTAAGAAGTGATCACACCGTGAATGTGGCTATCATCGACACTAGTATCGCATCTATTCACATCGATTCCATTGCATCACTTTTCGATATGAATGCTTCTATTTCGATGTGGGTGTTCCAAACATTGTTACTAACCAAATGGAACCCATTCTTGCATGGGATCCCAATTATCCGATTATCCATTCTTGTCTCGTGTTCAACCGCAGATCGTTCAAATCGCTCGTGGTACCGGACTCAGTCGTTCCAAGCATATATTTGGAGACCGGTCGCGCTCATGAACTTCGTGAGCAAATTCATCGGGATGTTAGATTTGGTAATGATCATTTCGGTGCTATTATGGGTTATGGAGATTATGTTGTTGGTGATAGTGTCATCTCTAGAGTGTATTATGTGGAAGGTTTAGGTCATAATCATTCTCTGCTGGTCAATTCGTGATTACGATCTAAGTAGCCTTCGAAAACATACCGCTTTGTTAGAGATCTTAATGGTAAGGAACTGCTAAAAGGAACTCGTGGCTCAAATCTTTACACCATCTCTATCGATGACATGATGAGGCCTCTCCAATCGCTTGCTATCAAAGGCTTCTAAAACAAAGTCATGGTTATGGCATCGTCGTCTCAATCACTTGAACTTCGCACCATTAACGATCTCTCCGTAAAGGACTTAGTTGTAGGTTTACCTAGACTAAAGTATGAAAAGGATCATCTTTGTTCAAGATGTCAATTGGGAAAAAGCAAGAAGTATGCCCATAAACCCAAACCTACTAACTCGTCACGAAGTTCTTCATATGATTCATATGGATTTATGTGGACCAATGAGGGTGCGAATATCTTTGGGAAGAAATATGTGTTAGTTGTGGTTGATGATTACTCTAGATTCACCAGGTCAAGTTCTTAAGGACAAAGGATGAAACTCGATATCATCATCAAACTCATCAAACAATTGCAGTGCGACTAAACAAAACCGCCGTAATTATCATAATGCATAATGGAACCGAGTTTGTCAACAAACAACTTAGTGAATTCTATGAAAGCGTTGGAATCACCATCAAAGAAGTGTTCCACGAACCCCTCAGCGTAGCGGTGTAGTTGAAAGACGAAATCGTACTCTTGTTGAAATTGCTAGAACAATGCCGATCTACTCAAAGGTTCCAATGTTTCTCCGGGTCAAGCAATTGCCACCGCATGCTACACACAAAATCGCTCCCCGATTCACACTATTCATGGAAAACTCCATATGAACTCGTCCACAATGTAAAACCTAATCTATCTTTCCTTCGTGTGTTTGGTGCATTGTGCTATCCAACTAATGAGGGTCAAGACTTAGGCAAACTTAGGGCCAAAGTCGACATTGGAGTATTTGTAGGATATGCATCAAACAAAAGGGATACCGAATCTACGACAAAAGAACCCGAAATATCATGGAAACAATTCACGTTACGTTTGATGAGTCGACCGGTCAAATGGCTCCTGGACACTCCACTCAGACCCGTGACTTCAAAACAGTCCCATTGGTTCATCCCTTGTTCAAAACTCCTCTCAAGAAACTCCATATGTACCTCCATCCAAGATGATGTAAAGAAATTGTTTGATCCTATGTTTGATGAACTGTATGATTCAATTACTAATGAGGTCTGATCCCTACAATGAGGTTGCTCATATTCAGTGAATGAAGTCAATCCTTCGCCTCAATATCTTTAAGTCAAGAAGCACCGCTGCGATCCTTGATCTCATCAACAAATCATCATTCTTCAAATGTACATCATGGAAATGTTTCGCATCAATGATGAAGTTAATCCTTTGCTACCCTCGAAGATGCTCCATTTGAAAACATATTTGCTACTCCGAATCATCATCGAACCATCTTCTTGAGAGACATCGACTAAGCTACCTCGGTTCCTCAACAAATGCCACATGAACACCTCGGAAAATGGACTCACGATCATCCATTAGACAACATCATTGGTAATCCCTCTCGCCCTGTATCAACCCGAAACAACTTGCAACCGATGCCTTATGGTGTTTCTTCAACTCCATACTATCTAAGATCGAACCAAAAGATGTTAAAACCGCCATGAATGAAGACAATGGTTCAATGCATGCAAGATGAAATTCATGAGTTTGATCGTCTTGATGTATGGGAGTTAGTACTGCCCAGATCGTGCTATGATTATAGCTCTAAAATGGATCTTCAAAGTAAAACTTGATGAGCATGGTGATGTGTTGAAGAACAAGGCTCGATTAGTTGCTAAAGGATATCGTCAAGAGGAGGTATAGACTTTGAAGAATCTTTTGCTCCAGTTGTTCGAATCGAGGCAATCGTAATCTTCGGCTAATCGCTAGTAAGAACATGGTAGTTTATCGATGGATGTAAAGACGGCATTTCTAAACGGAGATCTTAAAGAAGTCGTCTATGTCGCCCAACTGAAGGATTTGTGAATCAAGAGCATCCTACTCACGTTTATCGTTTGAAGAAGGCTCTTTACGGTTTAAAGCAAGCTCCAAGGGCATGGTATGATACATCGTCAAAGTTTCTTCTATCAACCGGATTCATCAACGGAGCGATTGATCCTACATTGTTCACCAGAAGTCGCAAACATTTGATTCATGTTCAAATTTATGTTGATGATATTATTTTGCCTCGATGACCCAATGGAATGTGATCGTTTTCAAATGAAATGAGTTCAAAGTTTCAAATGTCAATGATGGGACAAATGTCATTTTCTTGGGATTACAAATTTCTCAAAGTCCCGAGGCATTTTCATAAATCAATCTAAATATGCAACAGAGATTTTAAAGAAATTTGGATTTGATTCAAGTGACCATTGACACCCCTATGATTGACCGAACCAAACTAGATGAGGACCTCTCGGGATCATGATTGATCAAACGAAATATCGGAGTATGATTGGATCCCGATGTATCTCAACGCTAGTAGACCGAGACATCTTGTTCATTGCTTGCATGTGTGCTAGATACCGTGCTAAGCCTACTAAAAGCACCTTGAAGCGCTTAAACGGGTCTTCGGTATCTCCAAGGAACCATCAATATGGGACTATGGTACCAAGGACACCGGTATGTCACTAACGGCCTATGCAGATGCCGATCATGCAGTTGTCAAGATACACGTCAAGCACGTCGGGAGGTGCTCGCTTTTGGGTGATAAGCTTGTGAGTGGTCTTCAAAGAAGCAAATGAGTACCTCTATTTCCTCTACAGAGGTTGAATACATAGCCATGTCATCTTGTTGTGCTCAAATCTTATGGATGAGATCTCAATTATCGACTATGGCTATGAATTCAACAAAATCCTCTGCATCTTGTGATAATAAAAGTGCTATTGCTCTCATGCAACAACGTTCAACACTCAAGAGCAAAGCATATCGACATTCGACATCATTTCATCGGGGAACAAGTTGAAAAAGGTGTGGTGGAACTATATTTTGTGAGGTCCGAATATCAATTAGTCGACATCTTCACCAAAGCTCTTCCAAGAGAACGTTTTGAGTTTATTCTTCCACGTCTTGGCTTGAAAAGCCTTCAACCGAAACACTCAAACGTCTTCGAGAGGAAGACGAGGAGTAAAGGTCTATCTTCGTCTATCTCTCATGTATATATCTATTGGAAAAACAAAATACAAAATTATAAAACCTTCAAAAATCAAATAGAAAAATATAAAACTTTCAAAATCCATAAAAATTTGAAAAATTGAAAAATCTTCAAAATTATTGTCATTTTGTCATGTTTCTTCGGTTCGATAATATCTACGGTCTTTGTCTTGTCATTCAAAGAATGACACGGACTTTAGATGTTGTTCGAATTCTTTAAAATATATATATATATATATATATATATATATATATATATATATATATATATATATATATATATATATATATTTTGGGAGAAAGAGAAATGGTTTATTGTCATTTTCAGCAATAACCCGGTTTTAAAGAAAGAACAGAGCCATGTTTTTCCATGTTTTCAAATTCTATGCTCGATTCTATAAACATTTATCTCTTGAAAACCAAATGCTTTGAAAAATAACTCGGTCTCTATTTTGATAATCATCGGACTTATTTGTCAAAATCTCTATCTCTCAATCAACAACCTATGTCATTGATTGAGGGGAGAATGATTTCAATTAAATTAAAAGTTATTTGGCATTAAATTGTTTTCAAAAGATATACATGCATGCTTTATCAATGGAGTTTAAAGTCTTAAAATTCGATCCTTATCAGTTCAAACGCTTTCACAATCAAGTCACAATTCTCCTTAAAAGCTTTCAAAATCAATTTAAATCAATAAGAGATCACAAATCTCAAATGATTTGATAATTGTGATCGGGAGAATGTGTGATTTAAAATGGATTTAAACCGATAATTAGGTAAATGATTTTATAAGGATGTACATGCTATCCACGCCCACATGTGACAAACGATTTCAAATTTTCCATGCACATGTTGAGGGGAGCATCTATCTTAAACCTTTGATTTGAAACGCGATCACTCATCCCAATGTGCGTGTTCCTCTAGTATGTGCAAAACTCTTTTCAAACCTCGAGGCACATATTGAGGGGGAGCAAATTTATGGAAACCTCATCCTTCCCGGAAATGCTATATCTACTTGATTGATATGAGAAGTGATGTTGATATCTTTTAGAAAATGGTAATCAAAGAAGTTAATTCTTTCTCTTGCCTCCGTGTGCTAAACATTTTCAATACTTGATGCACATGTTGAGGGGAGTTCTCGTTCTAAAATATCAAAACAATTCAGTACAAAATGCTTTGATAATATATCACAAGTATCCGAATTGATTTTCAAATGGTTTCAATTGGATCCAATGGCGCATGAACAATACCAAATAGACCGACCAACTTTACTTTATGTACGGTGATATAAGGATGATAAGGTTAGGTATTTGTTCCATGATCCGCCGTAGCCGGAGGATCTACCGAGGACAATCCACTAGTTAGTGTAGAAGTCCTTAGGTATGATGATAAAAGGAGAAAAATGAGATATGGGAAGAGTGCGGACTAAGACCGAGCTAGTCTTGGAATAAACCCAACAAGGTTCTAGCTATGAAGTCTCGTAAGCATTGAAGGGGTTGAAGAATTAAAAGAATTGAATGAGAAAGGGTGAAAACAAATAGCCTCCATTTATTCAACCTTAGGGCGAAACCGGGTTCAATTCATATGCTACCGATGGTAACATCGGTATTGAAGACAAGACGTCATGGACCCAAAGGACGCACCGCACTTCAACTTTCCAAACCACTCAAGTTCCTCTTAAAAGGACTTGTTTCATTCTCACGGGAACCGACATTATCTATCGACTTTCTCTTAGAGATGGTTGATATTGAAGAAGGAGACCCTCTCCTAGTCTCCGCACGGGATCCAAATATGCACAAATTGAGTCTAGAGCCACGAGATCATCAATAAATCTCATTAGGACACTTTCAATGAAGACTCTCTGTTTCACACAATGTGGAAAGAGAGAATATATCTTGAGTCCCACGCATTATCCTTGTGGTTTTGCGAACATCCGAGTGATGTGTTTACATATTCACAATGAAGATGGAAAGCCTTCGAGCCAACATCAAACAAGCTCTGGTAGGTGGCATGTGAGATCTATTATATAGATCAATCATGTGACAACCGAACGAAACAATGGGCGATTCAATTTCTTGAATCAATCCGGTTCGAGATATGGATTGACGGATACCTTTGAAAAACCGGTCATTGTGCTTACAAACTCTTTTCTTTAGCACATCGACCGTGTACTATTTTTCAAACCAAAGGTGTTTTATGATTGATAATTGATTTTCAATAAAACCTTCGTTGTATTGCAAAAACAATTTCTATTAAGCAATACACAATTGTTTTTCAAATCTCTTTTCATCAATCGGTGGACTTAAAATTATTGGTTCACTCACTCCGTGTTGTCTTCTTTGAGACGTTCGGTTTGAGAACAACTAGAACATTGCGAAACCCCGTCAAGGAAATTCTTGAATTATACGATCACAGTAAGACATGTCTTGATCAACGGGAACCGTGGGCGTGTACCTCAATTCAACGAAAGTGATCAAAGACACCTTCGTGCGATTTATTGCTAATCTGTTGTATGCGTGTACACCCGACGCTTGCGGTGATCGTAATGAAGCGGTCAATCCATAGCCGCATGCTCACTTAACACATTCAACTCAAAGAAATCATGATTTGTGCATCAATGACTCGATATTTTCACACCAAGCTTCGCACTGGCCGCCAATATCATGATTCAACAAAGCTTCCGCTACTCGATGTGAAGATTTCATGATCCGTAATGTGAGCATGTCGGTCCTGAAGTCACAACATCACATAATGCCAACACCACAAAGGATGTGTCGAGATTGTTGATAGCCGATGATCTCAAAAGATGGCTCAAAATGATTATCACGTGGATCAAGAAAAGACCTCCACTTGAAGTAACCAAACATGCAATGTGAAGAATCAATGTCTACGAGCTTAGGAGCAAAGGACTACATCAAGAATGCAAGATCAATTGTTGAATGTAATATCTATTTGTATTCTATGTAATTTTGGTACATGATTGAGGTGACCTCCTTAGGGGAGATTGTTAGGAATTAGAAATTCCGGTATTAAAGAGTCGGTCACCTCAAGTATATGTAATCATTAGAAAGCTCGTAGTCGTAGTAATCCTTAAGTTAAGTAGTATTTAGTTTAGTAACACCGTGGAGGACTGACGGTCTTTACCCATCTGTATGCCCGATCCACACCCGATGTGTGGCGATTTATGTAAGACTATAAATACTCTCTACCTTCCAAAGTAGAGAGTTGGATCTCATAATAATATCTTTCACTTTTCTCACTAAGTTCCCTAAACCTCTAACTTTCTCTCTAGAATTCCATCTATATGCTACTTTGTGTTATGTTTTGATGTGCATGTGAAAAGTTATATCTTACATATACTTGTCAAACATAATCATCATTAAGCACCATTACTTGTTATTTCTCCACATCAAATTAAATGGAATCTTTGTCAAACATGTAGTTAGACTACCCAAGGTCAATTTTCTTGGCCAAAACCATCATTAAGCACCATTACTTGTTATGGTTGAGGATTTGAGATATCCAACGCTAAAGAATTCAAAATTAAGTCAAAACCTCAAATCCATTGATAATAAACCTTACAAAAGCATAATCATTTCACCTAAAACACATCGATAGCGGATCCCGGTCTTTAACCAAGCGGATCCTGCCGAGAGGGATCCGCGGATCCGTAGTCGCAGAGCCTCAATCGACTTCCATATTCGATTCAAGTCACCTTTGGTTCTCTAATCACTTTTAGCATTCATTTATTATTCTCCTAGAGCTGATCAAAACCTTAAGAGCATGCCTAGTCTTCTAAGTGGCCAAGAATTTAATTTCTTAATTCAAATTATTCTTTATAAACCAAACAACCTTAGGATTAAGTCACCAATCTCACTCACATATCAAAAATCAGCAACTAAGAAGTTCTTGCAAGCATTATCATCACTATGACTAAGGCTCTTAGCAACAACTCTTCAACCATAGGATCATCCAAAAGAAAAGGTCAAATGATCCATGAAATCTCATCCACCGAAACATCTCCCATTAGAGATAATGATGCTAGAATTTCACCTCATCAAACTCATCCAAAAGCTAAGAGAACCGCAAGGATTAACATCAAACCCTTCGGACTAGAAAAAGGATCATCTAGTTCAAAACCAAACATGGCTAGTTCTAGCAAGCCATCAAAACCATCATTCATTGAGCATGGTCTACATTCGTCGAATGAGCCTCTCCCTCACCCAAACATCTATTCATTATTTCACTCACCACAAAGAAACTCCCATTCATCAACCTTTTCGTTAAATAAGGAACCACCTACAACACCAACTAGCCCATCATGGGAGACAAAGAACAACCTTGATCATATGGAAGAAGTTCCATTACCACCCTCATTTTTAGAACCACTTCTACTTCTCAAAATGAAGACCCGCAAACACACATTGAGCATCCTCAAAATATCCATTTCTCTCCGGGTTCAAACCAAGACAATAATTGTCCAAATTGTCTAAACACTCAAGGACTTGTTCAAGAAGTACGAAATGAGATACATTTCATGTTTAATCATCTTCTTGCAAAGTTGGATCAAATCAACAAGTCCACTCATCCCTAGACTCATGCACATTTTAGCATTTTAAGTCTAGTAACTAGTTAGTATTTTGTGGTATTTGTATGTCCTAGTTCATTCTCTTAGTTTTAGAGATTTGTTTGGTTCTCTCTTGTTTTATTGAATGAACATTTATATGCTTTGATTATTTTGTGCGTTGTGCTCTTTATTGCACATATATTGTCTCCACACTAGCATTGTTTGACACATTGCTGAAGAAACTGTCACCAGATAGCCGGATCCCTCCAAAATGCCTAGACGGATCCCTCCAATAAGGGAACCGTGGGATCCGTGGTACATAAGCACAAATTTCTACTGACTTGAGTTTTATTTGCAGGAAATTATACACTATACTCTTGTCTTCTAACCTTTACTTTGTAGATTTTCAAAATAACACATGAAGATTTTGACACCATAAAGCTAGGGGAGCTTTGTGTCAAACGTAATTCCAAAAACATTTGCAACTTAATCCAATCTTGGACTATACTTCATGATACCCCATTGCAACTTTGCAATATTCGAAGGGGAGCACGTTTTCGTCACTTAGACGAACCATTTGCAAACATAATTGCAAACACTATTAGTTTAGTTTACGTCATGTCCTGACGCCCTTTCAAAGGGATGGACTCGTCAAGGGGAGTTAAGACGAGTACCATTCCGTCACTTGCTCTTTTATATTTTTACATACCTTCTCTTATAAAATTGTGTTAGTTTCTTTTAACACATTTTGTTTCGACAAAAAGGGAGAAGAAAGTAAAACTACAAATTCAAACTTCTATGAATTTTAGCTTTTCCTTAAAATAATTTTATGTTTTGTCATCAACAAAAAGGGGGAGATTGTTAATACAAATAAGCCATTAAAACGTTTATTTATATTTTACGATCTTCTAATGTTTTGTCGATAACAAACGTAAAATCATTTTAACGAAACAAATAAAATACTTAAATAGTTTGAGTTAATAGTTTTCTAACACACTTACGTTTTCACATAAAATACTAAAACAAGTATAAGTGTCTTTATGATTTAAATACATATGTACAACAACTAGTGTTTACATATTGGGTTAGCATATACTTAAACTAAGTATACTAAAATGGGTAAAAACAAGTATATACTAAATGGGTAAAAACTAGCAAATGGTATTGACCCATAACCCATGGTTTTATATATACCACTTACCAAGTTCATTGTATCTAGAAAAGAAAACCATGGATCAGCCCATAACCCATGACCCATGACCCATGACCCAAAACCAAAAATACCCATGGGTAAAGAGGAGTTCCACGGATCCACGGCTTTGTGCTAGCCGGATCCCAAGTGGAAGGATCCGTGGGATCCGGAAACAAGAGAGAATTTTCTATAAATAGAGAGCCATTTCTTCCTTTCTATTGATCACTTTACACACATACTTCCCCAAGTATTCTAACCTCTAACCTCGGATCCAAGTGATCTATGTAGTTTGTCTTTTGTTTTTGTGTGATCTTCTAGGTTCCTCTTATAGGAAAGATCACCACTTCTTGAAGACGCAAGCTCAAGTCCATGAGTTGCCATGCTTCGTCATCATCAAGACAACTAAAGTTCTCTTGTTGATAGTTCTTCCTTTCTTCATAGATGTTGGGTTGAAGGCATTAGTGAAGAATGCCGAAAGTGTCAAGATGAAAGCATTAGTGAAAGGTGCTCATCATCCGTGTAAAAGCATTAGTGAAGAATGCTAAAGGTGTCAAGACGAAGGCATTAGTGAAGGGTGCCAAGCGTTGTGTCAAAGACATTAGTGAAGGATGCCAATGAATCAAATCAAGTAGCATTTGGGAAGAATGCTTAGTTCGTATAATCGATGAGGTGCATCGTTATACATATAAGTATTTGTTTATTTACAAGGATGGTGATATCCTTGATGGTGTTGTAACAAGGAGTAGATCTCCTTGAAATTAGGTGTTGTGTCGTGAAGGGTAGTAGTTCCTCCATAGTAATGGAACTAGGTGCTTAGCCTAGTACCTAATAAAGGGTAGGCGACGTTGTGATAGGATTAGTTCTCCTAAGGTGTGAAAGAACTCGGTGGTTAGCCTAGCAATCGTATAAAGGGTAAGCGACGTTGTGTTAGGTGTGGTTCGCCTTGGTGTGAAAGAACTCGGTATTTAGCTTTGTACGGAAAAAGGTTAAGCGACGTTGTGAAGGCTTCTCCGCCATAAGGAGATTGGTGTAGTGTTTACGAACTCTCGAGTAGGTGACTCGAGGAGTGGAGTAGGGCAAGGAAGGTGTCCTTGTAGCCGAACCACTATAAATAACTTGTGTCGTGGTGATGTGCTTCTTACTCTTTATATTTCATTACACGTTTATATACTTATCTATCAACGTCCAACATAAACAACCAAATAGATTGACATAAGTCGATCTAAACATTTAAAAGGAAGTTTTAAATCGGTAAAACTATTCAACCCCCTTCTAGTTTTCCACATCTTTCTTAGACATTATTCAGAGAATTTGGTAAGATATTTTATGTGTGTGTGGCTTGTGAGTGTGGATATATATAGGGAAATTTTTGAATTATAATTTGAATTTTATATTCGTTACACTGTAGTATCTGAATTTAAATTTGAATTTTGAATTTTGTTGTATTAAAAAAAAAGGTTGAGGTGAGTGAAAGTGAGTGCCTTGCCAACAGAAAGGTGAGTGGGAGTGAGTGGAAGAGAGAGGAGAGAGAAAGCTGACATGACGCTGATGTGTAAGGTGGGTGTGTGGGAACCATGCCATCCAACCTTATGGTACTATTTAGAAAGATGTTATATTGCTTTCAGAATAGATGTTGGTTAAGAAAAGAAGAAGTCGTGCAAAAAACTTGTAGGTCGATCAAAAAATGTCACATCAATCACACAAGATTATTTTTAAAAGAGAAATGTAAAATTACATAATTGCCCTTTAGTATTATTCATCTTATAAGTCCAGGTGTTACCATAAAACAATACACACATGTATATGTATTTGTGTTGGTAAGTGACATATCAAGAAAAAAAGGAAAAAAATGTTATTATCCTTATTTTCTTTGCACGACTTATCACTAGGTTTCTTTAAGATTTAATTTAAATGTTGTTGGTTCTTTGGAGCAATCAAGGAACTGTTCAAGTAACTATTATGTTCTTTCCCAATTTTAAGTAAGTATTGATTATATGTTTAAAGATCAAATTTTGTTATAGGTGACACAAAGTTATTTTAATTAATGTTTTACATGATCTATTTGATGAATTTATGGTTATAATTCAAGGGGAATTTGTATGATAGCATAAGGTTATGATAAGATCATGTTAAAATCAGATTAGGATGTGTTTGTGATGATTTAGAAGTTAACCCAAACACCCCTTGATAGTAGAACATGTGTTTTATGATGTTAAATAAGTTGCAGAAAATTTTAGAATCAATTAGCCATGTTTGAAAGACTATAAAAGATTGATAGTAGCTCGTATTGACTCATGGCCAGAATTTTTGGAAAGCCTAAAATGTCTACTTCAATTGTTATGTTTAGAGTTTTGGACGATTCAGTAGTTAAACTAGTCTAAATGCGAATTAGTGCAACAAGGTCAGATATAGAAAAGTGTAGCAAGCTGAACTTTGAAAATTAATACCGGATCAACCGTAGCTCCTCCTAGAGCGTGTAATATGTTTTCAAAAAGGGACCCGAGTCTACGTTCATGTAAAATAGCCTCATGAGCTGATTCACCAGTTAAGTCAGTCAAAAAGGCCAAAGTGCAAGCTGTTGCAGAATGACAACAAATGTTTTGTTATGTGTTTAAATAAAAACAACATGATATAATGTTTTTACAAGTTCCGGGTGGTTATATGCTATGATAACTTATGTTCTCAGATTATGTGGTCATGATTCATGTTATGCAAGTGTAGAACCAAGTGGCAAGACTTTGTTAGCTTAGCTCGAGTTCCTGTGTTTATGTGTTATAGCTAGTTTATGTGTACATAATTGCAAAATCATGTCATATTCACGTTTAATTAGTATATGTTAATAGTCTATGTGTGCATCTATCATGATATAGGTGCTCAAAGAGTGTTTAGAATAATTCATTTTGCATTGTACGTGTTACACCTCAAAACCGGGTTTAAGTAGTTTGAACACATTACTTGATTGGTTAGTCAAACCCGATAGTCAATATAATAGTCAAAGAATGTGTAATGTGGTTATAGAAAATATGATGTGTCACAATTATGAAAAAATAGTGCTTGAGAAAAGATGTTATATGGTGTAAGTACTAGTGATATGTTTTATAACATTATATGGCCAAATTATAAGTAAAGAGACTTGAGGAATCAAATGTTCCAATTATGCAAACTACAACAACTAATAACCAAATCCTCTACAACATTCTACACACTTCTGGGATTGTCTGGTGTTGTTAGCTTTTTACATGATCTGGGTCATACGGCTTAGGATGTTGTAAATGGCTACAGAACCACATAAGTCATAAGCAAACGAGATCTAACATGACTATACAAGCATATGAGGTATCTTCTTGTGTGTGTATATGTGTATGTATATATATATATATATCTCTATTATTTTATAATGCACTTAGGACTATTCTATTATTAGAAAGGCTTAAAATTCAGACTTTTTTACTTGCTTAAAATAGAAAGAAATGTGATATTTTTACTATCAAATGAAACCAACAAATCTAATAAATACCCGGGTCAATAATTATTAATACCGTGTAACCACAATAAATCATTACTATCAATAATGACTATTAAACATTTGTAACAGCTAAAAGTCATTACTATTATTAATGATTATTAAAAAAATCATTACTATTGATAATGATTATTAAAAATGTGTAACCGCATGCATCATATAAATCCCCACAAACAATTTCATATATCTCCCAAACAAATGTTTTTTATTCTTTGTGAGGAGAATCGTGTTTTCAGTCCTTTCTATTCGGTTTAAACAAAAATCGACAATAGCCAAGAACAATATCTACAACATACAAACAACAATACAATAACCCAAGTCTAGCTATCCTACTCCCATCATCTATATCAAAAAAAAAATAAATAAATAAACAACCTCTCCCTACCCTCGCAAATCCCATCTCAGTTAATAATCAACGACAACAACTACAACAACCCACAACAACTATCCCATCTCAGATTCGAAACATTAAAAAGATCTCAGATTTTCAACTTGTTTCAGAAATCTTTAAAGATTCAACAAGTTTGAACAAAAACCTATCATCGATCTTAAAAAGTAAAACAAAACAAAGGGCCTATCCGAGACCTTGTTATCAA
This sequence comes from Chrysanthemum lavandulifolium, assembly GCA_022545495.1. Lineage (NCBI taxonomy): Eukaryota > Viridiplantae > Streptophyta > Magnoliopsida > Asterales > Asteraceae > Chrysanthemum > Chrysanthemum lavandulifolium. Next base: position 122,221,874 of record CM040246.1, read on the forward strand.
GATCTTAGTCGCATTCTTGTTGAGATTTGAGACTAAAGGGATTTTGTGTGTGGCTGGTGCTCGGTTTGTAGCAGGACAAAAAGAATATTGGGGAAGGTGTGCACGTTGGGTAGATGTGAGATATAGATGATGTATTTCGTATTTGGCGTAAGAAAGTGAAAAGAAACTACTATTGTGGCTGTGTTTTGGTTGCAAGAAAAGGGAAGAAATGAGTGTGGTGGCTGCAGTGATTGAGTTAGAGTGAGATTAGGTTTATAAAAATTAGGGTAGTGTTATTTAGTTAAGGGTTATTCTATCTGTTAATAATTTGGGTTGGGCTTTTCTAATCCGAATTTGGTTGTATTAATTTGTTGGACTCTTTGGACCGTATATCTCCATCTTTACTTCTCTACAATAATTCTATCTCTATCTTTACTAAGTTATAATGTATTTGAGACTATTATTATTAGAAAAGCTTAAAATTTAAATTTCTCTACTTGCTTAAAATGGAAAAGAATATGTTACTTTTTCTATCAAATCAAACCATCAAAACTAATAAATAACTTGATCAATAATTAATAAAAACGTGTGACCGCACTAAATCATTACTATCAATAATGATACGGCTCACTCGAAAAAGACCACATAAGCATTCGACACGTTGATGACGACTTGTTGCTCCTGGCTTGCTGATGTTGGGTTGGTGATGCCGTGTTGCTGAATTTCCGTACATTTATTATAAAAAAATATAATAATTTAAAATACGTAGTTCGTCAAAGATTAAACATAGGTAAAGTTATTGTTAGATAAAACATATAAATGAAAAACATTTGCACGTCAAAATATTTAGTTACATGGTACTCGCCGCCGCATTGCGCGGGTACCCTGCTAGTATATATATATATATATAGGGAAGGGTTATTTTCAGAACCAAATAAAATGCGAGAACTGCGAGAACCGATCCCAGCCTTTCAATTTTATCATCAATGGCTGAGATTCACAATGGCATTTCAGTAAATAATATGTGAAATTATAAGGCTTTTTTTTAATTTGGAGGGCAAATCAGGGATTTTGTATTTCATTTTTTTGGATAACTGATCTCATTGAATTGTAACTGGCACCAAAATCGGGGTAGTTAGTATCTTCAATATCTCTCTCCTATCAAATAATATCAATCTTAATTTCAGAGAATATTTCACAAATCAAACCACACACGAAAATCATATCTTATAACCACTGTAAAATCGAAAATAAAGTTAGGGTTTCGATTGGAAAAGGGGAACGAAAACACAAAGACAGTCGAACTTTTGCTTTCAATGGAAGGTATTTTTTCTGTTTTGTTTCTTATAAAATCGCTATTAGCTGTTTCAAGTATGTGTGTTAAAAACTATATAATCTGATATGTGCATTGATGTTTTGATTAGTATAGTCAAACAGCATATAAAGTATTTCTTTTTTATTCATGTGAGTAAAGTTAATGGAATTAAATGTATTTGTGGTCCGTTCATATGATTAATTAGAGTATAAAATGTTTGATTTTGTGGTTGATGGTTTGTATCAGGGATGTTTTGATTTTTATATTGAAGGTTTGTTGTCTGGAGTTTTAATTTAATTGTATTTGTGGTTAATGATTTGTACTTGTGCTAGCAAATAGAATAATTAGTATACTTGTGTTTTGATTTAAATTAATATATGTTTTGATTTAAGTTAATATACATTAGTCAGGTGAGTATGAATAAATATATGTTTGAAAGTGATTATGGAGACACAATTTTTTGGTAAAAATATATGTGTTTGAGATAAGTGTGTTAGAAAAATTCATGGATATTCTTGTGTTTTGACATACAAGTGTTTAGATACTGTTGTCTTTGATATACAAGTGTTTAGAGACTACTAGTTTCATATAAAAGTGTGTATATATACAAGTGTTTAGGTACTTGTCGTTTATATACAAGTCTTTAGATATTTGTGTTTGGATACACAAGTGTTTCGAAACTATTGTTTGTGTGAAATAATACTTTTTTAGATACAAAAATTTAGTCACAGCTATAAATACAAATGTTGCCTCTTGTAGTGTGTGAAATACATATGTTTTATCTGCTATATGTTGGAAAACATATTTGGTTCTTTTAGTTATACAAGTGTTTAGATACTTTGTGTTTTGATTTAAGTTAATATATGATTTAATGTCTTTGATATTCTAGTGTTTAGATATACAAGTGTTTAGATAATATTGTTTTGGTGAAATAATAATTTTTAGATATAAAAGTGTATTCAAGATTGTGCAAATACTAACATTGATTCTTGTAGTGTGTGAAATACATATGTTGCATTTGTTATATATTTGAAAACACGCGTTTTTTTATTTTAGTGTGTTGGTTAATTGTATATGTAATTCTATGGTATGTATAGTGTTTATGTGTGTGTTTGGACATTGAGGTGTATGAAATGTGTGTGTGTTTGGATGTGTATGTATATTGTTTGGGTGTGTGTTTGGATTTGTATATACAAGTATTGTTAGAACTAGTGAATATGAAAGTGATATTTGTTATGAATCAGATGAATAAATTTGATATAGACAACCAGTTATTTATATAAATCTTTAGAATATATAATGATGTTTGAATTATAGTTGGTTGAAGTATAATTGTGTTACAGATTCTGAATTTCACAATGCATTTGTGTAACACTTATAATTTATTATTTGCAGAACTAAGGAGAAGCGGTCGATTGAAATCAGTTGGTCCAGTTGTAGAAGAAAATACTCCTGACGAAGCAATTGATGCAGACAAAGAGAATAGTGATGATGACTTTGAACCTAGTACTATAGCTAAGCCATAGACGTCTACTAGTAGTGGTATAATGTATGCACATGTATTGTGTATTTTGTGTTGAAAGATGTTCTTTTGCACATGTTCACCATATATGTTAAGAGATATAACGTGTATAATGTATGCACATGTATTATGTATTTTCTGTTGAAAGTTGTTCTTTTGCACATGTATAGTGCAATCTGTATGTGTAAATATAAAAGGTAAAGAGTTAACATATACGTAAGAGTAAAAATCAGAAATACACATGTGGAAATCGACAAATGAAATTAGAGTTTCGATTGGAAAAGAGAACGAAAACACAAATACACATGTGCGGTATAAACAAGTAAAGTAGTATGATGAATGACATAATGAAATAACAATGATATAAGAAATATCTAAATAAAGTTTAAATGTTCTGGAAATAAACAACAAGAAATAAAGTATCCAAAATATCCTCTACAGCTATAAAATAAAATTAGAATAAATAAAAGTTCATAAGGTTGTGAATCGTAGAGTAAAAATCACAAATACACATGTGCAATAAAATCGACAAATGAAAATAGGGTTTCGATTTGAAAAGGGAAACGAAAACACAAATACACATGTGCAGTATAAAACAAGTAAATTAGTATGATGATTGACATAATGAAATAACAATGATATTATAAATATCTAAATAAAGTTTCAATGTTCTGGAAATAAACGAAACATTAACAAGAAATAAAGTATTCAAAATATCCTCAACAACTATAAAATAAAATTAGAAGAAATAAAAGTTCATAAGGTTGTGAATACGTAGAGTGAAAATCACAAATACACATGTGCAATAAATCGAAATGAAATTAGGGTTTAGATTGGAAAAGGGGAATGAAAACACAAATACACATGTGCAGTATAAACAAGTAAATTAGTATGATGAATGACATAATGAAATAACAATGATATTATAAATATCTAAATAAAGTTTCAATGTTCTGGAAATAAACAAAACATTAACAAGAAATAAAGTATCCAAAAGTTCATAAGGTTGTGAATACGCATCTACTCGTTGTCAGATGAGACATTAACATAAGCATCATTATCCGACCCTTCATCCTCATATCCTGAATCCTTTTGCCCTTTGCTTTATCCTTTTTGCATGTGCACATGTTGTGACCATGCTCATCACAAATGCTACATGTACGACTTTTTTTTCTTTGTTTGTGCTTTGCTTTTTCACCTTCGTTTGGCTTTTCATCAACAAGTATATCTGGAAGCCAATACTTATGTCCTTTTGGTGTGGGAATACATTCATCATCAGATTCGCTATCATTCAAATCAGAAAAATCTACACAATGTGATAACAATATTAACCTGCATGTTAATTATAATTGAATACAATAATAATAAAAATACTTCAAAAATTACGTATACATAACTAGTGAACTAATATAAATTAGATGATATTACATAACTAACACATGTGCACAATCATTGTATACATAGCACAAATACAAACTTTACAAAAGGAAAATATGTGATGTGAGTCATTATACATATTCAGGTTATAAACCCTAACTACTTATATGTATTTCACGTTATATGGTTAAAATCAATGTGTTAAAATTCTTAAGTTACTTGTATTTAATATAAAAAATTGTTACGTGCACATGTATCATTCAAAAAGTTATGCATTTTTTTAGTAATGATGAATTGACATAATGAAACTAAGTCTGAATACATACTAAGGTTACAATATATAAACACATGGAAATAAATGACTATTTATATGAACTTGAAATAACAGTCAAAAAACAAACAAAAAGAATGATAACCTGTGAATAAAAATTAAAAATTTAACAAACAAACAAACAAAGTTAAAATACCTGACGTATCATTTTCATCAGAATTAACAATCTCATTAGCGATTACAAGTTGAATAACACCAATTGATTGTGTTTCAGCATGTGTTTCATCTGGAACATGGATATTATCTTGTTCATTGTTGACACGATTGGATACCATTGTTTTTTTGTGTGCATATAATCTGGGTAAAACGATTTCTTAATGGATGGTGTCAATAAAGTTGAAACAGACAATTAGGGTTAATATTGAACGAGGTGATTATGATAAAACTGTATGTGATCGTGTATTCCTATAATAAAGGAGTAAATACTGGTAATTAATGATTAATAATACAAAATACCAAATATACCCCTGCGAAAAAAGGCTGGAAATAATTAATGGAATATTATTTATCTAAATTCGATTGGTCTTCTTTGGTTCTCAGCTTCTCGTGATTTTTTTGGTTCGATAATAACCTTACACTATATATATATATATATATATATATATATATATATATATATATATATATATATATATATATATATATATAGATAAATATATATATACATATATATATATATATATATATATATATATATATATATATATATATATATATATATATATATATATATATATATATATATATATATATATATATATACATGTACTAATTTTGAGCCCGTTACCAATGGGCATGGCATGACTTATAATTATTTTTGTTAACTCGAAATACGTTTTTAGAATTGTCAAACAATATTATAAAACAATTGTTTTTTTTTTTTTTTTTTTAATTATAAATAATTGTATGGTTTGCGTGGATGGTTAATAAAACAACATATATAATTTTTACAACATTATGAATTTTATGTATGTTTGTAAAGTTGTAGATAACGAAAATGTATTAAAATGATATAACAGTTAACTTAAATTTTAAACAAAGCTTCTTTATAGACAACATTTGTTTTTGATTTTGCGTATTTCCCGTCTTCATCGCAACATAAAATATTTAATCCTTTTCTGGTTTTCACCCTTGATACGGCTACGTATAGTTGTCCGTGAGAAAAACCGGCCGTTGTAGAAACAATCCTACTTGTGCTAATGTTTGTCCTTGACTTTTGTTAATAGTCATTGCAAAACACAATGCAACTTGGAATTGTCTACGATTAAATTTAAACGGCATCTTATTATCAGAATGGCTTAAGACCAACCTTGGTATTGCGTAAATTCTACCTACACTTCCGCCGGATATAATAAGCCCGCCCGTTGGGCGGACATGACTTATAAATATCGTTGGCATATTTTTCTATAACGAAAGAAGGGTGGTAAAAAAATGGTTGGAAAGTGTACATGTTGAAAGAAAGGGATTTCATTGAAATGCATGATGAGTATCGTTGTGTTAATGGGTTTAGCTATTTGTGGTCTTTATTGTTGGATCAATACCTACATTCTTAACTGCTTGAATATTTATTCCATTATCTTGTGAAAAATGTTAGACTTATAGCTTTCTTTTGCTCAAGTATTGGATGAAGTTACTGAATTTCAACCAATTCTCGATGTTGATGTTCCTGTTATGAAATATCTAGTTGCATGGCCCGCCCGATGGGTGGGTTTGATTTGTGAATATCATTGACAAAAAACTAAGTAAAGGTAAATAAATTATAAACATACCCTATAAAATTATTTAGTGAATGCATTAAGAACGGGATGAAATGAATGTTTATCCAATATGAGAGAATAGAAGGTAATAAAATATACACAAGAATAAAGTACATGTTGTCGGTTCAAATGCGAAGTAAAGCTTCTTTGTACACAACTTTTTTTTTGTATTTACCATCTTTATCACAACAAAGAATCTTCAATCCCTTCCCGCTCATGACTCTTGAGACAACGACATATAATTGGCTTTACGAGAAAACTGGCCTCTGAAACAACCCAACTTGCGTCAATGTTTGGCCTTGACCTCTTTTAGCAAGATATTTGAGGCTCGTGATCCACTTCACCTACATAGAAAGTACTTCCATTAAAAAAAGTTATAAGACTTTAAAACACATGTTAGTGAGTAGATATACAATGCCTATGATTTGACCGTATGTACAACTTCACTTTTTTAGATGTTCATATGGAGATTTCTTGCATGTCCAAGGTGAAATTAGTCCAATACTTGTTAGCGCAATAGTCTGTATTCATATGAGATCTCCAAACAGATCCGCCCATACATTAAAGTATACATTTTTCAGGCTTTATAAGACTTCATAAAGTGCTTTCTACATCAACCTTAATATACAAAAACACCATTCTTGATGCCTATTATATTATGAAAACGGTGAATTTTAAATTAAAGATTGTACTTGACATCATCCCTAAGTATATTATGCATTGAAGTAGCTGCACCACTCTTCAATCTGACCACATTTTAAGACTCAGCATCTCCCGAAGGCTCGACTTGAACCAAGAAAATTGGAAGCTTCCTCAACATCAGCAACATATGTCACAGGGTACTCTTTGTGCTTACAAATATACCTTAATATATATCTATTTGGTTGCTACTTCTTCTCGATCGGGAAATATCTATGCTCCCACAATCTCTACTAAATCAATGATGAAGAATCAAAAAATGAACTCAATAAGCTAAGCTTGCATGCACTCCAAAACACAAGCTCTCACATGATGGTGAATCAAAAAAATTTAGTCGATCATAAGCAGGTGTCAAACATAAAACCTGTTAATACAAATAAACCGTAAAAACGTTTATTAGTATTTAGGGATCTCTTTGTGTTTTGTTGATAACAAACATAATGTTATCATAAGTAAGATTATAAGGATACATGTTTGTAAAGCATTTACATATAGTCATTTAATACAAATTGTTGTAATAAATCATTTGTTGTAATAGTTTATTAGGATGGGTAAAAACCACAACCCATGACCCATACCCATGGAGCATATCCATAACCCATGGAGTTAACCCATACCCATTTAGATGCATTGCATCTATTAGATACATTGTATCTATTTAGATACCCATGGTTCATAATCTAAGACCCATGACCCATAACCCAAAAACCCATGGGCAAACAGGAGCATCTCACGGATCCCTGGAGTTACACTAGACGGATCCCTCAAGCATGGGATCCGTGCAACAGTGGCAAGAATTTGCCTATAAATAGAGGGCCATTTGTTCATTTTTATTTACCCCTCTTCTTACAAACTCTCTCATATATTCTTACACTCTTCTAACAAAAGATCACTTGATTTAGAGAGTAGTTCTTCTTTCTTTATTGTGATTCTCATATAGGTCCTTCTAAGGCGAGATCACGAGCATTCTACAAGTCATCCAAGCAAGGGGTCCTTGATTGATTTGTTCCTCCACAAGATTTTTGTAGCAAAGATCTTGTATTTCATATTTCACATATTTTTTGTGTTATAGTAGTGTTGGTTTGGTCCTCCGTGTTACGGACTCGGTATTTAGCTTTGTACCGGAAAAAGTGTAAGCGACGTGAAGGATTCTCCGCCAAGTTGAAGGAGTTTGTTGACATAGTGCTTGAACTCTCGAGTAGGTGACTCGGGGAGTGGAGTAGGGCAAGGAAGGTGTCCTTGTAGCCAAACCACTATAAATCGGTTGTGTCATTTCTATCCTTTACTTTACTTGCTTTCTTTACTTGCATTACCCTTAGATCTATACTCTTTCTTCATCCATACGATTTCACATAACATCGAATCTAATGTTTTTGAAACTAACTTAAAATCAGCAAAACTATTCAACCCCCTTTCTAGTTTTCCACAATTGGCATCAAGAGCTAAGTTTATAAAAGTTTTAAAGTAAACCGTATTTTAAAAACTTTTCGATCACTGTGGGTTCTGAAATTACAAGGAAGGGCAATCCATGCAACGACCTCCACTACTTGAAACTAACGGTTTTATATATTGGGAAAATAGATTCGAAACGTATGTGAAGTCAAAAGATATTGATCTTTGGCACATCATTGTTGAAGGCGATTTTGAAGCCACTACAAAAGATGAAAATGGAAATTTAGTTAACACACCTCATGATAAAATTACCGATGATATTAAGAAAGAGCTTTCCAAAAATAGTGAAAGCTAAAATGGTTTTATATAATGCTTTACCCAAAAAGGAATTCGAAAGGATTTCCATGCTTAAAACCTCTAAAGAAATTTGAAATTTTTTAGTTGTAACTCATCAAGGTAATCAACAAGTTAAAAACAATAAAATAGATTTATTTGTTCAACAATATGAACAATTTTAAATATCGGATGAGGATACTATAGATCATTCTTTTGCTAACTTTAATAATATAATTACATCTTTACAAGCACTTTATGAGTCTTTCTATAGTCGTAATCATGTTAGGAGATATCTAAGGGCACTTCCATTCAAGTGGAGATCTAAGGTGACGACAATCGAATAATCAAAAGATTTGTCAATCCTCACCCCTGATGAACTCATAGGCAATTTTAAAGTCTATGAGCTTATCCTCGCTAAAGATTCCGAAGCCTCAAAAGTGAAAGAGAAGCACAAATCTCTTGCCCTTAAAGCCAAGAAGGTCTCAAGCGATGAAGAAAACTCCTCTTCGGAGAGTGATGACGAGGAGTATGCCATGGCGGTAGGGGACTTCAAGAAGTTCTTTAGAAGAAAGGGAATATACGGCAAGCAACCTTATGACGAAAAGAAAGGGTTCCGGAAAATCAAAGATGACGAGAAGGCAAGGGATGAATGCGCTTGTTTTAAATGTGGGGATCCTAACCACTTTATTAGTAAGTGTCCCAAACGTGATGAACAAAAAGCGTTTGTGAGCGGTTCGTGGGGAATGAGCGAGGAGGAGGACGAAAAAATTTGTCTCATGGCAAATGACGAGGTATGTTACGAATACTATAGTAGCTCATTATTAGATGATGACTCATTGCATAATGAATATGATAAACTTTGAAAAATTAGTTTAAAAGTAATTAACAAAAACAAGTTTTTGAAAAATCAAAATCAACGTTTAGAAAAGGAAGTCCTTGAGTTAAAAGTAAAATTAAAACGTTTAGAAAAGGGGAAGATAGCAAGTGGGGAATGTGAACTTTGCGTTCAACTTCAAACACTAGTTGATCATCTAGACTCTAAGATTGCTAGAATGAATACTAATACTCTAGACATGATATTAGATAGTGTTAAAACAGAAAACAACCAAAAGGTTTAGGTTTTCAAGAACTTGATGCGTCAACTAGTGAAAACAAAGAAACACAATTCGTCAAAGCAATAAAAACAGCCATTAGAGACACGGATCCCACGGATCCCACAAAAGGAACGGCTAGTGTACGCCCGAGGATCCGTGGGTCTCTTGAAGCAAACAAGAGCAATAACATAACTTCCTCATCTAGAACCGATTTTGTTATTGTTAATAAGAAGAAACCAACCCATGTTACTATTAGACAACCACCTCTAAGACAAAATCAAAGCTTTACAAGAAACAAAGGTCCATCATTTTCAAAACCAAACACATTTTGGAGACCTAATAATGTTTATCCGAGAAGTAACCATCAAATGGGATGGAATCCTAACATGCAAAACGGGTTTCCATTTCAAAACTTTGCACCATGGAATGCATACTCACCTTTTCCATATATGTCTAACATGAATGAAATGTTTAACACTAATGGACCCATGAACAAATGAGGACCAAACTTTTGTGTTAATTGTTTTCTTAGGTGTGCTTAAAGGTCGATCTAGATCTGGATGAGTGGATCAAGGATAGCGGGTGCATGAGGCACATGACCGGTAATAAAGATTTATTTTCCACATATGAATCCTTCAAAGGAGGAAATGTGGTATTTGGAAATAGCAAAAGCAAAATCATCGGTAAAGGTACGATTTCTAACAAATCTCTAACCATTAACGATGTGTGTCATGTAGAAAACCTAAACTTTAACCTCTTAAGTATAGGACAAATATGTGATAAGAAGTGTAACGTACTTTTTAATAAAACCGGTAGTAAGATATTGAAAAACGGTATCACTATAGGTAGAGGAATTAGGAAACATGGAGTCTATGTCATTAAAATCGGTAATGAACCTAAAGACAAACTTTGTCTTACTTCTATGGATGATACTTCGACCCTATGGCATCGAATATTGGGTCATGCCAATATGTGACTTCTTCAATCGCTATCATCTAAAGATCTAGTAAGAGATCTACCAAAATTAAAATATGAACATCACTTTTGTGATGCTTGTAACGAGGAAAACAAGTCAATGCTAGTCATAAAGCTAAAAACATGGTCTCTACAACTAAATGTCTAGAATTACTACACATGGACTTATTTGGTCCATCCGCTATCCAAAGTTATGGAGACAACTATTACACTTTGGTTATAGTGGATGATTACTCTAGGTACACATGGACTAAATTTTTAGAGCAAAACTGAAACGTTCAATTACTTTGAAATATTAAGTAAAAAAATCCAAAGATAATTAGGAAGTCCTATAGTGTCTATTAGAACGGATCATGGTAGAGAATTCGATAATGAAGTGCAATTTGGAGCCTTTTGTGACTCTAATGGTATCACTCACAACTTCTCGGCTCCTCGCACTCCATAATCGAATGGGGTAGTTGAAAGAAAGAATAGAACCCTACAAGAAATGAGTTGCACCATGTTAACTGAGCAATCCATACCTCAAAACTTTTGGTGCAATGCCGTTGATACTTCAACGTACATACATAACCGAGTCTTAATTAGACCATTTTTAGGTAAAACTCCATACGAGTTACTTCGAGGCAAAAAGCCTATGTTAGATCATTTTAGAGTCTTTGGTAGCAAATGTTTTCTACTTAACACTAAAGATTACCTTACAAAATTTGATCCTAAATCAACCGAAGGTATCTTTTTAGGTTACTCTCCTAATAGCAAAGCTTACGTCATATTAAATAAAGAAACAATGAAGGTTGAAGAGTCATTAAGCGTAAAATTTGATAAGAGTCCACCCAAACCTACTCTACCTCTTGTCGATGACGAGATTGTCGAGAGTGAAGCTATAGAAATAAAGAAAATACAAACAAAGAAGATGAACCTTTAAATAATGAAATCATTAATATTATAGAGTTTAAAGATCACCCTGTAGATAAGGTCATAGGAAAACTAAACGAAAGATCCTTAAGGTCTCAAGTCCAAAACCAAAGTAGCTTATTTTGTTTTGTCTCAACCATAGAACCTAAGAATACACAAGAAGCCATAAAAGATGAAAGTTGGGTTAACGGCCATGCAAGAAGAGTTAAATCAATTTGTTTCTAATGATGTTTGGACACTCGTTCCTCCACCTAGTAATCAAACCATAATAGGAACCAAGTGGGTATATAAAAACAAGTTAGATGCAAACGGTGTAGTGTCTAGAAACAAAGCTAGACTCGTTGCCCAAGGGTATAATCAACAAGAAGGAATAAACTTTGATGAGACCTATGCCCCCGTGGCTAGATTAGAGTCTATAAGAATACTTCTTGCTTATGCTTGTGCTAATGACCTTAAGCTTTATCAAATGGTTGTCAAAGTGATTTTCTAAATGGTTTTATTAATGAAGAAGTATATGTAGCTCAACCTCCGGATTTATCGATTTGAAAAACCTAAACATGTGTATAAGTTAAAGAAAGCTCTTTACGGTCTTAAAAAGCCCCAAAAGCTTGGTATGATAGACTCAAGTCATTTTTAATCAAAAACAACTACACCATGGGGTTAGTTGATAATACACTTTTTACTATGAAAAAGGAATCACATATAATCATTGCTCAAATATACGTGGATGATATTATATTCGGATCTACTTGTCAAGACATGTGTGATGATTTCTCTAAAATCATGCATGACGAGTTCGAGATGAGTATGATGAGAGAACTAAGTTTCTTTCTAGGTCTACAAATCAAACAAGTAGAAGATGGTATCTTCTTTAATCAATCTAAATACATAAAGGAGATGTTAAAGAAATTTGGTTTAGAAGAGTCAAAACCCATAAGAACACCAATGTCATCCGACACTAAACTTACAAAAGATGAAGACGCGAATCCGTTGATAACACAAAATACCGTGGCATGATTGGTAGTCTTTCTACCTTACGGCTAGTCGGCCGGATATCATGTTTAGTGTTTGTCTATGTGCTAGGTTTCAAGAAGATCCTAAAATCACATCTAGAAGCGATCAAAGAATATTTAGATACATTAAAGTGCGACTCAATTAGGATTGTGGTATCCTAAAGTGCTGTGGGTAGAAACAATTGTATATGCAGATTCTGACCATGCAGGTGATTATGTTGACCTAAAGAGTACAAGTGGTGTATGTACTTTCATGGGATGTTGTTTAACATCTTGGGTCTCGAAGAAGCAAACGTCATTGGCCATATCAACAACCGAAGCCGAATATGTCTCCGCCGGCAAAGCATGCCAACAAGCACTATGGATGAAACAAGCGTTAGTTGACTACGACATTCATCTAACTGACATAGCCATTCTATGTGACAACAAAGGTGCCATCGACTTAAGCAAGAATCCGGTATTGCACTCTCGTACCAAGCATATAGAGATTCGTCATCACTTCTTAAGAGACAATGTTCAAAAGGGGAACATCTCTATTGAGAAGGTAGCATCCGAAGACAACATAGCCGACGTCCTCACCAAACCGTTGAAGCGGGAATAATTCAACCTACTTCGTCTTGGTCTTGGTCACATGGAACAATCGTCGTAATTAGGTTTTAAACTCTACAAGGTATGTAAACACTAGCCTTCTTCTTTCTGAGTCTAGGATCTCTATTTCACACACAACTCACAAACAATACGGGAATTTTCAAAACATAAAATAGGTTTTATTTACAACCTGTAATTTCATAATTTTCTTTTACTTTTCAAGGTAAGTTTCCTTTACAACACGAAATTTCATACCTATTTCTTTTTGGATAAACGTTTTCTTCAAACAAAGAAACTTTTTCAAAATACTTTCTAAAAGGATACTTCTTCCCGTATCACTTTCATAAAAGCTATTTTTCATGTCTAGGACAAACCTCTTTTCATTATTAATACAAAGTAAAACCCGTTTCGTTGCATCTCATGTCTTTTGAATGCTAAAGAGGACACATAACTAATATGTGTTTTCGGGTACATTCATTTAAGCAACAATGAATTAGGAGCACTCGAGTTATCTCACATAATAGTATGCTTTTTCACTTCTAGCCTCTTTTTCTTTTCTTTTTAGGAGTCGAGATAACCGCAACTCCAAATGGTTTTTATATAGGCAAACACTAGGCACAATATTTCCAAAAGGAAAATTTTGAGCTGCCTGAGTCACAAGTACCACGGATCCCAGCATTAACACTGGACGGTTCCCTCAAGGGAAGGATCCGTGAGATCCGTGAGATGTGTGAAATTCTCTTATATTCTTCTCTCTTTGGCTAAAACCTCTATATTTTCATTTTTTTACTAACGAGTATGTTACTTAATGCTTGTGTTCTCATGATCACATGCCTTAAATTCATATCTAATCATTAGATTTTAGTCCACATTTTGGGTCAATTATTCATTACTATGCATTATTTTTTCTATAAATAGGTTCCCAAAATGCTTGCATCTTCATCACTCTCAACCTCACAAACAACCATCATCATGTCATCCAAAAGATCTTCCAACATAGATGAATCACCTAGTGCAAACAATCCTTTTCAAGAAATCCAAAAGTTTGTCCTACCACCTTCGTAGTACCATCACCCAAATCTAGAAAACCGCACGAATTAGCATTCGGCCTTGTTGTTTAGCCAAATCATTATCAAATAGTTCATCACTAACTAATCATTCACCACAAAATGCTTCCATAGTAGCACCTCCTCATCTCCAACAAGCACACCAACATCATCACCCATCAAGTCTGTGGAAACTAGAAAGGGGGTTGAATAGTTTACCAATTAAAACTTCCTTTTAAACTATTTAGATCGACTTATGTCAATCTATTTGGTTGTGTATGTTGGATGTTGATAAACAAGCATATAAAGATATGTAATGAAAAGATAAGAGTAAGAAGCACAAAACCACAACGCGAGTATTTATAGTGGTTCGGCTACAAGGACACCTTCCTTGCCCTACTCCACTCCCGAGTCACCTACTCGAGAGTTCGTAAACACTACACCAATCTCCTTATGGCGGAGAAGCCTTCACAACGTCGCCTACCCTTTTTCCGGTGCTAGGCTAACCACCGGTTCTTTCACTCAAAGGTGAACCAAACCTACACAACGTCGCCTACCCTTTATAAGGTACTAGGCTAAGTACCTAGTTCTTTCACACCAAGGTGAACTACACCTTCACAACTTCGCCTACCCTTTATTAGGTACTAGGCTAAGCACCTAGTTCCATTGCAATGGAGGAACTACTACCACACTACACCAACGACTAATCCCAAAGGAGATCTACTCCTTTACAACATCATCAAGGATATCAATATCCTTGGATCTAATGCTAGTCTATCTTGTACATCAAAACACACCATATTGAATGTACATCTAAGGCACCTTTCACTAATGCCTTTGACTAGATCTACAAGACACCTTTCACTAATGTCTTGTGTCTTCACTTCTAAGCACCTTTCACTAATGCTTCTTTGTCTTGACTTCTAAGCACCTTTCACTAATGCTTCTTTGTCTTGACTTCTAAGCACATACCACAAGTGCTTATCCTATAGACGATAGATACCCTTCACTAATATCTTCGTCTTGACACTGAGACATCTTTCACTAATGTCTTCAACACTACACTTCTTTGAAGAAAGAAGGAATCATCAACAAGAAGACTTGATGAGCCTTGATGATGAGGAAGCATGACAACTCATGGACTTGAGCTTGCTCGACTTCAAAGGTGGTGATCTTGCCTTTAAGAGGAACCTAAAAGATCACACAAAAACAAAACTACAAACATAGATCTCTTGGATCTAAGGTTAGTGATTTAACTTAGGGAGAAAGTATGTTAGAGAGGGTAAGTAATAATGAAGAAATGACTCACTATTTATAGAGGAAAAATCTCATTGTTCCTCGGATCCGACGGATCCCTTCCACTGGGATCCGGCTAGCACAAAGCCGTGGATCCGTGGAACGCTCCTCTTTGCCAATGGGTATTTTGGTTATGGGTCATGGGTTGAACCATGGATCTTTGGCTAGATACAATGTATCTTTGAGTGCAATGCACTTAGTCACTTGGGTATGGGTTGATCCATGGGTTATGGATATTGTCCATGTATGATATAAGCATGATGGCATGCAAAGGGTTATGGGTCAAGATCCATGGGTTATGGGCTTTGGGTTGTACCCACCTACATTCAATGTATTTGCCCAATGGGTTATGATACTTAAGTTTCTACCCATTTATATTACCCAATATACTACATACTAGTTATGTGTATATTTTATCCAAATATGTAAACACTAGTTGTTGTACATATGTATTACTTAAATCATAAAATCACTTATACTTGTTTTAGTGTTTTATGTGAAAATGTGAATATGTTAGAAACTATTAGTTCAAACCATTTACGTATTTTATTTGTTTCGTTAATATGATTTTACGTTTGTTATCGACAAAACATTAGAAGATCGTAAAATATAAATAAACGTTTTTATGGCTTATTTGTATTAACAAAGTCTCCACCTAAAGTCACTCTATTGGAACTCCTTAAGACTCCAACAAGATCTCAACAAACTAACCCAAAAGAACTAATCTTTTTAACACCTCCCACATCTCCAAACACTATTTTTAAAAAACCTTGAAACCTCACCACTTTTAGCTCCCATTGTCTTACAAGAACTGTGGAAAACTAGAGGGTGGGGGTTGAATAGTTTTGCCGATTTTAAGTTAGTTTCTGAAAACTTTAGATTCGATGTTATGTGAAGTCGTATGGATGAAGAAAAAGTATAGATCTAAGAGTAATGCAAGTAAGGAAACTAAAGTAAGGGATAGAAATGACACAACCGATTTATAGTGGTTCGGCTACAAGGACACCTTCCTTGCCCTACTCCACTCCCCGAGTCACCTACTCGAGAGTTCAAGCACTATGTCAACAAACTCCTTCAACTTGGCGGAGAAGTCTTCACAACGTTGCTTACACCTTTTTCTAGTACAAAGCTAAATACCTAGTCCGTAACACGGAGGACCAAACCAACACGACTATTACACAACAAATATGTGAAATATCAAGTACAAGATCTTTGCTACTGTAAATCTTGTGAAGGAACAAATCAATCAAGGACCTGTGGAAAACTAGAAGGGCTAGTTTACCAATTTAAAACTTCCTTTTAAATATTTAGATCAACTTATGTCAATCTATTTGGTTGTTTATGTTAGACGTTGATAGATAGATATATAAACGTGTAATGAAAGATAAAGAGTAAGAAGCACATCACCACGACACAAGTATTTATAGTGGTTCGGCTACAAGGACACCTTCCTTGCCCTACTCCATCCCCGAGTCACCTACTCGAGTTCGTAAGCACTACACCAACTCCTTATGGCGGAGAAGCCTTCACAACGCCGCTTAACAACCTTTTCCGGTACAAAGCTAAATACCGAGTTCCTTCACATCAAGGCGAACCACACCTAACACAACGTCGCCTACCCTTTATACGGTGCTAGGCTAACCACCGAGTTCTTTCACACCAAGGAGAACTAATCCTATCACAACGTCGCCTACCCTTTATTAGGTACTAGGCTAAGCACCTAGTTCCATTACTATGGAGGAACTACTACCCTTCACAATACGACACCTAATATCAAGGAGATCCACCTTGTTACAACACCATCAAGGATATCACCATACTTGGAAATAAACAAATACTTATATGTATAACGATGCACCTCATCGATTATCGACCTAGGCATTCTTCCCAAATGCTACTTGATTTGATTCTTGGCATCCTTCACTAATGCCTTTGACACAACGCTGGCACCCTTCACTAATGCCTTCGTCTTGACATCCTTAGCATTCTTCACTAATGCTTTGACACGGACGATAAGCACCTTTCACTAATGCTTTCATCTTGACACTTTAGGCATCCTTCACAAATGCCTTCAACCCAACATCTATGGAGAAAGAAAGAACTATCAACAAGAGAACCTTAGTTGTCTTGATGACGAAGCATAGCAACTCATGGACTTGAGCTTGCTCGTCTTCAAGAAGTGGTGATCTTGCCTTTAAGAGGAACCTAGAAGATCACACAAAACAAAAGACAAACTACATAGATCACTTGGATCCGAGGTTAAAGGGTTATAATACTTGGGGAAGTATGTGTAAAGTGGTAAGTAGAAAGGAAGAAATGGCTCTATATTTATAGAGAAAATTCTCTCGTTCCCCGGATCCCTGGATCCTCCCACAAGGATCCGGCTAGCACAAAGCCGTGGATCCGTGGAACGCTCCTCTTGCCCATGGGTATTTTTGGTTATGGGTCATGGGTTATGGGTTAATCCATGGTTTTCTTTCTAGATACAATGTATCTTAAGGATACAATGAACTTGGTTAAGTGGTATATATAAAACCGTGGGTTATGGGTCAATACCATTTTCTAGTTTTTACCCATTTAGTATATACTTGTTTTACCCATTTTAGTATATACTTGTTTTACTCATTTTAGTATATTTAGTTTAAGTATATGCTAACCTAATATGTAAACACTAGTTGTTGTACATATGTATTAAAATCATAAAATCACTTATACTTGTTTTAGTGTTTTGTGAAAACGTAAGTGTGTTAGGAAGCTATTGACTCAAACTATTTACGTATTCTATTTGTTTCGTTTAAAATGATTTTACGTTTGTTATCGACAAAACATTAGAAGATCGTAAAATATAAATAAACGTTTTACGGCTTATTTGTATTAACAATCTCCCCTTTTGTTGATGACAAAACATAAAATTATTTTAAGAAAAACTAAAATTAGTAGCAAATTTTAGTTAGTAGTTTTACTTTCTTCTCCCCTTTTGTCGAAACAAAAGTGTTAAAAGAAACTAACACAATTTTATAAGAAAAAAATGTAAAAATGTAAAGAGAGCAAGTGGCGGAAATGGTACTCGTCTTGACTCCCCCTTGACGAGTCAATCCCTTTGAGAGGGTGTCAAGGACATGACGTAAAATAAACTAATTGTGTTTACAATTATGTTTGCAAATGGTTCGTCCAAGTGACGAAAACGTGCTCCCCCTTGAAGATTGCAAAGTTGCAATGGGATGTCATGAAGTACAATCCAAAATCGGATTAAGTTGCAAATGTTTTTGCAATATCGTTTGACACAAAGCTCCCCCTAGCTTTATGGTGTCAAGATCTTCATATGTATTTTGAAAATCTACAAAGTAAAGGTTAGAAAACAAGAGTATAGTGCATAATTTCCTGCAAGTAAACTCAAGTTAGTAGAAGTTTGTGCTTCGATCCACGGATCCCACTTGTTCCCTTCTTGAAGGGATCCACTAGGCATTTTGAGGATCCGGCTATTTGGTGACAGTTTCTTCAAGCGGTGAAGATGTGTCAAACAATGCTAATGAGGAGATAATATATGTGCAATAAAAGCACAACGCACAAAATAATCATAACATATAAATGTTCATTCAATAAAACAAGAGATAACCAAACAAATCTCTAAAACTAAGAGAATGAACTAGGACATATGATTGTACAATAGATTGCACTATCGAGCTTGATGATGATCAAAGGTATGAGGGTGTATGTTCCAGCCAAGACTTGCCTTTCACCGAGAATAAGAAATACGAAACACTACGTTAAGTGATTATGCAGGGTGCGACCTGCGAACCACTCTCCGCGTGAGACTAAGTATGTGTTATGGTTGTATAAGTGTGTGTAAGTAAAGAGATGAGTGTGAAATGAGCATACCATAATCCCTTGCCCATCCAACCTATTTATAGTGGATGAAATAGGGTTGAGAGCACTTCTACATGAATGTCGGAGATCATGGGGGCGTCCCATGATTGTGGGTAACCGCTAGGGCTTAGTGACCCACGTTCTCAGACTTGACGGGGAAGCCAAGAGAGAGAGAGGGAGATCATGGGTTTGACCAAGTCAGGAGGTTCCCCTATCCATTGTTCCTTCGTCAGCCATACCCCGAAGGGCTTAGGGCTTCGAATGGCGAATTCCCTCAAGGTAACCTTCGTGATAACGAATGGTTTGACGCCTATGGATATTCTGGAATCCTAACTTGGACCTTCGAATAGAAGGGTTTCGACACGTCTCGGAGGAGTGTCCTTCGAGGTACTCGGAGGGTACATCATCAAGCCCCCCAGTCGAAAGTGATGTATATGAGCGAGGAGACATTGCTTTCGACTTCATGCTTCGAAAAAATATCATCCTGCTGCGAATTGCATTAGTTAGAGGATAACAATGCACCTAACTTAGCGCATTTAATGCTAATTACTCTTTTCGGCTGCCCGCTACAGGAATCACATTTCCCCAACTTACCCGGAGACCAAAAGTCTTTGTTATTCAAAATTTAAAAAATTTACATCGGATAAGAGTTATTTTTGGGACACGTGTGCGGTGTTTAAGAGATAAAAGAGAGTATAAAAAGGGGGTAGCTGAAACCCTAACTCATTTTACTCTCTCCGTCTAATTCTACACGCAGTAAAATTTCATCGCCATCACTCCGAAACAAAAGGTAATCCTTCCTTCTCACTGATAGCTTGTTTTTTTTTTAGAAAATGGATTCCAAGTTTTTCATAAAGCAGCAAAAGTGTACATTATCTGCAAAAGAGTTACATGATCACTTAGCTGATTACCCAATCCCACTAGAGCACAAAGTGATGTTACCCAAACCTAATCAGGGTATTTTTGATGCTCCTCAAGGTTTCGTGAGGGTCGTACACACATGCATTTAGCCATTCTAACCTTAGGATTCCATTGCACCCATTGATATTAGAGTTTATGCAATACTACAATGTTCACATCTCTAGGTTTAACCCATTTGGTTTAGCCAAACTTACCACATTCATAGTGATGTGTAAAGCATACTGCTATGAACCAACATTAAAGGTTTAAGAGGATTTTTGAACTTGTATCACGGGGCAATTGGTTAACTTTAGCAAAAGGCTCGAATCGGATGTTCGAACTGTTTGGGAGGGTATATACAAACATAACAGTTGGAAAGGTAGCTTTTTCTATGTGCAAGACACTATTGTTCCTCCTAAATATCCGAGGAGCTGAATAAGGAAAATATGTTTGATGCAAAATGGTATAATGACCCCTTGCCATATGAGGTGCGAAGGATCCACATTATCGGCGTTTGGCCAAATATCCCGTGGATGTGCAAGTGTTCCCCAAGCCATCTTATACATGGTGGGATTGCCCAGTGGGAGGGTCTCCCAAGAAGCGTGTGATCATATACCAAGGACAAAGTATGCTTATCTACTTCTATTTAAGTAGGACCAATGTAGTAATCGATATTTATTTCTTCTTGTTTCTATTTTGCGAGATGTCATTCGAAACTTCATGTACCAAGATTTGGATGAAGATTTAAGCTTTATACCGCTTGAGAAAGTCGAAGAGTCTTATGGTGTTGGCTCCCTTCAACATCTGTGAACAACAATGAGGTAGACGCTCCGAATCCGAGCTCAGTATCATCGGCACCCCCAACTTGCATTGGAGGGTCCATCCCAACTTGTTGAGAATGTTGTCGACTCGGACGATCCTGCGGATGAGGATGTCCTAGTTGTAGGTTCAACAGGATAATGACGAGGTTGAAAAGTAGAAAGGAACAACATCCAAGACCGTTAAGTCTACCAACAAGAGGAAGAATCCCTACCTACCTGCGGAGGTAGAGTTGTGAAGCTTATAAAGTCAAGGCGAAAATTTGTGAAGTCGACCTTGAATTGCCGGATGAATCGGTGGAGGTACATGGTAGCAGTTCCTCCTTATAAAATATCTGAAGTCATAATTGTCACAACTAACGAGCCTTTATACATTGTATTGGTCGCAGCCTTCCGAGACGAAGGAGCTTCCCAATGCTTTGGCCTATCACGGATTGTCGATCATGTGACCCTTCCTCAATGGAAAGGTATTCTAGAAAATATGTCCATTGAAAGGTTTTGTGACATGCATGACAATGGGGTTGCAGGTGAAAGAATGGATAATCACTTAAATGCCAAAACCGGAGAGTTGCTCGAGCTCGTGGCCAAGCCGGAGGCTAAGTAAGACGAGATTGAGGGAATGTTGAGAAGAACCCGTCGTCCAAGACCTTCGTGGAAAGGTAGCCAGTTGACAGTTGAACTCGGCAATCTTAAGTTGGAAGAAGCCAAGGTCATCACTCTAATGATCGAGTATTTGTTCTTGAGTCGAAATGTCTTTGGGTTGGAAAGTGAGAAGGCGGACTCGGAGAGGTAGAGGTGAGGTTGAGGGAGGAAATCGATGGCTTGCGGATGAGGTATAAGATCTTGCAAAAGGATCGTGCGGAAGTTGTTTGAAGGTGGTGCCTTACATAGCCATGGAGCTCTACCACGTTGATGAATTGGGAGCTCGGATATGGAAGGTCATCAAATTAGCCATTTTCATGGATCGTGCTTGGCGTTGGAGGAGGTCGCCAAAACGGGTAAGCCCGTGGACCTCTCCAAGATTGAATGCTACCGTCCCACTTCAAGGCTGAGTATGATGAGGCGGAAATGCGTTCGCAACCATGAGTACTCCTTCCTTGCCGAGGCTACCAAAGATCCTATGGCACCCTCAAGACCTCCTTTCCAAGAAACCTCAAAAGTTGAAGCCTACCACTCCCACCAATAAGACTATGTCTACCAAGCTGTCTCGGTTCAACCATCCCCACTCCATCTCTGAAAAAGCAGAAATGAAGGCTGCCATGTCGGCAATAATTTGGTTTCAAGGGTGGCATGTACCCTTTAAGACAATTTATCTTATTTGACAATGCTTTACTTGTTCTCTAAACAATTAGAATGCTTGTGATGTATGGCCATGGGCCAAAAACAATTTAACTGGGGCTTAGGCTCCTCGTGCAGGTACAAGGGCACTAGCCCTCATTTTGAATGGTATGGTGTGGGGAAATACCTCTACACACTTAGTTATTATTTATGTTTGTTTTGTTAACTTTTAAACGCCATTTTTCCGACGCTTAAGTTTTACAACCTAAGGTTAAACAACCTCATTGTGTGTAAATTGCAACACCAAGAATATAATGACCAAATCGATCATTGATGAGGGTCGCGACCCACTCTATCTCAAATCCTTTAAGTAGTATGACTTTGTATATATTTTTACAAGTGCCAAAAACTACTAGGAGAGTTAATGTGAATGTTAAAGTTGGCTTTAAATGATAAGGCATGTATTACACCTTGAGCCATTTTATTCGACATTGAAACTCATTAACGACTTGGATGAACAAATCTTTGTGTTTAAGAAATGAAGCAAGAGATTTGTAGGAAATGTCTTATTTATCATTGAATTGGTAGGGAGGATTACATCATTCTTGAAATAAAAACTAAGACAACTACCAATAATGTTTGCTTTCCATTGAGAAGCTTCTAATTACAAGAAAAAGTAAAAGTACTTCTTAAACATAGAACTTTTGAAGGTTCGTACCATTCCATGTCCGTCGATGGGTTCTCCGAGAAGAGTGGCGGTTGTAGGCTCCCATCAGTAGGCCTCGGCTACCATGTAGGGTCCTTCCCAAGTTGGTCCCGCTTTCCTCGGTACTCGCTTTGCTTGCAATGTTGAGGCATAGCACATATTATCCGAGCTTGAAAGTGGAAGGTCGACGACTTTTGTTATAGTAGCCTTCGATCTTATGTTTGTGTATTGCTTCTCGGATGGAGGCTATTTCGTCTTTCTTCTAGCGAGATCAAGGTTTTCCCGATCCTTTCGTCATTTGGGAGGCATCATACGTTGCCACACGCTCCGTGTGTACAATTAGTTCCGAAGGATGACCGCTCGCATTCCGTATGTTAGGTGAAGGGGTTTCACCATTGCTTGACTTAGGGTGCATCCGGTGAGCCCATAATACTTGAGGGAGCTCATCCACCCATCCATGATGAGTTCGTCCCACCTTTTTCGATCCCTTTGACGATGTCTCTGTTTGTAACCTCCACCATTCCGTTACATTGTGGATGGTGAGCGGATGTCTAAGGCGCTTTATGTTGAGCCCTTGATGTAAGTCGTAGAAGACTCCTTCGGCGAACTACTTCCCGTTGTCGATATGATTATGTGGGCACTCGAATCGCACACAATGTGCTCTCACACAAATTCTCGATCTGTCTCCCGTGGCGGAGGCCAAGGGTTTAGCCTCTACCCACTTAGTGAAGTAATCGATAGCCACCAGCAAGAATTTGACTCCTTCGAGAGCTACGGGCATAGGTCCCACGATATCGATGCCCCACCGAGAGAAGGGCCATGCGGATGTTACACTTGTCATGTCACGCTTGGCAACTTTGAAACGTTTGAGTGTATCGACAAGCTTCACATTTGAGAATGATTTCTGCATCCACGTGCATCAAGGCCAATAATAGCCCAATTTCATTATCTTGAGACAATGGCGGGGTCTGCATGGAGACCGCAGGATCCTTCGTGGACTTGAGAGATAATGCTCGTAGCTTGTCGACCATACACACATCGCCGGATGACTTGATCCGCATAAATCTTAAACAAGTAGGGGTCGTCCCGAAATAATGTTTCACATCTTTGAAGAATTTATTTTTCATTGGGACGACATCCTTTCACCACAAAGTTACCCGCATGGTAATTTGCAAAGTCGGCAAACCATGGGGTAGAAGAATCTCCACGAAAAGAAACCACGTTGAGTGTTTCGAGAGGAAATGTTTCATTAATTTCCTTTTCTCGAACACATTTTGATGAGGGTTCTCTAATCGAGAGATGATCGTGACTGTGTTCTCGGCTCCTTTTTATCACGAATGATGATATCAAATTCTTGTAGGAGGAGAACCCAACGAGCAATCTCGGCTTTGCATCTTGTTTTGCAAAGAGATATTTGAGTGCCGAGTGGTCCGTATACACCACGCATTTGGTCAAGATGAGATATGGCGAAACTTCTCAAACGCATACACCATGCTAATAATTCTTTTTACGTAGTGGTGTAGTGGGTCCGAGCTTGATCATCGTTTTGCTCGCGTAGTGGATTGGTGGAAATGCTTGGTTTGCGTTGCCCCAAGACTGCGCCGATAGCAAAATCACTTGCATCGCACATAAGCTCGAAGGGTAAATCCGATCGGGGCAACTAGAATGGGTGCTTCCGTAAGCTTTTTCTTAAGTGTTTCAAAAGCTTGATGCACTCGGGAGAGAAGATAAAAGGAGCATCTTTTCGAGAAGATGGGTCATTGGCGGGCGATTTTAGAGAAATCTTGAATAAATCTACGATAAAACCCGCATGACCTAGAAAACCCTAATACCTTTGACGGTAGTAGGGTGAGGTAGTTTAGCGATAACATCAACCTTGGCTCTATCTACCTCAATCCCATTCTTAGAAATCTTATGGCCGAGGACTATGCCTCTTTGACCATAAAGTGGCTCTTCTCCCGTTTAGACATAGATTGGTGTCTTCACACCGTTTAAGCATTTTGTCTAAGTGGGAGAGACATGTCTGAAATGAGTCCCCAATGACCGAGAAGTCATCCATAAACACCTCCATAGTTTCCCGATCATGTCGTGGAAAATGGCCATCATACAACGTTGGGCGTGCAGGGAGCATTGCATAAGCCAAAAGGCATACGTCAGTAGGCAAGCGTTCCGTATGGGCGGTGAATGTGGTTTTCTCTTGATCCGGCGGATCAATGGGGATCTGAAGTAACCCGAGAAACCATCAAGGAAACAATAGTACTGCCCCGCTAATCTCTCAAGCATCCGGTCCATGAAGGGTAGAGGAAAATGGTCTTTCTGGTGGCGTCGTTTAACTTCCGATAGTCAATACAAACACGCCATCCGTAACCAATCGAGTCGGAATCAACTCGTTTTCTTCATTCGTGACAACGATAATGCCACCCTTTTTGGAGCATAATGAATTGGGCTAACCCAAGGACTATCGAGATCGGGTAAATCGGACCGGCATCAAGAAGTTTGAGAACCTCTTGTTTGATAACCTCGTGAATCTTAGGATTCACCCTTCTCGACTTTGGATTCTTGGCTTGAAGTCATCCTCCATTAAGATTTTGTGAGTACAAAACTCGGGTTGATACCCTTAATATCGGAGAGTTTCAAGCAATTGCTTGCTTGTGTGACTTCAAGACCTTTATGAGAGCAGAGTTTCTCCTCCTCGATCAAGTCTTTAGCAATTATGACGGGTAATTTATCATCACCTCCAAGAATGCATACTCTAGATGAGGAGGTAGGTCCTTTAGTTCAACCTCGGGAAATTCTTCGGTGGAAGATTGCGATTTGATTTCCTCCTTAGTGATCTCTTTCGGAGGAGTGAAGGTAATGGATCTTCATTGAGCAAGCGCTCAAGATAGAGAATATCCCCTCCGAATCATAAACACCATCAATTCCAGCGGAATTGATTCATCGATAGCCGAAATTCATCGATCTCTTCCGAAGGAAGTCACCTCCTCAAACGGGTGAGAGAGGGGAAGAGTCGGCAATGATAGGTTGAGAAGATGTGGTGGAATTGGAATTTCCACCACGTAATTATGAAGATAACCAAGAAACTCTTGAGAGTACTCCTCGAAGCAATGTCAATTAAATCGACTCGATTAATTGATTCAAGATCATAATTTGAGGAGTACCTCAAGTCGATCGAGGTTAAAGGTATGACTTCATTACCCACACGGAGAGTGATCTCTTGCTCAAATACATCGATAAGAGCACGGCCGTCCTCGTGAATCCCGCCCAACAATGAGGGAACTCGAGGATCAACATCGAAATCAACGACCACAAAGTCGGTGGGAAGTGGAACTTTCCTACTTTCATAAATACATCTCGGCGATGCCGAGGGACGTGATATAGAACGATCTGCAAGCTCAAGAGTCATGCGGTAGGAATAAGTTCCGGAAGAGGCAGTTGCTTCCACACTGAATCTGACATCAGTTGATGCTTGCACCAAGATCGGCAAGGGCAAAGCATTCAATCATCCCGGAAAAACACAAGGAAGAAGAAATTTTCCGGATCTCCAAGCTTCTCGGAAGCTTCTTTAACAATCTTCGAGCAATTTTCATTCAAAGGTGTCTTAGCCATTTCAAATAGCTTTTCTTTGTTGCTCGGCATGTGTTTGAGTAGATGCAAACTTGGGCATTAACATGATGGCATCCATGAAGCTAATGTCAAAGTGAAGCTCTTGGAAAATCTGAAAGAACTTTTCCATCGATGACTAGCTTTCTCATGAGCTTTGCTCATGTAACCGTGAGGATAAGGAATAGAAGTTTTGATTTAGGGTCACAAACCGGAGGTTCAAAACAACTCTGTGTTTGGGTTTGGGGACAACCCGAGGATGGACATTGTTGGCACTTCCGTTATTAGTAGGAAGTTCCTTGTCCTTTGTCGCCTCGGGTTCGCTTTCCACTACCTTCGGGAGAGAGGAAGAAGAGGTAGTAGGAACAATGGGTCCAGAATAAGCACCACTGGTTGTGATCGCTTAGCATCGCCCCTCGGATTAGCGATCGTGTTGCTAGGTAAAGTACCGAGCCCGAGGGTCGATCATTTAAAGACTTCTTGATCTCGTAAATCTGGTGACCAACAACCGATTCATTTCTTCACGGGACTTCATGAACTGTTTCAAAAGCTCATCGGAAGATGGTCCATTGGAACAATGGCTTGAGTTTGAACAGAAATTCAGCCCTATTGTTAGGATTAGGGCCTTGATTCGAAAATTCTCGGATTATTGCCATGATAATACCCTTGGTTGAAATTTCCACGACTGGTTTCTATTGTAATTTCCTTGATGTTGGAAATTTTGATTCGATTTTGAAAACCGTTGTTTTGATTGAATTGACCTTGGTTTTGAAAACCTTGGTTCGGTCTATTTCGATTTCGTTACGGTTTTGATTCGATTGAAACCGGAGGTCCGAGTAGTGGTTAGGACGGTGATTCGGGTCTCTGAGAGCACGATATTGATTGCCTCCTTGATTAGACATCCCGCCCACAAAGATTAGCTTCAAAGGGGTTACCATCGGTGGCCATACAGTTATAATAAGCATGGGGCCACCACGGGTAACATGACTTCCACTTTCTTAACTTCAGCAGGAGGTGAAGTTTGTGGAAAAGAGACTTTCTTCCGTTGGAAAGAACCAAAGCTTGAATAGCTTCCGTGAGTTTATCAATCTTAGCATCGGTGCTAGACCGACTCACAGGCGATGAAGAAGAAGAAGGACCAACACCGACTTGGGAAACAACCGCTTGCCGTGCGGTCACGGACCTTGGACTTGTTTTCGATTATCGCCAAAGCTTCTTTGACAGTTTGCTTAGGAAATTTCCTCCGCGGAGGAATTGAGAGAATCTTGATCAGATTGACTCACTCCATTGTAGAAAGTATCGAGTTGCATTAACTCGGAGAAACCGTGGTGAGGACATTTGAAGCAATTCCTTGAAACGATCCCACGATTCATCAAGGATTCATCAAACTTCGGTGAACTTGATGATTTCATTTTAAGACTCGTGGTCTTGGAAGGTGGATAGAATTCATTCACAAATTTCTTCACCGGATCTTCCCATGTCTCTATAGACCGAGGGGGTTGTTTTCAAGCCAACCGGGCTTGCCCTCAAGAGAAAACGGAAGTAAAAGCTTAACAAAGATCGAAGGGACATTCTTATACTTGATGGTAGATGCAATCTTGTTAAACCATCTTATATGAGCATGTGGATCGTCCGCTCAAAACCGTAGAAGCGATTTGAAGTTACAAGGTTCAAGAACCGGTCTTGAGTTCAAAATTTTCACCACGATGGTCGGCACAACGATAGCATCTCCATACCCGTCGATGGGTGCTGGAGAAGCTCACACATAGAATCTCATCCGCCATGACAATGAAGTAGTGTGAACAGTCCGGATCTCGGATCCGATCGATGGAGCAGAAAGTCTGCGAACACGCCTTCTTGGAATCTTGACAAGCTCACGAAATGGGCTTACGGATCTAGAAGAGCGGTGCGCATACACTAGAGTTAACTCTAAGGAATCTCGAGTTAAGGAGAGAATTGGAATTATGAAAATCTCCGGATGAGAATGAGAATTATGAAGACGGTTTGTAAAAATGGTGGTGAGAAGAATCTTTATGGGTTTTACGGTTCGAAACGTCGATATCACAACAAAATCAATTAACACAAAATCGAGGCAAAACAACGATGAACTTAACCAATAATCCAAGATGAATGGCTTTTTGAAAAAGGTACACCAATCACAATGGACACAAAGGCAAGTTTTATATCTTTAGTTCGGGAACTTATTATGGTCGCACCCCAGTTAGGTAGTGCCTTTGCCTTGGTTTTCGTGGTAATCTTTTAAGTTGTTATTATTAAAGAAAACGAGCGAATCTTTTGTATTTTTTTTTATTTGATACATATATAGAAATAAAAGGAAAAATATTTTTGTGTTTTATATGTTTTTGCTTGTTTTGGGTTTTGGATTTTTAGAAGAAAATATGGATATATATATATAGAGATGGATGATATAAACAAAGAGTGAGGATTCAAACAACTAATGCTACACGGAAAATAGATCGGCCTGACTCCCAAGCGTGGCCTTGAGAATTTGCAGCAAGAAACCGTCAAGTTCTCTCACGCAAGCGCAAGAAAACCTAAAACGACTTAAGCACGAAATCAATGAGGATCGAGGAGTATAGAGTCTCCCGGGTCGTTATGTCCCAATGAGCTATGCGATGATTTATCAAACGTACAGTGATCGAGGAGTTTGAACGGAAAAAGGATCAGATTATGGTTATAACTACGGAATAAGCCAACAAATTACAATGGCTTAAATGCAAATTAAAGAAAGTTAAAAAGATAAAATCTATTAAATAAACGCTATCACTGAAATTAAAATGATGTTTTTGTTCTTTTTGTTTTAATAAAACTAAATTAAAATCTACGTGACGTACAAATTAAAAACTAAAACTAAAGCAATATTAACCCTAAAAATATGAAAATGATGTTTCTACAATCCTAATGATAAAAGAAACTTTTTAGAAAAAGAAAACTATTTTTATCACTAATTATCTAATTATTATTAATTAAAACTAGTTTTAACTATTTAATAATTATCTAAAATACAAGAAATGAGGAAACAAAGCTAGAAAAATGAAATTATGAAATGAAAAGTCTAAAATATCAAACTAGAATTTTCAAAACTATTTTTGTATTTTTCGATTATTTTTCTATTTTCTACCAATTTTAAACTATTTAAAACTAATTAAATTACTAAAAATTACCAAATAAACTATGAAAAATCTGGAAAATTACTTTTTCACTTCTTATATTTATCTAAACTTAACAAAATTGAAAAATTATTTTTGGAACCTTTTACGAATTTTTGTATTAAAAGCTAATTAAAATTGATTAAAATCTATTTAAAATGAGAAAATAGCAAATTAAGACCAAAATTTATGAAACTTTCAGGAAAATTCTAAAATGATATATAGAATCTATGAAAAATGGAAAATCAACAGCTTATGTGTAAGGTTAATGAGCTGCTGTGTAAACTGCTATCAAATAAGCTACTAGAATAAGCTAACTAATGAGATAAGCTACCAAACAGTGAACAAGGATTAAGTCTACTAAAATAAGCTAATAGCAACTAATAACACCTATTCTAAACAAGCCTAAAGCTCAAATCAGTGAAATAAGCCAACTGCTTATTCCACCAATTTAATGAAACACCCCTACTGTTGGGGCTTATGCACCAGCTTATTTATAAGCTTAGAGTGAAAAACAGATAAGCAGTCCTAAACACCACCTGGCCAGCTATGATTGTGCCAAAAACCAGACCATGGTGAGCTCTTATGAGCTCTGACACACACACAAATCGAGGAAAAGTCAAGATTCACCGACTTTTGGTGTGCGATTTAACTGAAAAATGAGCTTATTTGGAGCTTAATTTGACCAAACCAGATGAAGCAAAAAGTGATTATCAGTACTAGACCAGTTGAAATTTAAGATTCCAAAGTTTCAAACTCTCAAACTCAGTAATTAACCAGAAATCTTCTCTCAAAGTTTTGATGAAAACTGCACTTGACAGATTTTGACTTTTGAAAATTACTCACAAGCTTTGACCAAATTCAGTTTTGATCCAATCTAGTGCATAAAATATGATGTTATAACACTAGAAATGATAACCACAAGCTAGATTTCACACTTTTGAACCAATTACCAAGCTATGACACCCTCTTGATTTTGATGATTCAGATATAGAGCGATTACAAAGTGATTTGACTTTGTGAGTTAAACCGATCAAACCAATACCTCAAATGACTTACAAACACTTATCTAAACATTTAGCAACTACTAACTACTGATCTATAAGCTTAACCACAGATTAAACAGTTAATCCAAACACTACTATATGCTATCAGATATGAACTAATAAGCAGATTAGAGCAGTTTAAGCTAAACAAACATCACAACCCAATCAAACAAGAACAAATATCACTATAGGTCGAATCAAGCACAACTTTAAATGATCGAAATGAAATGAACTTACAAGAAGCCTTAGCCACTATGGCTTGCATTTTGATGAAACAAGAACACTAGCCTAGTAAACCACTAATCCTAATCCATTTCCAACTCGAGATAACACAAAACACCCCATTTCCAAACTGCATCAACCTTTCCCATTTCTACACCATTTTCACCCATGTTGACTTTTGTTGACCCAGTGTAAATTAGCTTGAAACTTAAATATGTGCTTATAGAAAGCTATTATGAGCTTATATAAGTGTGACCTCATAAATAAGCTAAGTAAAGCTTGTACATGAGGATAGAAGCGAAAATTTGAACAATTGGCATAAAAGTATGCAATTTCAACAATAACTTGAATTCAAACTTGAAATGAGTTTTACACACTTAAAAACTATTGCTTGATACAAAATAAGCTTAGGAATACGGATGAAAGTTATTTAAGACAATTTAAGCTACAATTCGCCATACATGAAAAATAAAAATAAAAGCTTCCCTTCTTTGATGCATTACTTGGCCTTTTATACATCCCAAGCTTCCTCTTTCTTCTATTTGGACACATCCCAGCTATAAAAGTGACCATTGGATCTCTCAAGATGATCTTGGCCGTTTAGAACAATTTGGCGCCAAAACCATTTTTAACCGTTTGTGAGATTTGAGTGGGATTGGTAGATATGGGTGCATTAAATGCCTCCTTGGCTCTTAGTGTTTGGAGGGGTTGTGATGATAGTTGAGTGTGAGGAAGTTTTGCGGGTGTGATGATGGAGGATGGTGCACATGTGAAGAGGAGGAAAAAGGCGGTCAACCTGGTTTGACCAAGATAAACAAAGGGTGGTTTGGATTCGGGTCAAAAACCGGGTAATTTGTTTGGGCTAGGGCCAACAGTTTGGGCCAAAGGTAATATAGGGTCCATTTGGAAGAGTAATAACATAAGGACTAGTTATGCAATTCCAACAAAACAAGGGACCACTCCTGTAATTTTGCAAAAGTGTTTTAGGGACTGAATTTGGCAAGTGTTAACATTACAAGGACCAAAATTGCCTTTTCAATTTTTCCAGGGGCCAATTCTGTCAATTTGCAAACTTGAAGGACCAAATTGTAATTTCTCAAAACTTTTACATTTTTCACCAAAGGACCAAATTTGACAAGTTATGATTTAAAAGGACCTTTGATGATTTTTCTTTGAAATTTTGACTCGTGGACTATTTTTGACAATTTTGAAACTTGGGGACTAAAACGCAATTTTGCAAATTTGATATGTTTTTCATCGATTTTGATATTTTGCATTTAAAACACATAAAACAACGATTTGTGATATTTTGATCATTTTGATGTGTTTCGAGTGTTTTCGGATGAATTGCAGTTTATTTTGTACAAAAATGATGAGTATTCACACACTCATCAACCCGTCACCCCCTTCGACAAAACCGCTTAAAGTCGCTGACTTCCCATTCAGCTCGTACATCTTTTAGACACATAGGGCTTGGAGATCGAAATCGCCTTGACCTTGGAGGGTTAGCCTTTATCCCCCGCTAGTGATCAAATGCCCAGGAATTGTCCTCTTCAACACCGGGCGAGCATTTCTTAGGTTCGACTTCATGTTAATCGCGAAGTCGGTCAAAGGTTTCTTGTACATCGAGGAGTAGGTCCTCCTCCATATTGCTTTTGATAACCATGTCGTCAACGTATGCTTCGAGATTTACGCCTATTTGTTTGTTGAAGGCTTTATCTATGAGCCGTTGGTAAGTGGCCCTGCGTTCTTTAATCCGAAGGGCATCTTTCAGAATGAAGAGACACCCTTGCTCGTGTAGAAGGCTGTCTTTCTTCGTCCTCCTTTGCCATCGGATCCGATGATACCCTTTGTAGGTATCTAAGAAGCATTTTAACAGGAAGCTCGCCAAGGATTCTACCTTCCGATCAATTTTGGTAGGGGTAGCAATCCTTGGGTATGCTTTGTTGATGTCGATGAAGTCAACGCATACGCGCCACCCCCGTCGCTATTTTTGACCAATACTGGGTTGGCTACCCAGTTTGGTACTTAACTTCCTTAGGATGCTGCTTGTGTGAGTTCGTCCACTTTTGCAGCCGCAGCTGCTTTTCGGGGCTAGGCTCCTTGTTTTCTGCTTTATCGGCTCAATGTGTTTGTACTCATTGAGTTTATGCTCCGCTCAAGGACCGTCACCGATCGGAAAGTTCTTGGTACCCTGTCATGTCGAATATTTCCAAGCAAAAACATCAAGGTTAGTCCATAGCGGTTCCATGAGCTTTGCCTTGAAATTCACGGAGTTGCTTTCCTACTACCATCATTTGTTCAGGGTAGCTAGGGTTAACTACAACTCGCTCCTCCGCATCTGTGCAGCTTAGAATTGCTATCGGAGGCTCTTCCGATTCTTCTTTGATCCTTTTGACACCATATACACCCTTATCCGCCCTATAATTAGAATGGACAGTTCCTACTCCGAAGGGGGTTTGGAACTTAACAGCAGCATGTATGGTGGAAACAACAATGCCCATATTTTGCATAGCTGTCCTCCCTATTAACAAATTATAAGGAGAGTCGACCGACTATAACGGGTGAGTGTTTCATGCGGGATAAGGGGCCTTCGCTTATGGTGATTTCCAACTGTACTTCTCCCGGGGCCATGAGTGTTCACGAGAACCGTACTAGTGGTGTTTTGAGTCCACCCTTCGTGGCGTATGGATGACTTGAGCTTTAGGAAACAATGCTCATAAATGATCTCGCAGAGCTTTCACAATCCATATATGCTCGGTTTACCTCCCTGTTTGAGATTCGTACCTTGATTACCACGGGTCGAGTTGAAGGTGTCGCCTAAGATGTAAGGAAGGTTATTTCCCTACACTTCCGACTCCCGTTTGCTTCCTTCATTTTCAAGGTTGGGTCGTGCCTGCACCATTAGTATCGAGTTTTGTGGGCGAGACTCCTTCTTGTTCCCTTCCATTCACCTAGTTGGTTATCGGAAAATTTGTCCTTTCCTTTTGATGCCCTTAACGGATGCGCTTAATTGTCGGACCGACCGCCTCTTGATCCGCTTCTTTAGTTCTCTGCGGTTGTTCGTGTCGTGTCCATGATCTTCATGGAAATGGCAAGACTTGGACATGTCTCGGCTTTGCTTTCTCGGTAGCCAAAATATCCCAGGAGATTTGACTAAGTTCGCCAAGAATCCGTGGTTTGAACCTTTGTTGTATGGAGTGGAGCGATCTCTGTTCTTCTTTTGTTCTTGGATCCTTCCATATGGACCCACGAGAGAATTTGTCAAGCTTCCTTTTGCTCTATCAGAGCCCTGCTTTCTGCTACCTCTTTGGATTCAATCCAAGTGTAAGTCTTCCATCGCCTTATAAGTGGTGGGAAGATCGGTGGATAGGAATTCCACCAAGCTTCGCGTCCGAAGGCCATGTACAAAACCTGAAATCCTCTGATCTTCGTGCAAACCTAGAATTTGCAAAGTTTCATCGGTTTACCTCGTAACGAAGGCCCTTGTTATTTCGTTGTCCCTTTGCTTGATGGTGTGCACGGTTAGATGGGTCTTGGTGTACTTCTTCTGTTGGCTAAAGTGTGATCGGAATTTAGCCTTGAGGTCGTCTAGACTTACGATGCTTCCCAACTTCTGTCCATTCCACCATATTCTCGCGGAGTCTCGGAGCGTGTAAGTGAACATGTGGCATGCTTTGGGCATGACCCACTTTTGCATCTTGATAGCGCCCTCGAATAAATGGAGGAAGTTATCATGATCGCCTTTCCCATCGTAGGTGCCTATATAAGTAGGCATCTTTACACCGTCAGGTAGGGGGTAATCTTCGATCTACTTCACGAAAGGTGTGCAAGCTCCAGAGGCTTCGGCATAGTAAGGGTTGTATGGAGGTGGATAAACAGGTGTAGGATTACACGGGTTAGAAAATGGCTGTGTGTAGGTAGGGTAAACAGTAGAAGGTTGGTACGAAGGGTTTACACCCATCGATTGCGTAGGAACATGTCCATAGGGCATTTTCTGGTAATTATGGTTTGGGAGTGAACCATTCGGAGGGTAAGTGTTGTAGGTTTGAGCGGTGGGTAGGGGTTCATTACGGAGGGGTAATCGACTCATGCACGAGTATGGAGGAGGCCTCCGACACTCGAAACATATGAAGGGGTATTGGAGCCCCATCCCTCTCTTCCTAAATGGGCGCTAGGAGGGGTAGGTTTACTCCTCCGTTCCCTACCGGATTGCTTCCTCCGTTAGAGTTCTCGCTCCTTCTTTCACCATGCATTATTTCCCTTCTTCCCGGATCTCCTCCGGGTCCTTCTTCAAAGCCTACAGTCCTTCCGTTTGGCCTTCTGATGGAAGGAGAACCATTTCGCAGGTCGGCGCCCGCTAACTGTGTTGAGGCCTCTCCTCTATTTCAATCTCTTCATCATACTCCTCACTGGAGTATTCCAACTCTCTTCGCATTTCAGTATTGCGAACCTGCCTTTTATGAGCCCTTAATAAAGAATCCAAAGCTTCAAAGTTTGCCTCAACAAAGGCGGGGCTAATATCAGGGATATGGTTAGCGGATGTTGAGGCGTGATGTACGGTAGTGGTTTCCAAACGAGATCGTGTGGTAAAGGTTAAGGCCGTTATGGGGGCGAGATTATCGGTGTCAGTTGTGTTAAGAGGATCTAGGGTAGAGAAACCTGGTGGAGGTGTATCTTCTCTTCCTGGTTCCATGCCGGAAATGTAGTGTAGTTGGTTAGGGTTTTAGGATTTGGGTGATTACGGACTAATAGTAGTGGTCCCACGGATGGCGCCACTGATTGTACAATAGATTGCACTACCAGGCTTCGATGATGATCAAAGGTATGAGGGGTGTATGTTCCAGCCAAGACTTGCCTTTCATCTGAGAATAAGAAATACGAAACACTACGTTAAGTGATTACGCATGGGTATGAACCTGCGAACCACCTCCGGTGTGAGAGTAAGTATGTGTTATGGTTGTATAAGTGTGTGTAAGTAAAGAGATGAGTGTGAAATGAGCATACCATAATCCATTGCCCGTCCAACCTATTTATAGTGGATGAAATAGGGTTGAGAGCACTTCTACATGAATGTCGGAGATCATGGGGGCGTCCCATGATTGTGGGTAACCGCTTAGCTTAGTAACCCACGTTCTCGGACTTGACGGGAAGCCAGAGAGAGAGGAGATCGTGGGTTTGACCAAGTCGAGGTTCCCTATCCATTTTTCCTTCGTCACCATACCCAAGGGCTTAAGGCTTCGAATGGCGAATTCCCTCAAGGTAACCTTCGTGATAACGAATGGTTTGACGCCTATGGATATTCTGGAATCCTAACTTGGACCTTCAAATAGAAGGGTTTCGACACGTCTCGGAGGAGTGTCCTTCGAGGTACTCGGAGGGTACATCATCAACATACAAGTACCACTAAATACTAACTAGTTACTAGATTAAACATGAAATGTATCTCATTTTGTGCTTCTTGAACAAGTCCTTGAGTGTTTAGACAATTTTGACAATTATTGTCTTGGTTTGGACCCGGAGGGAAATGGATATTTTGAGGAGGCTCTATGTGTGATTGTGGGTCTTCATTTTGAGAAGTAGGAAGAGGTTCTAAAAATGAGGGTGGTAATGGAACTTCTTCCATATGATCAAGGTTGTTCCTTGTCTCCCATGATGGGCTAGTTGGTGTTGTTGGTGGTTCCCTATTCAATGAAAAGGTTGGTGAATGGGAGGTTCTTGGTGGTGAATGATCCAATGAGTAGATGTTTGGGTGAGGGAGAGGCTCATTCAAGGAGTGTAGTCCATGCTTAATGAATGAGGGTTGTGATGGCTTGCTAGAACTAGTCAAGTTTGGTTTTGAACTAGATGATCCTTTGTCTAGTCCGAACGGTTTGATGCTAATCCTTGCGGTTCTCTTAGCCTTTGTTGGATGAGTTTGATGAGATGGGGTTCTAGTATCATTATCTCTAATGGGGGATGTTTCGGTGGAAGAGATTTCATGGATCATTTGACCCTTTCTTTTGGATGATCCTAAGGTTGAGGAGTTGTTGCTAAGAGTCTTAGTCATGGTGATGATGATGCTAATGTGAGCTTCTAATTGCTGATTTTTGAAAGGTAAGTGAGGATGGTGCCTTAAACCTAAGGTTGTTTGGTTTTATAAAGGATAATTTGAATTAGGAAATTAAATTCTTGGCCACTTAGAAGACTAAGCATGCTCTTAAGGTTTTGATCAGCTCTAGGAGGATAATTAATGAATGTTAAAAGTGGTTAGAGAACCAAAAGGTGACTTAAATTTGAATATGGAAGTCGATTGAGGCTTTACTGTGACTCTGATCTCATGGATCCTCTTAGCGAGGATCCGCTGTTAAAGACCGTGGATCCGCTATCGATGTGTTTTAGGTGAAATGATTATGCTTTTGTAAGGTTTATTATTAATGGATTTCAAGGTTTTGGCTTAATTTTGAAGTCTTTAGCTGTTGGATATCTCAAATCCTCAACCATAACAAGTGATAGTGCTTAATGATGGTTTTGGCCAAGAAAATTGACCTTGGGTAGTCTAACTATATGTTTGACAAGGATACCATTTAATTTGATATGGAGAAATGGTGATAACAAGTCCTAGAAGTCAGATGATGTCCTAAGAGGAATTTACTAAAATCTTTAAAAATAAAAAAGAAATGAAAAACTAATTT
The DNA here is from genome assembly GCA_022545495.1 of Chrysanthemum lavandulifolium. NCBI lineage: Eukaryota > Viridiplantae > Streptophyta > Magnoliopsida > Asterales > Asteraceae > Chrysanthemum > Chrysanthemum lavandulifolium. The sequence goes on from CM040246.1 coordinate 122,259,790, forward strand.
TTGAGCCTAATTTTGAGTCAAAGATGATTGAGATCAATTTGCTAAAATTGACAGATAGACCAAACTAAGTGCTATCAGACGTGATAGATAATGTGTGAGTGTTGGAGCGAAATTATGGTGAGTTTTGACTAGTTGATAAATCAAAAATATTTCGAAAATATATCTTAGATAACCATGGATAAGAGTGAGGTTTTCAACTATTTGAGGAAGACTTAGTTGGCTCTAGTATCTTATGTTTGACTTGTGTGAGGTGATCTAGTAGATTATTTTGATGTAGGCAAATCTGTATTGCTTATCAGATGCCACGGATCCCGCGGTTCCCTTATGGGAGGGATCCGGCTAGTTCAAATGTTGGGATCCGCCAACTGCAGATCAGAGAGCTTTCAGGAAATGTGCAACTTTGCACTTTATAGTAAATGCTTTTCCTAGTTGTTTCTATGGGGACTAAATGCAAGAACACAACTAATATAATGTATATCAAAGTAAGAAGAGCTGAAATTCCTAAAATGAGTGACGACGACCACTCAAGGAGTCGTAAAATCTCATTTTCCAAATACCTAAGTTAGGATTGTTTAGTGCCAAGATATGGCGATACCTACATACTACGAACATAGTTTAAAGTGTTACAAGCCATTGTTTGAAATTGTTCATCATACATTTGGGTCCTAAGACCTTACCTCTCTTCTCCTTCCCATCTCATCTTCACCCATCCTCCACTCTACCTCTTTTTCTTCAAGAAGTTAGCAAAGCACTTGAAGATTCCCTTGGTTTGTTGCCATTCGGGTGATGCACCAGGAACATCCGGCAATTGGTTGATATACTCCAAGGGGTCGAGTTCGGTATTTCCGAGTGGGTTGCTACTTCCTTCACCTTCTCTTGGTCTCTCCTTTCTTCCGAGGAATCCGTGGGTGGGTGAGGCCTCTTGCCATCTACCATAAACCTCGTGGTTCTTCCTCGGTCAATGGTACCATAACCTTGTTGCAAAAGATATGGTCATAGGTTTGTGGAGAAGGATCTAATGCAAAGATGAATTTAGCAAGACGGGTTAGGAGCATTGCATACGGAGCACCATCTTGTCCATGCTTCTTACACTTGCCATTCTCTTGACCATGTAGTAGGCAATGTTGAAGCGAGTCTCGGTCACTAGACAATAGATCATGAAGCTTAGACATGCGTTGGGGTGATCCTTGTTTCCTACTAGACACACCACATTCTCCCTTATCACATCTTCCCATTTTCTATACAACGGGTACATATCTGAGAGCTCCATTTGGAAAGGATACCTATAGATCACTTTTGACTTCCTAGTAACCCTTGATGGGGATGCTCTTGGCATAAACACGGTATCCCTTACCGTGGTTGCTTCCGGGATTGTTGCGTGATAAATATCTTGATGATCAACCATAGAGTGTATCTCCTCCAACGACCACTCATTAGAATACATGCAAACACCATCATATGGCACCCCTATTATTCTTCCAAACTCCTCAAGTGAAAGGGTGAACTCATGTCCATTTATGGTGAATTCAATTGAGATGGACCCATCATCATTTCTAATTATACCAATAGTCTTGTAGAACTCAAGCACAAAGACCGGGCAAATTTGCTCGTTTATATCCAATAAACAATCAAACCCAATAGTTCCAAATACTTCCGTCATGTCGGTATTTGCAAGAAATGATGGATCAACAACTCTACCTTCATGAAAGAGTCTCCTTTCAAGCAACTTAAAGGCTTTCCTATCATCCGGACTTAACCTATTTTTCCTATGGTACATGGGTATGTAGTGAGCGGTGTCTTGGTAATCTTGTTGCTTGTTGCTTGGCATGATGTTCCTAAGCAATACAACCACAATGTGGTGTTAATTGTGAATAGTAACCTAGAGGGTTTGATCACAATGTTAATTCTTTGATTTATATTATCTTAGAAAACAATGTGGTGACAAATTATGATAAACTCATTTGAACCCAACTCTTAAAGATGACGAAATTGTAATCTTTAGAAATCAAGGAATTAAATTAACAATGTAGTGAAGATAGTACTTACACAAGTGATTGTTAAACTTGAGCGGAATGATCAAATTGCTCCTATGAACAGTACCTGAATTTTTGTTCGTGAGTCTTTGAGGTGAGTATAATTGTGGAACATCCACAAGTGATCATTCTTTAGCTTATATCGCCTTCTTCATTGCACGGATCCCGCAGATCCTCTCATTTGGGATCCGCTAGTATAAACGGAGGATCCGGCATGACAAGAAAAGTCAGCTCAAAAATTCCTTGATAATTTTGGTTTGGGAGTTCTAAAACGCCTAGTGTTTTGATGTTAAGGCTCTAAAAGTTGTGGTTTGACGTTTTGAAGATTTAATACTATTCCTATTCGACGAGGTTCCCTTTTTAAGAATTAGTCATAATTCTTGGGAAGCTTTTCAAGCATTATAATAAAATCCCATTTTATCATAATATAAGAAGTTTCACATGGATATTTATTGACATAGATGAAGTGTCAATAAATCCTTTGTGATGACTAATGATTGAGGTTATCGAATAACCAAGATATCATTATTACGAGTTGGTAATGTAGTCTATACAAATAAGTCGAAGAATACTATTTAGATGATGACTATAATATGAATAACTACTTGAACAATTACTAATAAATCATGAAACTAAGATTTTAATAATAAAAATAAAGGTAAGTAATTACAGATCATACCTTTGCTAAATATTCTTTTTAAGAAAAGAAGTATTTAGATGTTTGGTGATCTTCTTGGACTCTTCAGATTTATGTTGTAAGAATACTAAACATTCTTTTTGCGAAAAGAAATATTTAGATAAATTCTTTATGATCTTCTTGGTAACTCCAAATCCAAGTATGGATAATGCTTGAAAAAAAATGTTAGAGCATTCTATTATTGTCTAACAATAAACAATATAATGATTTTTTTAAAATATGACAAAAATAATCCTTCTTTGTAGTTTTCAAACATACATGGATCGTATCAAGTTTTTAAAGTACAACATACTCTAAGAAACTTGGTAACAAAGCTCTGATGCCAATTGTGGAAAACTAGAAGGGGTGGGGGGTTGAATAGTTTTACCAATTTAAGACTTCCTTTTAAATATTTAGATCGACTTATGTCAATCTATTTGGTTGTTTATGTTGGACGTTGATAGATAGATATATAAACGTGTAATGAAAGATAAAGAGTAAGAAGCACATCACCACGACACAAGTATTTATAGTGGTTCGCCACAAGGACACCTTCCTTGCCCTACTCCACTCCCCGAGTCACCTACTCGAGAGTTCGTAAGCACTACACCAACTCCTTATGGCGGAGAAGCCTTCACAACGCCGCTTAACCTTTTCCCGGACAAAGCTAAATACCGAGTTCCTTCACACCAAGGCGAACCACACCTAACACAATGTCGCCTACCCTTTATATGGTGCTAGGCTAACCACCGAGTTCTTTCACACCAAGGAGAACTAATCCTATCACAACGTCGCCTACCCTTTATTAGGTACTAGGCTAAGCACCTAGTTCCATTACTATGGAGGAACTACTACCCTTCACAACACGACACCTAATATCAAGGAGATCCTCCTTGTTACAACACCATCAAGGATATCACCATCCTTGGAAATAAACAAATACTTATATGTATAACGATGCACCTCATCGATTATACGACCTAGGCATTCTTCCCAAATGCTACTTGATTTGATTCTTCGGAATCCTTCACTAATGCCTTTGACACAACGCTTGGCACCCTTCACTAATGCCTTCGTCTTGACATCTTTAGTATTCTTCACTAATGCTTTGACACGGACGATAAGCACCTTTCACTAATGCTTTCATCTTGACACTTTCGGCATCCTTCACTAATGCCTTCAACCCAACATCTATGGAGAAAGAAAGAACTATCAACAAGAGAACCTTAGTTGTCTTGATGATGATGAAGCATAGCAACTCATGGACTTGCGCTTGCTCGTCTTCAAGAAGTGGTGATCTTGCCTTTAATAGGAACCTAGAAGATCACACAAAAACAAAAGACAAACTACATAGATCACTTGGATCTGAGGTTAGAGGGTTATAATACTTGGGGAAGTATGTGTGTAAAGTGGTAAGTAGAAAGGAAGAAATGGCTCTCTATTTACAGAGAAAATTCTCTACTGTTCCCCGGATCCCGAGGATCCCTCCCTCAAGGGATCCGGCTAGAACAAAGCTGGGATCCGTGGAACGCCCTCTTGCCCATGGGTATTTTTGGTTATGGGTCATGGGTCATGGGTTGATCCATGGTTTTCTTTCTAGATACAATGTATCTTAAGGATACAATGAACTTGGTTAAGTGGTATATATAAAACCATGGGTTATGAGTCAATACCATTTGCTAGTTTTTACCCATTTAGTATATACTTGTTTTTACCCATTTTAGTATATACTTATTTTTACCCATTTTAGTATACTTAGTTTAAGTATATGCTAACCTAATATGTAAACACTAGTTGTTGTACATATGTATTAAAATCATAAAATCACTTATACTTGTTTTAGTGTTTTATGTGAAAACACAAGTGTGTTAGGAAGCTATTGACTCAAACTATTTACGTATTCTATTTGTTTCGTTTAAAATGATTTTACGTTTGTTATCGACAAAACATTAGAAGATCGTAAAATATAAATAAACATTTTTACGGCTTATTTGTATTAACAGACCCCTTGCTTGGATGACTTGTAGAAAGCTGGTGATCTCGCCTTAGAGAAGGACCTATATGAGAATCACAATAGAAAGAAGAACAACTCTCTAGATCAAGTGATCTTTTGTTAGAAGAGTGTAAGAATATATGAGAGAATTAGTAAGAAGAGGGGTAAGTAAAAATGAAGAAATGGCTCTCTATTTATAGGTAAAATCTTGCCACTGTTGCACGGATCCCACGGATCCCTCCCTTAAGGGATCCGTCTAGTGTAACTCAGGGATCCGTGGACGCCTCTTGCCCATGGGTTTTGGTTATGGGTCATGGGTTATGGGTTGGTCCATGGGTATTTCATTAGATACAATGTATCTAATAGATGCAATGCATCTAGTCAAATGAATATGGGTCAATACCATGGGTTATGGATATGCTCCATGGGTTGTGGTTTTACCCATCCTAATAAACTATTACAACAAATGATTTATTACAACAATTTGTATTAAATGACTATATGTAAATGCTTTACAAAATAACATGTATCCTTATAATTTTACTTATGATAACATTATATTTGTTATCAACAAAACACAAAGAGATCGCTAAATATTAATAAACGCTTTTACGCTTTATTTGTATTAACAATCTCCCCTTTTTGTTGATGACAAAACATAATGTTATGATGAGTAAAACTTAAAATTAGATGTATGTTTTGAAAGCCTAAGTTTTACTTCTTCTCCCTCTTTTGTCGAAACAAAAAGTTACCCCAACGAAAAAATAAAATGTGGAAAAATAGTTCACGTATCGCTAACTCCCCCTTGACGGTAGCTCCCCCTAGAATGGGGCGTCAAGTGAGAAAAATAAAAAAATCCTACAAAGAAAGGGTTAGTAGTAACATGCATAAATAATCTTGTTATTGACAAGAATCAAGATTGGGAGCCAAGGTATGTAAACAAGGCCTTGTAATAAAACAATAAAATGTAGTGGTATTTATACCACATACAAGCATGTAAAAGTAAGAACAAGACTTGTTCTTAAAAAAATGACTCAAAAGAAAATTACTAAAAGTAATAAAAATGATTCCTTCCACGCTTGCATAAGGTTATGGATGAAAGTTTTGGTGAGTAATGATGGTGATGCGATCAAGGATGAGGTTAAGTATGACTCGCATTTCTTTCCTAATCTCTATTGCAATATCCCTAGTGGATTGGCAATGTTCACAATGTAAGTGATGTGGGTAATGAGTGCGGAAGTTTTCCGGGTGACTTTGATTTGTGAGAGCGGAAGTTGTGGTGGAAAAGTTGGAAAATGCAGATCAAAGTCCGGAATGTTTGGAAGTGGTGGTGGAAAAGAACCTAGATGTTCTTGTAACACAATGGGAGCTAAAGGTGGTGAGGTTTCAAGGTCTTTGAAAATTGTGTTTGGAGAAGTGGGAGGTGTCAAAAAGACTTTTTGCTTTGTTTGTTGAGATCTTGCTGGAGTCTTAAGGAGTTCCAAAAGAGTGACCTTAGGTGGTGATTTGATGGGTGATGAAGTTGGTGTACTTGTTGGTGATGAAGGAGGTGCTATAATAGAAGCATCTTGTGGTGAATGAGTGGTTGGTGATAAACCATTTGATTATTGTTTTGCTAAGCAACAAGGCCGGATGCTAATCCATGCGGATTTCCTAGATTTTGGTTGTGGTATTTTGGAAGGTGGGAGGACAAAATTTGGATTTCTTGAAAAGGATTGTTTGCACTAGGTGATTCATCTATGTTGTAAGATCTTTTGGATGACATGATGGTGTTTGTTTGTGAAGTTTGATGAATATGCAAGCATTTTGGGAATCCTATTTATAGAAAAATAATGCATTGTAATGAATGCTTGACCCAAAATATGGATTAGAATCTAATGATTAGATATGAATTTAAGGCATGTGATCATGAGAACACAAGCATTAAATAACATACTCCAAAAAAAATAAAAGTAAATGATGAAAATATTGAAGTTTTCATCCAAAGTGAGAAAAATAGAAGATAAATTTAGCTTCTGTCTCACGGATCCCACGGATCCTTCCCTTGAGGAATCCGTCCAGCATTAAGGCTGAGATCCGTGGTACTGGTGATTCAGGCAGCTCAAAATTTTCCTTTTGGAAATATTTGTGACTAGAGTATGCCTATATGCAAACCATTTGGAGTTGCGGTTATCTCGACTCCTAAAAAGAAAAGAAAAATAAACTAGAAGTGAAAAAGCACACTATTATGTGAGATAACCCGAGTGCTCCTAATTCATTGTTGCTTGAATGAATGTACCCGAAAACACATATTAGTTATGTGTCCTCTTTAGTATTCAAAAAACATGAGATGCAATGAAAACAGGTTTTTACATTGTATTAATAATGAAAAAGCAATTTTTCCTAGACGTGAGAAATGGCTTTTATGAAAGTGATACGGGAAGAGGTATCCTTTTAGAAAGCATTTTGAAAAGAGGTTTCTATGTGTGAATAAACCATTTATTCTTTGAAAAAAAATATGTATGAAATTACGTGTTTGCACAAGGTACTTATCTTGAAAAATAAGATAAAACTATGAGTTATAATGTTAATACAAATATCGTCATTAAACGTTATTTATATTTTTGATCTTTACCTAAGTTTTGTTAACGACAAAAGTAAATTTAATTTTATAAAGCTTAAAGCTTGTCAAGTTTAATAGATATTAAAACAAGCTTTTTCAAACAATATCTTCATCATTTAAGCATTTACATTGTGACTAATCATATCTTAATATGAGTCTAAGCATAATGTATGATAGTAGTTTTAGAATGTTTTAGTTTCTTAAAACTAAACATTACTTATGTATTTGCATATTTCTAAAATAGAAAACAACACATGACATCATGTGATGCATCATGGAAATCATTGGAAGATTTCATTAGATATTTTGTGTAGATTTGTACTCTTCATATCTTACACAATCTTACATAGATATGGTTGACTTTGGCAAGATCTTGATATCTTGTCGTCGACGGCGGCACCAAAATATATAACGGACGGAACCCTTTCAAGGGGTCCGCCGTCCGTGGTGCTCGCCGATGGTTTTGGCTATAAATAGCAAAGCCAAACCAAGTAGTTTTTCATCCCTTTCTATCATACTCTCTTACATATCTCTCTCTAACCTTTCTAACTCGGTTTCATATCATATTAGTGATCTCTTTGTAGCAAAGAAGATCAAGTCACATTCAAGCTTCAAACGAGAAGTTGGAAGTCTTGTTTGTTTAGTGTTGTATGATCTTGTGTTGATTCATACTTCATTGTTGTATTAAACCATCATAATCTTGTGAGTGTGAGTGGTTAGTATTTTAGTCCTCAAAATACATTGTGTGTGGGAGTGGTTGTACCCTTGGAAAGAACTCGACATCTAGCTTAGTGTCGGAAATAGTGTGTTAAGTGTAAAGGTTTCTCCACGGTGAAAGGAGCTTGTTGACTAGTGAAGTTAAACTCGAGTGTGAGACTCGGGAGTGGAGTAGGCAAGGAAAAAGAGTCCTTGTAGACCGAACCACTATAAACAACTTGTTGTGGTTTGATCATTTCTTTCCTTATTTACTCTTTACATATTGCTTGCATATTTCATTAACATATCTAAGATCAATATCAATTGATCTTTCAATAAGTTTCAAAACAAAGTTTTTAATTGGTAAACTATTCAACCCCCTTCTAGTTTTCTACAATTGGTACCGAGCCTCGTTGCTCAAGAATTTCTAAAATAATTTGTATTTTATAAACTTGAAACGATCCATGGATTTCGAAAACTTTAAAGAAGGGCAATCTATGCAAAGACCACCACTCTTTGAAACCAATGGATTTATCTATTGGAAAACCGCTTTGAAACATATGTAAAATCAAAAGATATAGATCTTTGGTTTGTTATTGTTAAAGGGATTTTAGTTCTACAACAAAGGATATTTCGTTGATGAACAAAAGAAATTAGTTGCTAAAAATAATGAAGCTAAAATGATGCTTTATAATGCTTTACCTAGAAAAGAATATGAAAGAATTTTTATGTGTGAAACCGCCAAAGATATTTGGGAATCTTTGATTGTTACACATCAAGGTAATTCACAAGTCAAGGATAACAAAATTGATCTTCTTGTTCAACAATATGAACAATTTGTTATCCTCAAGATGAAACCATTGATTGTGGCTTTGCTCGCTTTAATACTATTATTACATCACTTAAAGCACTTGATGAATCTTTTCGTAGTAAGAACTTTGTCGAAATTTCTTAGAGCACTCCATCCCAAATGGAGAGCTAAAGTGACCGCTATTGAAGAATCAAAAGATCTCTCAAAATGTCACTAGACGAGCTAATCGGTAACCTCAAAGTACACGAAATGGTGATGGAGAAAGATTCGAGATCATCAAAGGAAGAAGGAGAAGATCAAACCGTTGCTCTAAAAGCAAAGGCGGAATCAAGTGATGATGACGAATCTTGCTCGGTAGTGAAGATGAGGAGTATGCCATGGCCGTTAGAGATTTTAAGAAGTTCTTTAGAAGAAGAGGAAAGTTTGTAAGACAACCTCGAGAAGAAAAGAAGCCATTCAAAAGATCGGGATGACAAAAGGGTAAAGGTGAAAGAAAGTGTTTTAGATGTGGTGATGCAAGTCATCTCATAGAGAATGTCCCAAGCCACCTAAAAGCAAAACTCAACGAGCTTTTGTAAGTGGTGCTTGGAGTGATAGTGAAGACGATGAAGAATCAAGCAAGGAAGACATCGCTCTAATGGCACATGAGTCAAACGAGGTACTTTCCGACTCTTCTTATTCTTCTATTGATGATGACACTTTGCAAAAACAATATAATCAATTGTGTGAGCTAAGTCTAAAAATCATAACTAAAAATAAATTTTTAAAAACCAAAAAGGAATTTTTGGAAAATGAAGTTTATGAGTTAAAAAAAAGCAAAACGACTTGAAAAAGGAAAAGTAAATGACGATGGTTGTAAATCATGTCAAGAGCTTAATCTTGAAATAGAAAACTAAAGCTCACACAAGATGTTCTAATCGAACAAAATTCTAAATTTAAAAGGTTTAACAAAAACATCGCACTTGCCGATGAAATAGTTAAAATACATAAAACACCAGGAGATATGAATGGGCTAGGATTTAATGAGGTATTAATTCCAAAGAGTCAAAACAAAACGGCCGAAAAGGACGAACAATGTCAAAACTGCAAGAAGATAAAGACGGACCGACGGACCCAAAATAAGGGTTCCGTCTGTTGAACCAAATGGTGTCGTGGGTACTTCAAAGAGATGTAATGTTTGTGATACGGACCGTAGTGAATTTGTCAAAGTAACAAAGAAAACCAAGGATAGTGTTAAACTAAAACCATTGTTACATCGAGTAGGACTTGCTAAAAATGAATTTAGATAAAAACTACTCAACAACGACATAAAACACCTTTGCCAAACGCCTTTCCTAAGAGCAACCACAACGTACATCCCAACTACCAACACAACGGTTGGAATCAAAACTTTCCTAGACCATATCAAACTCCAGATTACATGTCATGGAACTCTTACCCATCATTTCCATACATGAATCAAATAAATGGTATGTTTAACCCAAACGGACCCATGAGATATTGGGGACCAAATGCTTGAGTTATTTGCTTCTTAGGTATGCTTGAAAGTTGGATTGGAACCTGATGAATGGATAAAAGATAGTGGATGCTCACGACACATGACGGCAACAAAGTCTCTTCTCATCATACCAAGAGTATGACGGAGGTAATGTCACTTTGGTAGCAATCTCAAAAGCAAAATCATTGGCAAAGGTACGATCGCTCATAACTCCCTAACTATTGAAAATGTTGCTCATGTAGATAGGTTAGGATTTAATCTACTTAGTATTAGCCAATTATGTGATAAAAAGTATAAAGTACTATTTGATGAAAATGGTAGTAAAATACTAAAAGATGGTATCACCATAGCTAAAGGAGTTAGGAAAAATAACATATACGTCATGAAAATAGATAAAACATCTAATGACAAACTTTGCCTAACAACGTTAGATGATAGCTCATCTCTTTGGCATAGACGCTAGGTCACGCTAATATGAGACTTATACAAAACCTATCTTCAAAAGAGCTAGTTAGGAATTTACCAAAACTAAAATATGACCAACACTTTTGCGACGCTTGCAAAATTGGTAAACAAACCCATAGTAGTCATAAATCTAAAAATATGGTGTCCACATCTAAGTGTCTAGAATTATTGCATATGGACTTGTTTGGTCCATCCGCTATAAGAAGCTACGGAGGCAACTTATACACTTTGGTCATAGTAGATGATTACTCAAGATTTACTTGGACGTTGTTTTGAAAACTAAAATGAAGCTTTTGATAAATTTGAAATTCTTAGCAAGAAAATTCAAAATCAACTAGGTGTTAAATTGTGTCGATCCGAACGGATCATGGTCGTGAATTTGACAACGAAACTCAATTTGGAAACTTTTGTGATACAAATGGTATAACACATAACTTTTCGGCTCCACGAACACCTCAATCAAATGGAGTGGTAGAACGAAAATAGAACAATTCAAGAAATGAGTAGAACAATGCTTAATGAACAAAACATTCCTCAAAAGTTTTGGTGTAACGCGTTGACACTTCTACATATATTTTAAATAGAGTCTTAATTGTCCTTTCCTAAACAAAACACCATATGAGCTTTATAAAGGTAAAAGCCAACTTTAGGATATTTTAGAGTCTTTGGTTGTAAATGCTTTATTCTTAATACTAAAGATTATCTCACCAAGTTTGACCCAAAGTCTTATGAAGGTGTATTTCTTGGTTATTCTCAAACTAGTAAAGCTTACATTGTCCTAAACAAAGAAACAATGATAGTCGAGGAATCGTTGAACATAACATTCGATTTAAAGTCCACCTCCTCTAAGACATCACCTTTGGTAGATGATGACTTAGTTGAAAGTCAAATGATAGAAAGTCAAGAAATAATTAATAATAACAAGGAAGATGAACCATTAAATAAAGAGATTGTAAACATCAAAGAATCTAAAAGTCATCCTTTAGACAAGGTCATAGGACAACTTAATCAAAGAACCTTAAGGTCACAAGCCCAAAATCAAAGTAATTATTTTTGTTTTGTATCCACCATTGAACCGAAAACATAAATGAAGCAATAAAAGATGAATCATGGGTAATTGCCATGCAAGAAGAGTTAAACCAATTCGTTAGAAATGATGTTTGGAAATTAGTTCCAAAACCTAAAGATCAAACTATAATTGGAACGAAATGGGTTTTCAAATAAAATGGATGAAAATGGTGTAGTATCTAGAAACAAAGCTAGGCTTGTTGCACAAGGTTATAATCAACAAGAGGGGATTGACTATGATGAAACTTATGCACCGGTAGCTAGACTCGAATCTATTAGAATATTACTTGCTTATGCATGTGCTTATGACTTTAAATTATTTCAAATGGATGTTAAAAGTGCTTTTCTTAATGGGTTTATTAACGAAGAAGTGTATGTTGCTCAACCTCCCGGTTTTACCGACTTTGAGAAACCACATCATGTCTTCAAACTCAAGAAAGCATTATACGGTCTTAAGCAAGCACCAAAAGCTTGGTACGACCGACTTAAGACTTTTCTTATTGATAACAAATACACTATGGGATTAGTAGATAATACTCTTTTTACCAAGAAAAAGGAATCACATATTATCATTGTTCAAATATACGTTGATGACATTATATTCGGATCAACTTGTCAAGAGCTATGTGATGATTTCTCTAAAATCATGCACGACGAGTTTGAAATGAGTATGATGGGTGAATTAAATTTCTTTCTAGGACTTCAAATTAAACAACTAGAAGATGGCATATTTTTAACCAATCTAAATATATAAAAGACATGCTTAAGAAATTTGGTCTTGAAGATTCCAAACCAACTAAAACACCCATGTCCTCGGACACTAAACTCACCAAGGACGAAGAAGGTGAATCCGTAGATAACACTAAATATAGAGGAATGATTGGTAGCCTACTCTATCTTACGGCTAGTAGACCCGACATTATGTTTAGTGTTTGTCTATGTGCTCGCTTTCAAGAAAACCCAAAGGCATCACACTTAGAAGCCTTAAAAGGATTTTAGATACATTAAGGGAACAACGTGTTTAGGATTATGGTATCCCAAAGGAACGGTGTAGAAACCATAGTGTATGCCGACTCGGATCATGCCGGTGATTATGTCGATAGAAAAGTACAAGTGGTATTTGCACTTTTGTTGGACATTGTCTCACCTCATGGTTTGCAAAGAAGCAAACGGCTTTAGCCATCTCAACCATCAAGCCGAGTACGCCTCACGGAAAAGCATGTCAACAAGCTCTTTGGATGAAGCAAGCTCTCGAGATTACGGAATTCATCTCAACGACATTGTAATACTTTATGACAACAAAGGAGCCATCGATCTCAAGAAGAATCCCGCTCAACATGCTCGCATAAAGCATATTGAAATCCGTCATCACTTTCTTCGCGACAATGTTCAAAAGGAAACATCTCAATCGAGAAAGTATCCTCCAAGACAACATTGCCGACATCTTAACTAAGCCTCTTAAACGAGAACCTTTAATCTTCTTAGACTTGGTTTAGGGTTAATGGAACCAAACATGTAGGATAAACATAGCCCAAAACATTAGAATAGTCAAAACAAAACAATTTTGTTTTGTATCGCCATCGTAGCCACGACACCAAACGACAACACGGACGGAACCAAAAATTTGGTACCGTCTCGTCCGTGGTGTCTCATGTACAAAACTGCTACCTACAAAACATCTTCTTCCTCAAAACCCACTTTACCAAAACGTAAACATTAAACCAAGCTCATTATTGACACCTTCCCACTCACTAATCATCAAGATAACATCATTGTAAGTATCCTAACTACATTTTATCTCTTAATTCGAGTCTAGGATTCTTATTTATGCACAAAACCATTACAAATCATTACATGGGGTTTTATGTATGCTTTTATACTAAATATGAATTCAATTGGCAAATTGCATAACTAGTCATTGAAATTAGGTACTACATTATCATATTGCATAAACAAATCATGCTTCCCACTAATCAATAGATAATGACTATAGGGCCTTATTCAAATAACCAAACACCCCATGTCAGAAAATTTGAAAAGCTTCTCACTTGTAGGAAAACAATTTTTTCATTGTTAATACAAATAGAAACGTTAGACTTTCATCACTTGCATGCTCTTGAATACTAAAGGTATTGCATAACTAATATGAATTCCCAGGTATATTCAAATGAAGCCACATTGAATTAGGAGCATTTGGGTTATCTCATGGTATTTGCCAAACACCCCACTAAAACCATTTTGTGCATAAAATGAGTCGAGATAACCGCAACTCCAAATCGTTTTCATATAGGCACACACTAGAACCAAAACGTTAAAGTGTATTCTCATTTTTAACATATTAATTCTTGCTCTTAGGAATAACCATGGTAGCCGTAAGATTCTATGATCACAAGGACACCCTTGGCTATATTCCCAAACATCACAAAACCAAAGGACTTTCCAAGGAACAAGTAGAAATCTTTAAGAGTCTAGAATCAAGGTATTTCCATGAGGGTAGAACCATTCACCCATCTTTCATTGAAAATACCAATCTCCGTGAAGAACTAGCCGCCATTCAATTCGATTGTCTTCTTGACATCGATGAACCAATTTGTCCTAGGTTTGTGTTAGAGTTCTATGCTAGTGTGACCGGCTTTAGTGATGAAGATGATGATGAGTTTTGTCTTAGGTTTAAAATCAATCAAAACGACTACACCATCACCTTAGCCAACTTTGCTCAATTGCTAGGAATTCCCAACCGAGGACTTGTGTCTACTCGGATAAGTGGTCACTCACCATTCTTGATGCAATCAATGACCGCACTTCTCCCTACCAAACACCTCTAGCAAATAAGGATGTCATCCGTGAGCACCTATTTATCCCAAGGGGAGATACAACCCGAGTCACCCGAAAAGGAAAAGAAGTGAACCGAGATCCATATGGAATGGAGCTAAATGAACTTAAGCCCGAATTTAGGAAATGGGAAGAACTACTTAGAGCCAACGTCATTAGCACCATAGGAAATAGGGATCACATCAATGCTTGTCTTTGCCATATGCTCTACAACTTGTCCACCACAACCATTCAATTTAGCCTACTACATTGCTAGGAGAATGATTGATATTCCAACACAAGGATCGGTTGCTCTCCCATACGGATGCTTCTCACCCGTCTCTATAGATCCTTTGCACCAATTCCACCAAGCCCAAAAGGGATGCACCTTCACTATGAGCTCATCCCTCACATCTTTGTACCTTTGAGTGATGCACGAGTTGCTAAGACAAAAGGCAAGAGAGCAAAACCTCCAACTCCATCATCATCATCATCAAATAGCTCCGATGATGGTCTTCCAAACTCTCGCCTTCCACCTCATGAGTATTATGCATCTCTTCCCGAGATTGAGAATGAATCAGCGGAGTTCAAGCAAACCAAGGGGATGTTCAAGTGCCTTGGTAGAATGATGACCAAGATCTACAAGAAGTTGGATAAGTGAGAATTGTTTTAAGGAGCGTTTGGAACAATACATTATCTCTAATGTTTGATACAATTTGGTTGTTTTTATCTTGTAGGATGATAATATAACTTGAAACAATGATGTATGCTAACAATCTTATGCAGGGAGATAGCACAAGTATGCTATCAAATTTACCCATTTTCACTATAATGTGAAAATCACTTAGCCTTGCTCAAAATCTATGCTCCATTATGTTTGTACATGTGTTATTTACTTTTCCTAACTAGAAATGTTTAGTGTCACATGTTTTGAGAAAAATTTCGTGTTTCGGAAAAGTCCCCGACACCTTAAAATACACTGTGAAGTTTTCAGATCAAGACGGATCGACGGCACCAACGCTTTGGTTCCGTCTGTTATGAGAAATGGTACCGCCGTACCGGTACAGGCGGACCAGACGACACCCTTTTTAGGGGTTCGTCCGTGTAAACTTTTGGTGCCGTGGATCCTCCAGGTAACTTTCTGAATTTCGATACTTTTGTCATTCCAAATTTCCATCCATTGCTTGTAGGTCAATCTTAACTAGTTTATATCCTTATTAGAACTAGTATAATTCACTTAGGCATATAAGAAATCCATTTCCACCAAAATTCAAAAATTTGAAAAATTCACCCAAGGAGCCCTTTGGCATAAAGGAAGGAACCAAATTTTGGTACCTTGAAACCGTGGGTAATCTCGATTGTTAGGAAATTCCACTCATTAGAACACATTTATTGCAAATCTTTGCTTCTTCACTCCATCTCTCTTGTATGGCTTGACTTGGGTGATATGACTAGCATTTAACCCACTTCCAAATCATTAGGAACCTCATCTCTTCTATGGTTTAACATCAAATCAAACACATTTCTCCATAATTTTTCACTTCTATAAATTGAGAGGTTTTACCATGATCATCCTCACACCTTCTTCATTCTTACCATCATCTAGCAAAGAAAACACAAGTCAAAATGACAAAATCCTCTCCTAAACCTTGCAAGAAAACCGCTAGAATTAGCGTGAGGCCTTGTTGCTTCAGAACTTGAGCTCCTCATCCGAGTCTTCTCCACTCACAATCTCATCTCCCATCCGAGATGATACAAGCCTTACTTTGGCTACACCTACTCAATCACCAATTGTGATCACCACTCCACCACCTACAAAAACACCAACTTCACCTCCACCGGCACCCATCCAAACATCCAAAACACCCTCACCACCCTCACCACCAAAGTCTCCAACTCTCATTCCTTTGGAGTTATTTTCCACACCACCCACTTCTCCAAATCCTTTCTTGGAGGACTTGGATGACTTGCCTCCTAGGCCAAATCATCCACCACCATTGCCATCCTTTGGCACAATTGAGCGGATTGCTCATGAGTCACCTAGGCCATCCTTTGACCCAAACGCCCATTAGGGCCAAAACCTCTTCTCTTCCACCCCATTCACAAAGACATTCATGGTCCTTTGTATGGGGACCAACCACTCCCACATCAATGTCCCTCACTTAGAGGACATTGAGGAGTGCATGGGATGCTAATCCCACAAGAGAGGAGATTCAAGCGAACTCCAACACCTCCACCAATTCAAAGGCATGGTGGATTCTCACCTTAGTGAGACTATGCAAATGCAAAATGCTTTGCTAGCCTCCATCATGACCACCCCAAACATTCCCACCAACACCAACACATCTACCATTCCACCACCACAACCTCACCAAACATACTACCCCCTAGGCATGGTTGCTCAACTTGTGAGCAAACCGCCTAAACCGTTGATAGGACCCGGGTTATGGTCCATGACTTCCAAGAGGAAATGAGGTTCATCCTCAATCACATCCTTGAGCGCCTCAACACTCTTTCTCATCCACCATCTCATTAGGATGGTCATCGATTAGCATTTCTAAGTTTTTTTTTCTTTTCTTAGGATTATTTTTTTTCTTGTACTAAAACACATCATTGTGTTATGTTTTCATGATTTTTATTCATGAAAAATTTTAGCTAATGAATGGTGTTTTCTATATTGTTGGTGTCTTTACATAGTGTTTGGAAATGCTTGTGAATGATCATTATTACTAACATTTTTTTTGGTAGCTTTATTTTCACAATCCATGTATCTTCCCATTAAGCACCCAATTTAGGGGAGCTTTGATCATGGGGAGATAATGGCTCGGCTCATTACATTCAAGATCGCTCTTCTTTTGTTGAGACAAAAGGGGAGAAAATATAGAACTTGTTTATATTTGACTTTTCCGAAAAGTCAAACCGCATACATTGACTTTTCGAAAAAGTCAAACATGATACTTCATTGGTAATACTTGACTTTTCTTAAAAGTCAATCGCATACTTTGACTTTCTCGAAAAGTCAACATCATGCATCAACTATTGAATACTTTGACTTTTCTGAAAAAGTCAAACATCATACACTTGCATTATCATTTCCTTTTCAAGTTCTAAAACTAATATTTTTATAACTCTTGCACAAACTTTGTATCTTTTATAAAAATAAAATTTATATTTTGTCCTCAACAAAAAGGGGGAGATTGTTAATACAAATATCGTCATTAAACGTTATTTATATTTTTGATCTTTACCTAAGTTTTGTTAACGACAAAAGTAAATTTAATTTGTATAAAGCTTAAAGCTTGTCAAGTTTAATAGATATTAAAACAAGCTTTTTCAAACAATATCTTCATCATTTAAGCATTTACATTGTGACTAATCATATCTTAATATGAGTCTAAGCATAATGTATGATAGTAGTTTTTAGAATGTTTTAGTTTCTTAAAACTAAACATTACTTATGTATTTGCATATTTCTAAAATAGAAAACAACACATGACATCATGTGATGCATCATGGAAATCATTGAAAGATTTCATTAGATATTTTGTGTAGATTTGTACTCTTCATATCTTACACAATCTTACATAGATATGGTTGACTTTGGCAAGATCTTGATATCTTGTCGTCGACCTGGCGGCACCAAAATATATAACGGACGGAACCCTTTCAAGGGGTCCGCCGTCCGTGGTGCCTGCTGATGGTTTTGGCTATAAATAGCAAAGCCAAACCAAGTAGTTTTTCATCCCTTTCTATCATACTCTCTTACATATCTCTCTCTAACCTTTCTAACTCGGTTTCATATCATATTAGTGATCTCTTTGTAGCAAAGAAGATCAAGTCACATTCAAGCTTCAAACGAGAAGTTGGAAGTCTTGTTTGTTTAGTGTTGTATGATCTTGTGTTGATTCATACTTCATTGTTGTATTAAACCATCATAATCTTGTGAGTGTGAGTGGTTAGTATTTTAGTCCTCAAAATACATTGTGTGTGGGAGTGGTTGTACCCTTGGAAAGAACTCGACATCTAGCTTAGTGTCGGAAATAGTGTGTTTAAGTGTAAAGGTTTCTCCGCCGGTGAAAGGAGCTTGTTGACTAGTGAAGTTAAACTCGAGTGTGAGACTCGGGAGTGGAGTAGGCAAGGAAAAAGAGTCCTTGTAGACCGAACCACTATAAACAACTTGTTGTGGTTTGATCATTTCTTTCCTTATTTACTCTTTACATATTGCTTGCATATTTCATTAACATATCTAAGATCAATATCAATTGATCTTTCAATAAGTTTCAAAACAAAGTTTTTAATTGGTAAACTATTCAACCCCTTCTAGTTTTCTACAGACGAGTGTCCAAACATCGTTAGAAATAAATTGATTTAACTCTTCTTGCATAGCCATTACCCAACTTTCATCATTTATGGCTTCTTGTGTATTCTTAGGTTCTATGGTTGAGACAAAACAACACAAGCTACTTTGGTTTTGAACTTGAGACCTTAAGGTTCTTTCGTTTAGCTTTCCTATGACCTTATCTACGGGGTGATCTTTGGACTCTTTAATATTCATGATTTCATCATTTAAAGGTTCTTCTTCTTCATTTATCTTTTTCTTTATTACAATAGCTTCACTTTCGACAATCTCGTCATCGACAAGAGGTGGAGTAGGTTTGGGTGGACTTTCATCAAATTTTACGTTTAATGACTCTTCAACCTTCATTGTTTCTTTATTTAATATGACGTAAGCTTTGCTATTAGGAGAGTAACCTAAAAAGATACCTTCGGTTGATTTAGGATCAATTTTTGTAAGGTAATCTTCAGTGTTAAGTAGAAAACATTTGCTACCAAAGACTCTAAAGTGATCTAACGTAGGATTTTTGCCTCGAAGTAACTCGTATGGAGTTTTTCCTAAAAGTGGTCTAATTAAGACTCGATTAAGTATGTATGTTGAGGTATCAACGGCATTGCACCAAAACTTTTGAGGTATGGATCGCTCATTTAGCATGGCGCAACTCATTTCTTGTAGGGTTCTATTCTTTCTTTCAACTACCCCATTCGATTATGGAGTGCGAGGAGCCGAGAAGTTGTGAGTAATACCATTAGCGTCACAAAAGGCTCCAAATTGCACTTCATTATCGAATTCCTACCATGATCCGTTCTAATAGACACTATAGGACTTCCTAGTTGTCTTTGGATTTTCTTACTTAATATTTCAAAGTAATTGAACGTTTCAGCTTTTGTTCTTTAAAAATTTAGTCCATGTGTACCTAGAGTAATCATCCACTATAACCAAAGTGTAGTAATTGCCTCCATAACTTTGGATAGCGGATGGACCAAATAAATCCATGTGTAGTAACTCTAGACACTTAGTTGTAGACACCATGTTTTTAGCTTTGTGACTAGAATTGACTTGTTTTCCTACGTTACAGGCATCACAAAAGTGATGTTCCTATTTTAATTTAGGTAGATCTCTTACTAGATCTCTGGATGATAGCGATTGAAGAAGTCACATATTGGCATGACCCAATCTTCGATGCCATAAGGTCGAAGTATCATCCATAGATGTAAGACAGAGTTTGTCTTTAGGTTCATTACCAATTTTAATGACATAGACTCCATGTTTCCTAATTCCTATTCCTATGGTGATGCCATTTTTTAATATCTTACTACCGGTTTCGTTAAAAAGTACGTTGCACTTTTTATCACATATTTGTCCTATACTTAAGAGGTTAAAGTTTAGGTTTTCTACGTGACACACATCGTTAATGGTTAGAGATTTGTTAGAAATCGTACATTTACCGATGATTTTGCTTTTGCTATTTTCGAATACCACGTTTCCTCCATTAAAGGATTCATATGTTGAGAATAAATATTTATTGTCGGTCATGTGCCTCATGCACCCGCTACCCTTGATCCACTCATCCGGATCTAGGTCGACCTTTAAGCACACCTAAGAAAACAATTAACTCAAAAGTTTGGTCCCCATTTGTTCATGGGTCCATTAGTGTTAAACATTCCATTCATGTTAGACATGTATGGATAAGGTGAATATGCATTCCATGGTGCAAAGTTTTGAAATGGAAAGCCACTGCATATTTGGATTCCATCCCATTTGATGGTTACTTCTCAGATAAACATTATTAGGTCTCCTAGATGTGTTCGGTTTTTAAAATGATGGACCTTTGTTTCTTGCAAAACTTTGATTATATCTTGGAGGTGGTTGTCTAATTGTAATATGAGTTGGTTTCTTCTTATTAACAATAACAAAAACAGTTCTATAAGAGGAAGCTATGTTATTACCACTGTTTGCTTCAGCAGACCCACAGATCCCTGGTTGTACACTAGCTGGATCCCTTTTTGTGGGATCCGTGGGATCCGCCACAACAGTGGTTTGTTTTTCTAGTGCCTTTACGAATTGTGTTTCTTTGTTTTCACTAGTTGACGCATTAAGTTCCTAAAAACCTAGACCTTTTTGGTTGTTTCTTGTTTTAACACTATCCAATATCATATCTAAGGTATTAGTGTTCATTTTAGCAATATTAGAGTCTAGATGATCAACTAGTGTTTGAAGTTGAACGCAAAGTTCACATTCGCCACTTGCTATCTTCCCCTTTTCTAGAAGTTTTAATTTTGCCTTTAACTCTATGACTTCCTTATCTAAACGTTGGTTTTGATTTTTCAAAAACTTGTTTTTGTTGATAAAGTGGTTTGGGTCCCCACATTTAAAGCAAGCGCGATCATCCCTTGGCTTCTCGTCCTCTTTGCTTTTCTGGAATCCTTTCTTGTCGTCATACGGTTGTTTGACATATCTTCCCTTCCTTCTAAAGAACTTTTTGAAGTCCCTTACCGCCATGGCATACTCCTCGTCATCACTATCCGAAGAGGAGTCCTTTTCATTGCTTGAGACCTTCTTGGCTTTAAGGGCAAGAGATTTGTGCTTCTCTTTCACTTTTGAGGCTTCAGAATCTTTAGCAAGGACAAGCTCATAGACCTTTAAGTTGCCTATGAGTTCATCAAGGGTGAGGATTGTCAAATCTTTTGATTTTTCGATTGCCGTCACCTTAAATCTCCACTTGGATGGAATTGCCCTTAGATATTTCCTAACATGGTTACGGCTAGAGAAAGATTCATCAAGTGCTTGTAAGGATGTAATTATAGTATTAAAGTTAGCAAAAGAATGATCTATAGTTTCCTCATCCGTTATTGAAAATTGTTCATATTGTTGAACAAATAAATCTATTTTATTGTTTTTCACTTGTTGATTACCTTGATGAGTTACAACTAAAGAATTCCAAATTTCTTTAGAGGTTTTAAGCATGGAGATTCTTTCGAATTCCTTTTTGGGTAAAGCATTATATAAAACCATTTTAGCTTCACTATTTTTGGAAAGCTTTTCTTAATTTCATCGGTGAGTTTATCATGAGGTATGTTAACTAAAATTTCATTTTCATCTTTTGCAGTGGCTTCAAAATCGTCTTCAACAATGATGTACCAAAGATCAATATCTTTAGACTTCACATACGTTTCGAATCTATTTTTCCAATATATAAAACCATTAGTTTCAAGTAGTGGAGGTCGTTGCATGGATTGCCCTTCCTTGTAATTTTTAAAACCTACAGTGATCGAAAAGTTTTTAAAATACGGTTTACTTTAAAACTTTTATAAACTTAGCTCTTGATGCCAATTGTGGAAAACTAGAGGGGGGTTGAATAGTTTTGCAGATTTTAAGTTAGTTTCTTAAAAATTTAGATTCGATGTTATGTGAAGTCGTATGGATGAAGATAAAGTATAGATCTAAGAGTAATGCAAGTAAGGAAAGTAAAGTAAGGGATAGAAATGACACAACCGATTTATAGTGGCTCGCTACAAGGACACCTTCCTTGCCCTACTCCACTCCCGAGTCACCTACTTGAGAGTTCAATCACTATGTCAACAAACTCCTTCAACTTGGCGGAGAAGCCTTCACAACGTTGCTTACACCTTTTCCTAAGACAAAGCTAAATACCGAGTCCGTAACACGGAGGACCAAACCAACACGACTATTACACAACAAATATGTGAAATATCAAGCACAAGATCTTTGCTACAGAAATCCTGTGAAGGAACAAATCAATCAAGGACCCCTTGCTTGGATGACTTGTAGAAAGCTCGTGATCTCGCCTTATAGAATGACCTATATGAGAATCACAATAGAAAGAAGAACAACTCTCTAGATCAAGTGATCTTTTGTTAGAGGAGTGTAAGAATATATGAGAGAGTTAGTAAGAAGAGGGGTAAGTAAAAATGAAGAAATGGCTCTCATATATAGGCAAAATCTTGCCATCGCTGCACGGATCCTCCCTAAGGGATCCGTCTAGTGTAACTCTGGGGATCCGTGGGACGCCCTCTTTGCCCATGGGTTTTTGGTTATGGGTCATGTGTCATGGTTTATCCATGGGTATTTCATTAGATACAATGTATCTAATAGATGCAATGCATCTAGTCAAATGGATATGGGTTAATACCATGGGTTATGAATATGCTCCATGGGTTGTGATTTTTACCCATCCTAATAAACTATTACAACAAATGATTTATTACAACAATTTGTATTAAATGACTATATGTAAATGCTTTACAAAAATAACATGTATCCTTATAATTTTACTTATGATAACATTATATTTGTTATCAACAAAACACAAAGAGATCGCTAAATATTAATAAACGTTTTTACGGTTTATTTGTATTAGCAAGAACATCTAGGTTCTTTTCCACCACCACTTCCAAACATTCCGGACTTTGATCCTTATTTTCCAACTTTTCCACCACAACTTCCGCATCTCACAAATCAAACTAACCCGGAAAACTTCCGCACACATTACCCACATCATTTACATTGTGAACATTTCCAATCCGCTAGGGATCTTACAATAGAAATTAGGGAAGAGATGCGACTCATACTTAACATCATCCTTGATCGCATCAACATCATCACTCACCAAAACTTCCATCCATAACCTTATGCAAGCATGGAAGGAATCATTTTACTATTTTCTCTAGTATTTTCTTTTGAGTCATCTTTAGAACAAGTCTTGTTCTTAGTTTTACATGCTTGTATGTGGCATAAATACCACTACATTTTGTTATTTTATTACAAGGCTTTGTTTACATACCTTGGATCCCAATCTTGTTTCTCGTCAATCACAAGATTATTTATGCAAGTTACTACTAACCTTTTCTTTGTAGGTTTTTATATTTTCTCACTTGACGCCCCGTTTTAAGGGGAGCTACCGTTAAGGGGGAGTTAGAGATACGTGGACTATATTTCCACACTTTATTTCTTCATTAGGGTCACTTTTTGTTTCGACAAAAAGGTGGAGAAGAAGTAAAACTTATGCTTTCAAACCATACATCTAATCGTAAGTTTTACTCATCATAACATTATGTTTTGTCATCAACAAAAAGAGGGAGATTGTTAATACAAATAAACCGTAAAAATGTTTATTAATGTTTAGCGATCTCTTTGTGTTTTGTTGATAACAAATATAATGTTATCATAAGTAAGATTATAAGGATACATGTTTGTAAAGCATCTACATATAGTTATTTAATACAAATTGTTGTAATAATTCATTTGTTGTAATAGTTTATTATGATGGGTAAAAACCACAACCTATGACCCATACCCATGGAGCATATCCATAACCCATGGAGTTAACCCATACCCATTGTCTAGATGCATTGCATCTATTAGATACATTGTATCTATTTAGATACATGACCCATAACCCAAAAACCCATGGGCAAACAGGAGCGTCTCACGGATCCCTGGAGTTACACTAGACGGATCCCTTAAGCAAGGGATCCGTGGGATCCGTGCAACAGTGGCAAGAATTTGCCTATAAATAGAGAGCCATTTCTTCATTTTTACTTACCCCTCTTCTTACAAACTCTCTCATATATTCTTACACTCTTCTAACAAAAGATCACTTGATTTAGAGAGTAGTTCTTCTTTCTTTTATTGTGATTCTTATATAGGTCCTTCTCTAAGGCGAGATCACGAGCATTCTACAAGTCATCCAAGCAATGGGTCCTTGATTGATTTGTTCCTCCACAAGATTTCTGTAGCAAAGATCTTGTATTTGATATTTCACATATTTGTTGTGTTATAGTAGTGTTGGTTTGGTCCTCCGTGTTACGGACTCGGTATTTAGCTTTGTACCAAAAAAAGTGTAAGCGACGTTGTGAAGGCTTCTCCGCCAAGTTTAAGGAGTTTGTTGACATAGTGCTTGAACTCTCGAGTAGGTGACTCGGGGAGTGGAGTAAGGCAAGGAAGGTGTCCTTGTAGCCGAACCACTATAAATCGGTTGTGTCATTTCTATCCTTGACTTTACTTGCTTTCTTTACTTGCATTACCCTTAGATCTATACTCTTTCTTCATCCATACGATTTCACATAACATCGAATCTAAAGTTTTTGAAACTAACTTAAAATTGGCAAAACTATTCAACCCCCCCCCCCCCTTCTAGTTTTCCACAAAACCTTCAGTTGATCAATTTGAAAAGATGGATTTTCGGCCTCAACAACTTGTTCATTTTCAGCAACCAAGTCAAAGTCAAATACAACAAAAGCAACAAAGTTAGGTTTCACGATACACCATGACGGCTTTGACATCATCGGTTACACAGTTCAATCATGTTTGACCAAGTGTTTTTAAGTAACAATAATTATGTATTATTCTATAATAAGTGACTCGTATCCAATACAGCAAATTCGTCATCAAACACCCTGTAAAATGCTTGGTAGAACTCATTCCTGGAAACATCAATATCAACATGGGCTGACCTTTTCTTAATAACTCTTTTTTCGGTAAATGTGTATACCTAGCTTTTTCAACAATTAGCTGATCCATCTCATCAAATTTTTGTGTAAGAACTTCAGCTCCTATTGGCAAAACCAAGTGCAGTACCAAACCCTCCAAAGTTCTTGGGAAATGTTGCTAAAAAAAGACAGACATTTAGGGTTCAGTGAATAGACATACCATTGTAGGGGATAAATTGAGAGAAAAAGGTTGAGAAAATATATTCAAACTAACCACTACCATTTTCCATTTTCTACCTAGCAACTATCAAATTATCAGAATGAAAAGCATCTGATTCATTAATGTTGTGATATAATGGATCATGAACGAAGAGATGCACAATAAAAACTAACCTGATTGTTCATAGGAAGGCTTATTACTCGCACTAAGTGAAGTCTTAGATAGCATCTGATTCTGTTCAAATCAAAAATGAAGATACTAAATTAGAGACACGCACTTTTTGGTGAATTTTGGCCCATTTATGACAGTTTCTTTATCTCCTTTCCCCTTTAACCCATTAGAGATGCTATAACCCAAGTCACGTGTTGATAAGTAATAACGCTAAATAAAAATGGAAAGAAAATCATGATCTATCAATAGCAACTATGTACTGTTTGCAGATGTGTCAAATGTGGTCATCTAAATTAAAGGTGAAACCATCTCTTGACACCACATATATATTGCAGATTTTTGGAGCATGTTTCAAAACAGCCGACGTTACTCCAGCTTCATAAAATTTCCTAAAAAAACTATCTAAGCAGTGGTTATAAGAACGACGAATAAATAACATGATACTAATAAAATGAAAGAAAGAGGAATGACCTGTTGTAAATTTTTTATAGAGCTTCCCATTTATACTCGATTTTAAGAATACAAATCGGGCCTCTGCTCCCTTTTTTGTATTAGTGAGTCTTCATGAACAAAACACATCCAAACGCATAAGGACGGCAGTCTAAAAACCCCTAAAGCTTCAACACTTCCAATGTAATGTACAAATCCTCATATGCTACAAACACATGTCCAGATTTGTGTTCATAGCGTAGTATGCCAGTGATTTTGCATTTGACTTACCATCCACTGTTGTCAATAACCCGTGTTGCTCCCACATCATCAGGCGCGTAATCACCAACATGGTCATCATCTTCATGAAATTTAGAAATTCTGAAGAAAAAAGAGAGATAATTTAACTCCAGAGGCACACCTTTATTCAATCTAATGAAATGATGTATTTAGAGATAATGCGAAAGTGGAAATAAAAATAGGAAGCAAACATGTATCATTTCAAACAGCTAAGTAAGCAAGCTTCTATATCAAGAATGTAAAGTAATATTTTTAGTCAATCATTCTTTATAGTGAGCACAAGCTTATACTTTTATAACAACGAAAAATTTACTTCATCATCAACTTTCTTATCGGGAGGAATATCTTCTATATCAGTCTGAAAAGTAACATGATTTCTTCAAGTTAGATTAAAAAAAACCTACCCATATCCATTCGTGACATAAAAACTGAGTTACTCCACATTCTAGACTGCAAGACTCTAAATTTCAAGTATGAAACTTGAAAAATCTTTCATATGTGCTAAAATTGGTAGTGGTAAATTGGTAAACTAAGTTTTAAAATTGGACAGAACAAAATGTTTAAAGAAAACTTATATTTTATTAGATATCAAAAAAGATTGTAAAGAACAAATACAGAAACACACTTAAAAGTTTTAGTTGCATACCAATAATAAACAACAAAGTCATAACCAATAATAAACAACATGTAAATAAAATAGATGCAGACATGGTCAAAGTTACACTGTAAAGGGTTACTACCTGTGAGCATGCATGAGAAAAAATAAGCACCACCTTATCGATAAAATCAATAGCCTTTTGTATGATCACCCAAACCTTGGACTTTCTGCTTTCTTTCAATAATGATGATTGAAGTTGTCTAAGACCATATTTTGTTGACCCGTAACTGTAATAGAAGAAAAACATCAAAGATAGCAACTTTATCAGATAAAAAGTTACAAAAGCCTAGAAAAGACGATCGTTTGTAGATAAAGAACTTACACGGTGTCAAAGGTGTGCTTGATCCACCGAGCCAAGACCGTCCATGTTGAAAATATGACCCGCTTTATCCAGTTACTCATGACATGCATCGCTTCATGTGTGCAAAGTATCGACACTCATATTAAATAGTTTTTACATCCTTCATGTGCATGTTCACCACTAAAATTATCTTTAACTACACAACTTTAATTTTCTTCAAGTTAGATTAAAAAAACCTACCCATATCCATTCGTGACATAAAAACTGAGTTACTCCACATTCTAGACTGCAAGACTCTAAATTTCAAGTATGAAACTTGAAAAATCTTTCATATGTGCTAAAATTGGTAGTGGTAAATTGGTAAACTAAGTTTTAAAATTAGACAGAACAAAATGTTTAAAGACACATTATATTTAATTAGATATCTAAAAAAGATTGTAAAGAACAAATATTGCGTTAACTTCTTCTTTCGTTATGGGTTTCATGGGCTGCATATGTTTCTTTTCTTCATCAATAAACCATTCAGGTAACCCTTCATCATCATGAAACATGTATTTGTTGTAAGCATCGCCAAGCATGTGTTCTCTTTGTTTTTTTCTTAGCATTTTCTTGGCACAAGCCAAGATTTCATCTTTTGTTTCCACGTCGTAATCTGACTCGTTGGATGATGAGTCATCACTCGAGTCTATATTTATAGCAGGGACAACCTCCAAATCTTCAGCAGCAGATTGGGTGGGCTGAGGTTTATTTTGTCTAAGTTTTGATGTCGGTTTACGTGGGACCATGATTTGATTATCAGGTTTTCTATCCACTTGCATGTCATCATCTTCCTCATCTTCACTTATATCCATTTTGTGTTTTCTTGTTCATTGTCATCATCGAAAACATCTTGACTAAACCATTTTGCAAACAATTTCTTCAGATGAGGCTCGTAATCATTAAGTGATACCATTAAAGGGTTTGATTCTTGTTCACGCTGATCATTGTCAGAATCTTCATCCGGATGAATAGCATCAGCATCCTCATTCTCATCCTCATCGCCCTACATCACAGAAAATATAAACATGTCAACCTTTTGCCACACTACATTACAGACTAATCTTGAACACTACAATATGCGGAGTATGTAAGTTTAAATCAAATCAACTCGTTCAGTAAAACATAGATATAAAACAATAATAAATTCAGTAATGTAGCCTTCCTAAGCATTTTTTTATAACTTTAATCGTAGAGTTCAAGAAAAGGTAAGACAAAAGTGTTTGTGGGTCAACCAAACCTATTCCAGTTTTGATCTATTTTGAGACCCACCCAATCAGCCCATTTCACCACCTCAACAAACAAAGATATAATTAAACAACAAAGAAAATCTTGAGAGAGTAAGAATAAAAAGTAAAATCCAAACCTCAAGAAGTTCACCATCTTCAACATGCTTTTTCTTCATCCGTTTTCTTTGTTTTGTAGTGCCTTCTTTCTTATTTAGATATTGCTCGTAAGCTTCTTCCATAAACTCCCCCATCTTCTCATCATACTTGAAAAACAAAGTATAGCGTTTATTTATATCCACACACTTAAAACGTAATCCAGAATTTTCTCACCTTAGCAGAAAATCATACAAGAAATACACTCACCTTCGACGCTCTTCAGCAGAGTCTATATTACTGAGTTACTCGTCTTGTAAGTCTTCTTGTGATCCTTCATTGTCACAATCTGCCTCATTAATTGGACCATCATCTTCAGTGTTATCAATAGCGGCCAAGTCTTTCTTTCCCTGAAAGGTGATGAAATTGGGTTTAATAAAATATGAAACTTAATTAAAATGTGAAAAACAATATGAGAAGGTATGAATATGACCTTCAAAGACGACATGGTAAATAAATCGGCATCAGTATATCCACCATCCTCTATTACATCACTCTTCATCCCAGTTGCTTTCCTTTTTTTATCCTGCGAAGTCCAGTCCAAAGCAAGTGTAAGATAAAAACACAAAAAACGCCATGTAATACATCATAATTATTAAACCAAATATAAAATAAAGAACAAACCTTTTCTTTTCATTTTGCAATAGTCTTCTTTGCCTGTTTCCTCTTTCGCGGCATAACATTTGTCAGCTCTTCCATTTCTTTAAGTCCATCATCATCTTCATCTTCATCCTCATCAGCTTTGCTCTCGGGTTCTACATCTTCAGGTATAGGAATTTATTTTCTGGAGATAATGATTCGGCCATTGAATACCATGAATTGCAAATGCAAAAGAGATAGGGGTGTCAGGATCCGTTGCATAATAAGGTACCAAACCAACGATAATGGCTGACACCAACATATATAACATGCAACAAATTGATACATTTGCCATGGTAGATGCATACCCTTCCTGTCTGGGCCACCTCCTCCAAAGTGGTACATTTGCCATGGAAAATGGTTGCATTCACCAATTTCTCAATCATAATACCCACATCATCACTATGGTACAGCTCCATGGCGATGTAGGGGATGACTTTGGTCACCAAATCAACCCTATCCTTCTTGAGCATTTTCAAACGAAGGTCCAACCCATCCACCTTCTCCCTAAGCTTGATCTCCTGGTCAATTAGCTTTGCCCTCTCTTCTTCAAGGCCTTCACACTTGGATGTCAGAACGGAAACTTGCTCTTTGTAGCCTATGACCTTCGCGCCTTCGAGAGATAGCTGCACAGACTCACTGGCTTTCGCCTAATCGACCTTGAGCTCTCCACATCCGCTCGGAGATCTTGGACGGAGGATTTTGTCAAGTCCTCCATAGCTTCTTCACACTTTGCTGCAGGTCTGCGTACTTCTTGTCCCTAGCCTTCTCCCTGGCAAGCATGATGTCCATCTCTTCCCTAGCCTTGGTGACAGCACGGAGAAGCTCCCTTGTCCTGGTGTTGAGCTGATAATCCAATATGCACTGTATAACATAGCTCTTATCATGAAGATCACATAGCCTTTTCATAGACATGTTGTCTATCACCCCCTTCCAACTGGATGGAGTCACACGCTCAACAAACAAGTGACAAGCAATGGGGGACGGAAGCTCCTTCGTATCAAGGAGTCCTGCATCAGAAATAAACTTGTTAGTATGATATTATTTGCATCTAATTCTTTGTAACATGGAAGAGGCCTTACCATGAATATCATCCATGTTGGGCCCTTCGATGGCTGGAAAAACCACAGCCTTACCCTTGGCACTCTTTTTCCGGGTAGTTCGAGAGGGAGGATTGGGCAAGATAAGCTTCCTCTTTGATGCAGACTTAGCAGCCTTCGCGCTCGTACCTTTCCTGCTTTGGACCCTGTCCCCTATGCCGGAGGGTCCTACGAT
Organism: Chrysanthemum lavandulifolium; assembly: GCA_022545495.1. Taxonomy (NCBI): domain Eukaryota; kingdom Viridiplantae; phylum Streptophyta; class Magnoliopsida; order Asterales; family Asteraceae; genus Chrysanthemum; species Chrysanthemum lavandulifolium. The sequence continues at coordinate 122,290,642 of CM040246.1, forward strand.
AGCCAACTGTTCCTCTGAGGCAGGATCATCTGAGTCTGCCACATTCTCAACTAACTGGTCTTCGACATCTAGAGGCTCTTTTTCTTTCGTAGGAGGAGCAGATGACACAGGCTCAATCGGTTGAGCATCATCATCATTATTGTTCACAGACACCGAAGGAGAACCCACACCATAGCTAGCCTCTTGGGGATCCTTCGGTAGGGTTTAGGGTTTAGGGTTTAGGGAGAAAGCTGACTTCCTTAGTACCACCAGCAACAACGAAATTCCTGAATGACATTTCTGCAAAAAGGAAGAAAAAAGATAAATATCAGAAAGATAAGTTCCTATACCTTATTTTAATTGAAAATTTACATACTTTCTCCACAACAAACAATCTCGGGATGTAACGGAGACCCCTCCCAACTTTCAGCAAGACCAGCCATAAACAGTATTGGCTCAAGAAAGGTTTGGCAATCAGCTGGATGTCGAGCTAAATGCTGATACAAGGGATTCCTCCTCACAGTATAAGGCAGGGGAACATTAAACCTCTTTTCGTCATACTGAAACTCTAGGTTTAGCAAAGCAGGGTATTATGGAGGAACAATGGTATCTTGAATAAAAAAGAACTTTCCCTGCCAATTTCTGATATTCGTAAAAGGCCTATCAATAAGAATGGGCACATCCCGTTCACCCCTTTTTGCCAATGTCAACGAGTCTCCTCCAGGGTACAGATTCAAGAACCCTCTAAGCACAGTCAATGATGGTTCATACCCATAAGCTTTACACATTACAATGTATGTTGTCAGCTTGGCTAGGCCAAAAGGGCTAAACCTAAATATGTGTACTTCGTAGTACTGAAGGAGTTCTAAAATCAAAGGATGCAATGGTATCCTTAGGTTAGAGGTGATGAATGCATGGGTATACAAGCCTACATAGTTCTTTGGGGCATCATAAATACCTTGATTCTTGCTGGGTAACATAACTTTATATTCTTTGGCAATAGGATAATCAGTAAGGAAGGCTTTAAGCTCATCCCTAGTTAAGGTGCAACCTTGTTACCTGATTACGAACTTCTTATTGGTATACATGGAACTTCTAAGCGACAATAAAGTATTAAAAACATAGTAATACGAAGGAATGCTTTACCTGTTTGGTCGAAAGCTCACTCGCAAGGCAGCTTAGTAGGTGTAAAATTTAGGCTTGGGATAAAAATGAGTTAGGGTTTTACTATTCTTGATTTTATATACCCTCTTACATGTTAAATCCTAGCCCTACACATGTCCTAAGATATCACCTAACTTCTGGATTTCAAATACCTTTTAAATTTTGAAGGGACGTTTGATTCTACCGAGATATGTGTGGTTAGGATAAGTACATGCATTAATTACAGGGTCAACATTTACTTGACTTTTCATCTTTGTTCGATTTTGTGACGGAGGGGAGGTTTCGTATATAATTTTGAGTCGTAAGCAATATTTCTAGTTTGTACATATCACTTTCGACTGGGGGCTTGATGACGTACCCTCCGATCAGGTCGAAGGACCCCCCTTCGACCTCAGTTGAATTTGCATTTCGAAGACTCAAGTATTTCTTCATAACTCATTGGTGGCGTAAAATCATTCATCTTTGATATGGTTACCAGTTGTGAATTCGCCAACCGAAGGCCTATGCTCGCCAGAGCCTTCTCTTGAAGGCACTAAGACAAAGGAGAACATTGACTTGGTCTTCCCCACGTTCCCACTATCTCCTTAGCTTCCCGCCAAGATAGAGAGTGGGATGAAGCCCTAGCGGTTACCACAAATCATGAGGCGCCCATGATCTCTCGAAGCGTGTGCAAACACTCTCCAAGCTTATTTCTTCATCTATAAATAGGTTGGACGTGTCATTTCAATGGTATGTTCACTCAACACAGTATTTCACATACTCTACATTACTTACAACATAGTATTTCACATACTCTACATTACTTACAACACATATTATATACTTACTCGCACGCCGGAGGTGGTTCGCAGGGCCCAACCCATGCGTAATCACTTAATGAAGTGTCTACTATTTCTTATTGTAGATTGGCAACAAGTTTGGCGCAAGCATATCACCCCTCACACCCTTTGATCTCCATCGAAGGCCTGGTCGTACGAATTATTGTACAATCAGTTTGATGACGTACCCTCCGATCAGGTCGAAGGACCCCCCTTCGACCTCAGTTGAATTTGCATTACGAAGACCCAAGTATTTCTTCATAAGTCATTGGTGGCGTAAAATCATTCATATTTGATATGGTTACCAGTTGGGAATTCGCCAACCGAAGGCCTATGCCCTTCGGAGTCTTCTCTTGAAGGCACTAAGACAAAGGAAAACATTGACTTGGTCTTCCCCCACGTTCTCACTATCTCCTTAGCTTCCCTGCCAAGACAGAGAGAGTAGGGATGAAGCCCTAGCGGTTACCACAAATCATGGGACGCCCCCATGATCTCTTAAACGTGTGCAAACACTCTCCAAGCTTATTTCTTCATCTATAAATAGGTTGGACGAGTCATTTCAATGGTATGTTCACTCAATACAGTATTTCACATACTCTACATTACTTACAACACAGTATTTCACATACTCTACATTACTTACAACACATATCACATACTTACTCGCACGCCGGAGGTGGTTCGCAGGGCCCAACCCCTGCGCAATCACTTAACGAAGTGTCTACTATTTATTATTTCAGATTGGCTACAAGTTTGGCGCAAGCATATCACCCCTCATACCCTTCGATCTCCATCGAAGGCCTGGTCATACGAATTATTGTACAATCAGTGGCACCATCCGTGGGACCCGCTACAATTGGTCTCGTTATTCCAAACTTATAACCAATCAATCGCACTCACTAGTTTTACGACATGAATCAAGTAAGAGAAGATACTCCCCCTCCGGGTTTCTCGACCTTGACACTAACCCCATTCAATGATCCTAACAACCTTCCCAACATAACCGCATCCACTTTCACCACATGATCTCACCCTAAAATAACTCCCAACAACCATGCTTCGACATCAGCTAACCCTGAACCGGTAATCAGTCATGCATTCGTCGAAGCTAACATCGAAGCACTAGAATCTTTACTAAGGGCTCGAAGGAGGCAAGCTCGGAACGTGGAAATGCGGAGGGATTTGGAATACTCTAGTGATGAGTATGACGAAGAGATAGAAATAGAGACTAGGCCCGCTGCTCACAGGGCTACACTCGAAGGCCGAGGATAGGATCTCCGGGTAGTCGAAGGCGAGTGGAAGATCGGTTGGTTTTGAAGATGTTAGGAGAGGGCTCAACGAGAAGGAAGGAATGATGGAAGGTTCCAATGATAGGAGTTCTGAAGGAGACTACGGAGGTTAACTTGCCACCACTCTTGGCAGCCCATCCGGGAGAACTAAGCGGGGTCCCGTTGCCTTCTCACGCATCCTGCGTAGAAGGCAATCCACCTCAAATGAATGGGGGAGGAAATCTTACTCCTCATGGTATGTACCCTCCTTTTCAGGCCAATCTTACCCCCATGGGTTTTATCCACCACCTAATGGGCGACTAGCAACCCTAGCTTTCCTCAACCATATGGAAGCATGCCCTACGGGAAACCTATGGTATACCCTTCAGATCGTGTTGAAGTCACCCACCTTATATACCTACCGCTACCCTCCATATGTTAACCAAAACCACGCCGAATACCTCAGAACCATAACCCATACAATCTGCCCCACTTACATGCCACTTACAACCGCCTCTATTCGGAGCCCATGGGTTCCACAACACCTTCGTAAAGTGGATGAAGACTACCCTTTACCCGATGGGTGAAAATGCCCGCATATTGGTACTTATGATGGGAAGGGGACTGGATAATTTCTTACATCCGCTCAAGGGCCATCGAATGCGGAAATGGGTTATACCGTTGCTCGCCACATGTTCACATATACCTGCGAGACTTGGCTCATATATGGTGGAGCAGGCAAAAGCATGTAGCATTGTAAATTTGGATGATCTCAAGGACAAGTTTAGATCACACTTTAGCCAGAGAAAAAGTTCACAAGGACTCACCGACGGTAGACATAACATTAAGGAGGGAAACGAGAGCACCGTGGCTTTCGTTACTAAATATACTTGATGACACCTTGCAGATTAAGGTCCGCACGAAGACCAACGATCTCGGTTTTGTGCATGGCCTACAAAATAGAAGTCCGTGGAATTCCTATCCACCGACCTTCCCACAACCTACAAAGGCTTAATGAGAAGACTTACACCGGATCGAAGCCAAAGAAGTGTCCACCAACGGGGCTCCGATCGAAAACAAAGAAAGTCACAAACAAAATCTCAAGCACTCTTCGTGGGAAGGGTCCAAAATAGACACAAAGGCAGGGATGGTTCGTGCCTACAACAAAAACATCAACCACGGAATCTTGGCAAATCATCCAAATCTCCAAGGAAATACTTGATACGGAAAGAGACTCTTCAAGGCCTTGATCCTCCCCTCGTTTGGCAAGTAGAGGAAGGAGAGGATACATCCAAGTATCGCTATTTCCACGACGATTATGGACACGATACCAACAATTGCAGAGAGCTCAAGAAACAGATAGAAGAGGCCGTAAAGTCTGGTCAATTGGGACATTTGGTGAAGGGCATAAAGAAAGGTAAAGAGAAGGTCTCTGACACACAGTTGGGGAAAGACACCACACTGGTCAAAGCACCCATCCTCATGGTTAATAGGGATGATTCTGGTTTAAAAAGAAAAGCAACGAAGGAAGGATTATGCGGCGTAGGAGACGTTACCTTCCCTTCGATCACTGGCAAGGTTCTCTCGAATGACCCCGTGGTCATCAAAGTCCTAATCTCCAACAGAGAAGTAAATAGAGCTTACTTAGACTGCAAAAGCTCTTGTGAAGTGATCTACGAGCATTGTTTTTCGAAGCTCAAGCCTTCGATAAGGTCGAAGAGGGTAGATTCGAAGGTACCCTTGGTGGGATTCTCAGGGGAACACTCATGGCCTCTGGGAGAAGTCCCTCTAGAGGTTACGATTGGAGAAGGAAGGCTAAAAAGGACAAAAACCTTGGTTTTCGCGATCGTAAGGTCTGAATCTCGCTATAACCTGTTAATAGGGAGAACTGCAATGCAGAAAATGGGCATTGTTGTCTCCACCATACATGCTGCGATCAAATTCCAAACACCCTTCGGTATTGGAACGGTTTTCTCCAGTTACAACGCGAAGAAGCCTACAGATGTAGGCAAAAGGGTCAAACAAATTCTAGAAGAACCTCCGAAAGATGTTCTCAGCTGCAGTGATGCCGAAAAACGCATCGTAGTAAATGACCTCTACCCTGATCAGACGGTGGTCATCGGAAAGCAGCTCCCTGACTCCTTTAAGGCAGAACTGGAAAAGTTACTAAGGGTGTTAATACAAATAAGCCGTAAAAACGTTTATTTATATTTTACAATCTTCTAATATTTTGTCGATAACAAACGTAAAATCATTTTAACGAAATAAATAAAATACGTAAATGGTTTGAACTAATAGTTTCTAACATATTCACATTTTCACATAAAACACTAAAACAAGTATAAGTGATTTTATGATTTAATATTACATATGTACAACAACTAGTGTTTACATATTTGGGTAAAATATACACATAACTAGTATGTAGTATATTGGGTAATATAAATGGGTAGAAACTTAAGTATCATAACCCATTGGGCAAATACATTGAATGTAGTTGGGTACAACCCAAAGCCCATGACCCATGGAGCTTGACCCATAACCCATTGTATGACATCATGCTTATATCATATATGGATAATATCCATAACCCATGGTTTTGACCCATACCCATGTGACTAGGTGTATTGCACTCAAGAGATACATTGTATCTAACTAAAGACCCATGGATCAACCCATGACCCATGACCCATAACCAAAATACCCATGGGTAAAGAGCAGCGTCCCACGGATCCCTAGCTTTACGCTAGACGGATCCCTTGTGGAAGGGATCCGTGGGATCCGGGGAATAGTAGAATTTTTCATCTATAAATAGTGAGCCATTTCTTCATTGTTTCTCACCCTCTTTCTAACATACTTTCCCCTAGAGTTGAAAACTCTCTAACCTCAGATCCAAGAGATCTATGTTTGTAGTTTTTTTTTTTTTTGTGTGATCTTCTAGGTTCCTCTTAAAGGCAAGATCACCACCTTTGAAGTCGAGCAAGCTCAAGTCCATGAGTTGCCATGCTTCCTCATCATCAAGACTCATCAAGTCTTCTTGTTGATGATTGTTTTCTTTCCTAAGAAGTGTTGAAGACATTTGTGAATGGTGTCTCAAGTGTCAAGACGAAGATATTAGTGAAGGGTATCTATCGTCCACATCATTAGAACTTGTGGTAGGTTCTTAGAAGTCAAGACTAGAAGCATTATTGAAGGGTGCTTAGAAGTCAAGACACAAGACATTAGTGAAGGGTGTCTTGAAGATCTAGTTAAATGCATTAGTGAAAGGTTCCTTAGATGTACATTCGATATGGTGTGTTTCGATGTACAAGGTAGACTAGTACTAGATCCAAGGATATTGATATCCTTGATGATGTTGTAAAAAGGTGTGGATCTCCTTTGGGATTAGTCGTTGGTGTAGTGTTGGGTAGTAGTTCCTCCATTGCAATGAAACTAGGTGCTTAGCCTAGTACCTAATAAAGGATAGGCGACGTTGTGTAGGTGTGGTTCACCTTGGTGTGAAAGAACTAGGTACTTAGCCTAGTACCTTATAAAGGGTAGGCGACGTTGTGTAGGTGTGGTTCACCTTGGAGTGAAAGAACCCGGTGGTTAGCCTAGCACCGAAAAAAGGGTAGGCGACATTGTGAAGGCTTCTCCGCCATAAGGAGATTGGTGTAGTGATTACGAACTCTCGAGTAGGTGACTCGGGGAGTAGAGTAGGGCAAGGAACGTGTCCTTGTAGCCGAACCACTATAAATACTCGCGTTTTGGTTTTGTGCTTCTTACTCTTATCTTTTCATTACATACTTATATATGCTTGTTTATCAACATCCAACACACACATCTAAATAGATTGACATAAGTCGATCTAAATAGTTTAAAAGGAAGTTTTAATTGGAAAAACTATTCAACCCCCCTTCTAGTTTTTCACAATTAGCATCAGAGCTTCGTTACCAAGTTTCTTAAAGTATATTGTACTTTAAAAACTTGATACGATCCATGGTTAATTGAAAACTACAAAGAAAGTTTTTTCATTAAAACAAACAACATGTCTTTTAAAACTATTTGTTTGGATGTTGATTTGATAACAACATTTTTTTTATTCACTTTTTCATTTAATTGCACTAATCCTCTTTGTCATGTTGATTAGTCAAAGCTCACATCTATCAAGCCATAGGATTTTCTTGATAATAAAGATTACCTTCCCTAAGAAGGTATCTTAAGCATAAAGGAGCTGGAATTGTCTTCTGACATTTGCTGTGTCATTTGTAAAGACATTCCTAAGTGCATTTAAGGTATGACTTTTCACTTATCTCTAAATAATATTAGTTTAATAAAGAAGTGTGTTTACTTAGGTATTTATTTTAGTAGATTTCGTGTATACACATGTTTTACATGTAGCTTCATTAGGAAGCTTTTTCTCACATACGTGACACTCTTTCGTCTAAAAATCATGGTTTATAAAATTTGTGTTTTGTCTCACTTAATCAAAAAATCATATCTTTCTAATAATAAAACAAAACAAAAATCTCAAAAATTCCTCCTTCCCCATAAATAAACCCACCGTCTTCCACTCCATCAAATCCTCACTTTTTCAAATCTTCCAATTTCAAAAATTTCCTCTCATTCAAAACTCCATCTTCCTCTCCATTTCATCCCAACCAAAATCAAGAAGGATCATCTTCAACATGGTTTACATCGCCCTCGTGCTCATCGTCTTAACACTTATCGCACTTGTGTTCCCTATGATGAAGTTCACATATGGAGACATTTACTTTGTGTTGTTAATCTACATTGGGGTTATATATCCAATCCTTTGTATCATTCTAAGCATTGAAATGAAATATTATTAATAGTCTAGTTTATCTAGGTTATTATTATCATAATGTGTTTGTCATTTCTTTTGTTTCATATGTTTCGTACTCTTTCGTGATACATTAGAAGTCATGTATGCATGCTAAAAGAAATGTAGGCTAAAACACATATCTTGGGAATAAAATTGTAAAACCTATGTTTTGTAAAACTGCATTTACGTAACTAAAGATCTACGGATCCGGAAGATACACTAGCGGATCCCTTTGTAAAGGAACCATGGGATCCGTCCTACTGGAGAACAGTTTTTCATGCAAATTAAAAACCACTTTTCTTCTAAAAAGTAATACTCCACTAGAATGTCAAAACCATAAGTGAGTTAAGTGTCATTGTTGTTAAAAACCATTGTGAATAAAAATCTAGTAAAAAACGTTAGATAATCATTGGTTGACCACAAACATCACTTTCTATTAACTCATCTTTTCTATAGACTTCACTATGTCGCACGTATATGAGTTTGATTTTTCACTCTCTAGCGTCTACACTCCAAACATATCTCTTGAGCCCAACACACCTGGAAATCATGTCCGTGGGTTCAATAATCTTGAAACCCGCCACTTTCATGAAGGACGTATTGTAGACACCTCTCTACAATTCGAAGAAGGTGTCAATACCTCCTTCCGAGCCATAGGACTAGAATGTCTTCTCGAAATTAACGAGAAAATATGTCCAAGGTTTGTATTGGAATTCTTCCGTCAAGTCGAACTCGTTCGTAACGAGGATCGTTCTCTATCCCTTTGGCTTTGGATTAAAAACCAAAATTTTGTTTTGACTCTTGGGCAATTTGCTCAAATTCTCCGAATTCCAAATTATGGACAATGTGCCTTCACCGAATATTGGTCTCTTGATCCTCTCTTCAACTTTCGTGAAGAAAATAGCCCATATTGTTCTCACATACCTTCCCCGAAAGACTTGATTCGCATAATATGCAAACCTCATCACTCCAATCCCAACATTATCCATACACGGGATATCCGAGAAGAATACAATCCCCTTGCTCTTATCCTACGTGAAAATGTTTGGAGTCTTAGGGGGAATCGAGAAATCCTTCCCGCTTGTTGTGCTCACATAATGTATTGTTTGCTAACACAACAACCATACAATCTCGCCTACTTCTTTGCAAGGCGAATTGTAAATCTTCAAGGCTCCAAGAATAAACTCATTCCTTATGGAATGTTCTTGACGTACTCTATCATAATGTCATGCATTTTCATCCTCAATATCAAAGTCCGTTATGCGTACTTGTGAACAAGATGATGGAACATTTGAACATTTCCTCATGAAGATGTTCTTCATTCTCGAATCCGCCAACACTCATCAACCATTTGATGATCCTCTAGCGAAAACACTCAAGGAACCTAGTAGTATTTCAAATAAGATCAATCCTCTTGTACTCGTGCTTTATCAATGTAATCCTATTTCCATCATGAAATAAAGCATCTTACATTTGATATCTTAGTGTTAGAACCCTTTAAACTAACCTTGAATATAATGCATTGTCAAGATCATTGCATACCTTTAGTAAAGGTTCTCACGAAAGCGATGGATGTATCCCAAAGTTTGTGCTAGATGGATCCTACATCTAGGGAACCGTGGGATCCCAAGAAATGTAAAATGCAATTGCAAGCATTGTATTTCAAACATATCCTTAGAACACCTCACACTAAGCTAAACATAGTGTCTTAAGGCAAATTAAGTCCTTATCAAGTTAAGTAGATCCTTCCCACTCACGCATAACTCACCTAGATCACACTCAAAGACGCTTGTAGATCTATCGTTTCACTTTAAGCCATTACTCTTCCGCTCTTAAGCTCACACATCATTTTTCACAATGATCCCTCATATCTAAACGTTGGAAACCTTTTATAGCAAAATCGATCATAATCATCCTTACGACAAAATTGGTCAAAATTGATCAAATCCTAGTTTTTCCATCTTAAGCCTCTAGGATATTTTCAAAAGGATTTATCTAAGTCACTATCTGATCTCTAGGATCATTTAGCTTCACTTGACACTCTCAAAACCTTTAGTGTCATCCTTGTTCATTCATTGGTACTTATGAAAGTTCCAATTCCTTTCATAAAAGGCAATCATTAGATACATCACTCATTACCTTCAAGTACTTAAGCACCCCTTCATTTAAGACACTTAGGAGGATCAAACACTCAAGATGATATAGATCTTAGATCTTAGAAACATCATTTCTACTCTTTCATAGTTGCCGAGAGCCGATCCCTAGGATTAGCCTAGACGGATCCCTCCGAGAAGGGAAGTGGGATCCGGATGACGCTTTATGTCAACTCTAGCTAAATCAATCATTTCAAGCTCATCCTTCTAACTCAAACACTCCATCTCATCTTAAATGAGTTCCTAGATCAAGACAAACTCAAGTTGACTCTGTGCATGTTAATCATCACATTCCAATGAATCTTAGTGGCTTAAGGCTTAAATTCACTTGCCAAATCTCTTGCTTTATAAACCACATTGTTAGGACTTCCATAGTCATCACCTTCATCCTAATTTTCAGACTTAAGAAACCTTACAAACTTCTTGAAATCATCTCATCATGAGGAAAACTCCAAGTAGTAACTTATCCACCAAAGAACCACCCAAGAAAATTGCTCGTGTTGTACACGAAATCTCTTCAACCGAATCATCTCCGGTCAAGCCAACAAATGCAAGGATTGCTCCTCAACCAATCAAACCAATCCCTAGAAGGATAGTACCCACAAAACTACCTATGCCAAACACCACCATACCTCCTAGGTCAAACAATATAATCTCCACTAAACCATCACCATTGGTTCCTAGAGCTATATATTTTACATCTCCACTATCATCACCACACCTCTACAATTTAGAGGATTTGCCTCCTAGGCCGTCTCATCCGCCTCCGCCGACAACATTCTCCTCATTAGGAGGAATAATGATACAAAATCAAGGTGTTGAATCAACATTATCTCCGGCTTCCTTTTCGCCGTTTACATCATATAATCCGATTTGGATTATGAGAAATCATCAAAGTCAACCACCCGACCATATGGAAGTTGACACTTCTCTACCACCACCGTCATTCTTGGTCGAGCCATTCTCAAATACGCCTCCACCAATCCCTCCATCGTTTGAAGCTCCACAAGCCGCTTCACTTGATCCTTCACATCAAGCCATTTCATTTCTTCCACCACCACTACCTAGCCATGACAAAGATTGCTATCATTGTCAACATGTTGAAAGTTTGATACATGAAGTACGAGAAGACCAACGTTTCATGTTCTATCATCTCCTCAAACATTTTGACGAGATTAAACCTAAACAAAACTTGAGCTAGAAGATTTTAGTGGTGTCCTAGCATCAAGCGATAGTTGGTCTAGAAATTCTTAGTCATGTATTTCTTAGTTTTTAGAGTCATGTATATCATAACTCTAGTTTTATTAACTGAAATTACATGCTACTTGTTATATTTCTGAGTATATGATTACGTTGTATTCATATATCACTTTTGTGATAACATTACTTGTTCTATCACCATTGCTGATATTAATCTTCAGCTATACGGATCCCTCAGAACTGCTTAGACGGATCCCTACTAGAGGGAACTGTGATCCGTGAGACGTAAAACTATTTTTCTACTAACTTGGATCACATATATGGAAATTGTGCATTATACTTGTTTTCTAATCTTTCTTTGTAGTTATTCAATTTACACATGAAGACTTTGACATCCTAAAGCTAGGGAGCTTTGTGTCAAAGCAATACATTGCAAATCACTTGCAATATTAGGATTACATTTCTTGACATCCCTTTGAATAATTGCAATCATCAAGGGGAGCACATTCACTTAGATTTAAATCTTTGCAAACTTAGTTGCAAACAAACTAGCTTAGTATTACTTTCTTGGACGCCTTACATAGGGATGGACTCGTCAGGGGAGTAAAGACGAGACCTTTCCCGTTACTTGCTCTCTATTTCCTTTTATTTTTTTCTCACATGTTTTCCTAAAACAATGTGTTAGTTTCCTTCAAGCTCTTTTGTTTCGACAAAAGGGGAGAAGAAAGTAAAACTACAATTCAAACTTTACAATTTTAGCTTTTCCTTAAAATAATTTTATGTTTTGTCATCAACAAAAGGGGAGATTGTTAATACAAATAAGCCGTAAAAACGTTTATTTATATTTTACGATCTTCTAATGTTTTGTCGATAACAAACGAAATCATTTTAACGAAACAAATAAAATACGTAAATGGTTTGAACTAATAGTTTCTAACATATTCACATTTTCACATAAAACACTAAAACAAGTATAAGTGACTTTATGATTTAATATTACATATGTACAACAACTAGTGTTTACATATTTGGGTAAAATATACACATAACTAGTATGTAGTATATTGGGTAATATAAATGGGTAGAAACTTAAGTATCATAACCCATTGGGCAAATATATTGAATGTAGTTGGGTACAACCCAAAGCCCATGGCCCATGGAGTTTGACCCATAACCCATTGCATGACATCATGCTTATATCATATATGGATAATATCCATAACCCATGGTTTTGACCCATACCCATGTGACTAGGTGCATTGCACTCAAGAGATACATTGTATCTAACTAAAGACCCATGGATCAACCCATGACCCATGACCCATAACAAAAATACCCATGGGTAAAGAGGAGCGTCCCACGGATCCCTAGCTTTACGCTAGACGGATCCCTTGTGGAAGGGATCCGTGGGATCCGGGGAACAATAGAATTTTTCCTCTATAAATAGTGAGCCATTTCTTCATTGTTTCTCACCCCTTTCTAACATACTTTCCCCTAGAGTTGAAAACTCTCTAACCTCAGATCCAAGAGATCTATGTTTGTAGTTTTGTTTTTGTGTGATCTTCTAGGTTCCTCTTAAAGGCAAGATCACCACCTTTGAAGTCGAGAAAGTCCATGAGTTGCCATGCTTCCTCATCATCAAGACTATTGAAGTCTTCTTGTTGATGATTGTTTTTCTTTTCCTAAGAAGTGTTGAAGACATTTGTGAATGGTGTCTCAAGTGTCAAGATGAAGATATTAGTGAAGGGTATCTATCGTCCACATCATTAGCACTTGTGGTAGGTGCTTAGAAGTCAAGACTAGAAGCATTATTGAAGGGTGCTTAGAAGTCAAGACACAAGACATTAGTGAAGGGTGTCTTGAAGATCTAGTTAAAGGCATTACTGAAAGGTGCCTTAGATGTACATTCGATATGGTGTGTTTCATGTATAAGATAGACTAGTACTAGATCCAAGGATATTGATATCCTTGATGATGTTGTAAAAGGAGGATCTCCTTTGGGATTAGTCGCTGGTGTAGTGTTGGGTAGTAGTTCCTCCATTGCAATGGAACTAGGTGCTTAGCCTAGTACCTAATAAAGGGTAGGCGACGTTGTGTAGGTGTGGTTCACCTTGGTGTGAAAGAACTAGGTACTTAGCCTAGTACCTTATAAAGGGTAGGCGACGTTGTGTAGGTGTGGTTCACCTTGAGTGAAAGAACCCGTGGTTAGCCTAGCACCGGAAAAAGGGTAGGCGACGTTGTGAAGGATTCTCCGCCATAAGGAGATTGGTGTAGTGATTACGAACTCTCGAGTAGGTGACTCGGGGAGTGGAGTAGGCAAGGAAGGTGTCCTTGTAGCCGAACCACTATAAATACTCGCTGTGGTTTTGTGCTTCTTACTCTTATCTTTCATTACATACTTATATATACTTGTTTATCAACATCCAACACACACATCTAAATAGATTGACATAAGTCGATCTAAATAGTTTAAAAGGAAGTTTTAATTGGCAAAACTATTCAACCCCCCCCCCCCTTTCTATTTTTCCACAAGTATGATATTATTTGCATCTAATTCTTTGTAACAAGGAAGAGGCCTTACCATGAATATCATCCCTGTTGGGCCCTTCGATGGCTGGAAACACCACAGCCTTACCCTGGGCACTCTTTTGCCGGGTAGTTCGAGAGGGAGGATTGGGCAAGATAAGCTTCCTCTTTGATGCGTAATTAGCAGCCTCAGCAGATCCTTTCCCGCCTGGACCTCGTCCCCTATGCCTGAGGGTCCTACGATAGCCAATCTGTTCCTTCGAGGCGTGATCATCCGAGTCCGCCACATTCTCTACTAACCGGTCTTCGACATCAGAGGCTCTTTTTCTTTCGCAAGAGGAGCAGATGACACAGCTCAATCGGTTGAGCATCAACATCATTATTGTTCACGTACATCAAGGAGAACCCACACCATAGCTAGCCTCTTGGGATCCTTCGGAGAAAGTCGACTTCCTTAGTACCACCAAGAACAACGAAATTCTCGAATGACATTTATGCAAAAAGGAAGAAAAAATATAAATATCAAAAAGATAAGTTCCTATACCTTATTTTAATTGAAAATTTACATACTTTCTCCACAACAAACAATCTCGGGATGTGGAGACCCTCCCAACTTTCAAGAAGACCACCATAAACAGATTGGCTCAGAAAGGTTTGGCAATCACCGGATGTCGAGCTAAACTGACGTCTGGGATTCCTCCTCATAGTATAAAGTGGGATCATTAAATCTCTTTCGTCATATTAAAACTCTGGGTTTAGCAAAGCAGGGTATTGTGGAGGAACAATGGTATCTTGAATAAAAAAGAAATTTCCCTTCCAATTTATGATATTCGTAAAAGGCCTATCAATAAGAATGGGCACATCCCGTTCACCCCTTTTTGCCAATGTCAACCAGTCTCCTCCAGGGTACAGATTCAAAATCCCTCTAAGCACAGTCAATGACGGTTCATACCCATATGCTTTACACATTACAATGTATGTTGTCAGCTTGGCTAGGACAAAAGGGTTAAACCTAGATATGTGTACTTCGTAGTACTGAAGGAGTTCTAAAATCAAAGGATGCAATGGTATCCTTAGGTTAGAGGTGATGAATGCATGGGTATACAAGCCTACATAGTTCTTTGGGGCATCA
Organism: Chrysanthemum lavandulifolium; assembly: GCA_022545495.1. Taxonomy (NCBI): domain Eukaryota; kingdom Viridiplantae; phylum Streptophyta; class Magnoliopsida; order Asterales; family Asteraceae; genus Chrysanthemum; species Chrysanthemum lavandulifolium. Next base: position 122,305,707 of record CM040246.1, read on the forward strand.
TAAATACCTTGATTCTTGCTGGGTAACATGACTTTATATTCTTTGGGAATAGGATAATCAGTAAGGAAGGCTTTAAGCTCTTCCCTAGTCAAGGTGCAACCTTGTTGCCTGATTACGAACTTCTTATTGGTAGACATGGAACTTCTAAGCGACAATAAAGTATTGAAAACGTAGTAATACGAAGGAATGCTTTACCTGTTTGGTCGAAAGTTCGCTCGGAAGGCAGCTTAGTAGGTGTATAATTTGGGCGTGGGATAAAAATGAGTTAGGGTTTTACTATTCATGATTTTATATACCTTCTCACATGTTAAATCCTAGCCCTACACGTGTCCTAAGATATCACCTAACTTCCGGATTTTAAATCCCTTTTAAATTTTGAAGGGACGTTTGATTCTACCGAGATATGGGTGGTTAGGATAAGTACATGCATTAATTACGGGGTCAACATTTACTTGACTATTCATCTTCGTTTGATTTTGTGAGGGAGGGGAGGTTTCGTATATAATTTTGAGTCGTAAGCAATATTTCTAGTTCGTACATATCACTTTCGATCGGGGCTTGATGACGTACCCTCGATCGTGTCAAGGAACCCCTTCGACCTCGTTGAATTTGCATTAGGAAGACCCAAGTCTTTCTTCATAAGTCATTGGTGGCGTAAAATCATTCATCTTTGATATGGTTACAGTTGGGATTCGCCACCAAGGCCTATGCCTTCTGAGTCTTCTCTTGAAGCGCACTAAGACAAAGGAGAACATTGACTTGGTCTTCCCCACGCTCCCACTATCTCCTTAGCTTCCCCGCCAAGCAGAGAGCGGGATGAAGCCCTCATGGTTATCACAAATCATGGGACGCCCCATGATCTCTCGAACGCGTGCAAACACTCTCCAAGCTTATTTCTTCATCTATAAATAGGTCGACGAGTCATTTCAATGGTATGTTCACTCAACACAAGATTTCACATACTCTACATTACTTACAACACAAGATTTCACATACTCTACATTACTTACAACACATATCACATACTTACTCGCACGCCGGAGGTGGTTTGCAGGGCCCAACCCCTGCGCAATCACTTAACGAAGTGTCTACTATTTCTTATTGCAGATTGCCTACAAGTTTGGCGCAAGCATATCACCCCTCATACCCTTCGATCTCCATCGAAGGCCTGGTCGTACGAATTATTGTACAATCAGGGGTCTACCACCCTTTTATTCATCACACATGCCCAATTGATCAATAAACTATCTGTTCACAAACCAATTGAAATGAAAAAGCGATTTGACTCGAATCAAGATAACAATTGAAAATGCAAAAGAACAAATCACGTACATTACTGATATTGGTTGAGATATTTCTGTGATGGGAAATTGTCGATGGAGCTCATATGAGAAGAGTAATACACATATGATATTGGTTGAGATCCTTCTGTGATGTGAAATTGTCGACGAGCTCGTATGGGAAGAGTAATACACATACTAAAGACAAATGAAACAACACGTAAGTAGTGAATGAGTACTTGGAGACCTGACTCGATCACATGCTCTATAGTTTGATTTAATAGTATTAATGCTAATTAGTCTAAATGTGAATTACATTGACCTTATAAAGTCGCCCATTTTATAGATAGTAATATATATTAGAATGGAATTATACCCGACTTCCATTGATGACATATTCATGCTTTGTAACAAATCTGTTTCAACAACCCTGCACCATTGGACATCATATGATAAAATAAGATAAAAGAGATACATAAGATAATAGTTTGAAGGCGAAGGTTAAATTCAACCTTTATAAACTCACATGCACTACAAATGTCAATAACACATGCGTAAAAAAGCTTAAAACAATAATAAAAATAGCCGATCAATTACTTACCCTAGCAATGAAGAACGTTGTGAGATAGTGGTGTCGAATTAGGGTTTTGGATTTTTTGGAAAGGTAGCGATTGATAAGAGATTGAATAGGGGTTTAGTTATTTCTCTTAATGTCACAAATGGTCCTTCCTTGTTTCTCCCAGTTAGCTTTATAGAATTTAAGTTGCAAAATAAATCCCAAGTGATGTGTTGGTGTAGTGCTAAAGATGTATGTTAATCATATTTACAACCCATGTTCGAATCCAGAATCCAGCTTCATGCATGAATTTTTTGTAAAAAAAATCTGAAATTTTAATAATTAAAAATTAATTATGACATGGCAATTCGAAAATAAGAATGCGTGGAGATGATGTGGCATTTAATCTAATTAGTGACATGGATTCAATGATGATGACATGGCTTAAACATAAACAAATTAAGATGACATGGCATAAAAATAATTACATGACAATGACATGGACTTTTCTTGATTAAATGACATAGCACGCCTCCTGTTATATATAATGTAGAGATATATATATTGCAACTAAACATTTTTTCTGCCATTTTACTAGGTAAATATTATTTGTTGATAAAGGATATCCGGATAAAATGTTATATGGTTCCATATATCAACACATCCTACCATCATTCTCAATTTGAAAATGAGCATCCGAATAACATGCAAGAAGCATTCAACCGCTATCATTCATCACTACGAAGTTTGAAAGATTTGATAAAAAATACTCGATGGAACATAACTATGTAAAGGAAATGCAACCGCTCCCATTCATCACTATCAAGTCCTCATATGAATTTTTATCGAGTATTTTCCATCAATGATCTTTCAAACTTGATGAATGAGAGTGTTTCCTTTGTTTGAAACGCAACCATGATTACTTCATTGTTTGAAACAACAAATTGATGTTATCATGGTTTCGTTTCCTTTGCATAATTATGTTTGTAAAAAGTCATATGAGGACTTGATTTTTGCTATAGTGGAGGAACATTCAGATTACACACTATAGGATGAACTTGGTGTTACTCATGATCATGACCCAAACAATGAAGATTTATTTTATGTGACATCTAATGAAATGAAGGATATTTGTAATGAAATTGCGACATTAATATGGAGTGTGCGTCGTGGATGATTTATTATCTCGCATAAAAGTTGTGTTGTCGTATTTCTTTTGGTTGTCATGTTATATTATTAATGAAGACTTTTATATTCAGGATATGGCAGCTCACAACTAAATGAATTAACATATGTTAGTTTAGTTATATGGTTTATTATTATTATTATTATTATTATTTTTTATAAAACATCACTTCATTATAAAAACATCACTTTTTATTATTATTATTATTATTATTATTATTATTATTATTATTATTATTATCAATAATAAGATTTAGCTTAAGCTAATTTGCCAAATAAATTTATGAAAATAAAATTTTGATTTCGGCTTATATCATAAACTCATGTTCCAGGCCCAAACCAAACATACAATAACATAAGTAAAATGATAAAATTTTCAATATACAGATAATTCAAGGAGATTAAATCTTTAGCTCAGATGTATAGCACATAACAAAAATACCTCGTGATTGTGCAGTTGCTACATAAGTATGACATCAAAAATAAAACTTTTTATATATAGTAGAACTGTAGAAGCACTTAGACACATACACACACAACTTTGTTTAAGAAAAACACACGTATACACAACTTTTATTAAAACTCACGGACATTTGATTAGTGAGGTAAATATGCAACAACGCGTCCACGCCGGCATAATTTTGGCAAATTCTTTAGGGAAAAAAGTACATATACTAGTAGACCTAAAGGGCAGGCACACGATACAAAATTGAGGGCTCGAAGAGAGAATACCCACTAAATACATGTAAACAAAACGAGTAAAGTCCAAAATACATTCCCGTGGTTTCTTTATCTCGCTTTTACATCCCTAAACTTTTTTGGCACAAAGCCATCCTCCGTTAGAAAGTTGGCACAAATACATCCCTCTGTTAGCAAATTCGGTTAATATGACTAACGGTGCAAATATTTCACGTTATCTCGAGAATATTTTGCACCGTTAGTCCTTAGACTAACGATGCAATAAAACAAATTGCATCGTTAGTCCTATGACCAACCTGCACTCCACCGCCCCTACCACCCAACGCCACCTACCACCTCCACCCACCACCACCCAACGCCACCACCCCCACCTCCACCGCCGCCACCCACCGCCACCACCGCCACCACTACACCACCACCTCCACCCACCACCACCCAAAGCCTCCACCCCACCTTACTACGGCCCCACAACTACACCACAACATCCACCCAACGCCATTTTCACCCACCACCACCCTACGCCACCTCCACCCACCACCACCCAATGCCACCACCCCCACCTCCACCGCCACCCATCACAACCCAACGCCACCACCCAATCCACTTCCACCCACCACCGTCACACCCCAAATTACTTGTTTTGCAATGGAATGGAATTTCGGAGGTTGATCATCATAGATCACAATCACGATTATATTGAACGACCTAAAGTGTCGCTTGGAAACACATCGTTGATTTAATAAAACAATCGAGTTTACAAAGATAAGTCCCAAATGAAAGTTACAATGTACGGAAATAAGTTTGGTACAAGTCAAACGATGTTTTAAATATGTATAAATCCATGTGAGACGCGTCGTCACCACGACTCTATGATATGTCCACATGCATGCCATGAAGTGAATGCCTTAGTTACCGAAAATACATTGCTAAAAGTGTCAACACAAAGGTTGAGCGAGTTCATAGAGTTCGTGAAAATGTTTAATACGACTACCACAAGTATAAATTATGTATGACAATGTCGTCACAAAATGATACAATTGCTTAAGCACATGACACCAAACTTGACCGATGTTCATTTCTAATAGAGTGTTTTGCCAAACAACTCAAATAATGATAATGAAATGAAATGCATCCGTCCGGTTGAACTGCCAACCCGGATGGAGGTGTCACCCTCGATAGATCTATCCACTCACCACGCTTCTATGAAATTAACGGTTCATGTTTATGAAATGGGGACATTTAATCGCAATGAGGTAACTTAAGCAATGTAATGAATTTGATATACTTGGTATCGCAATAAAATGATGTACAATGTATTCTCCCCGTAGGTTTGAAATAAGTAAAACTTGAATAAATCGGGCTATGAAAACTCACCGTTGCAATGATAATGATGATGTAATGGCACATCGAAATGAGGAGCAACCTCGACCGTGACCTATTATGAATGATATGTTCTAATGTAAATCATGAAACAATGTCGTGCATGCAAATCCACATGTAATCTATACCACTTGTACACTTTTGAAAATAGAATTTATCGTCGAATATATGTTTATGACATCTCGTCATGTTATAAAATACTTTACAAGTATTTATGTTGAAATGATATCTTACGATAGTCATTTAATGATTTATTGTGAAATTATAACTTTTCGTCAGAAATAATGTCGTTGAAATTTCATGAAAGTGACAAACAGCGACCTCGAAAAGCTAGTCGTAAAATGGTGCACGCCGAGTGTTAGGAAACAAACTCAACGGTTTTGGAAAGCTTGTATCATTATCTCAAAGTTTTATCTTTTGAATTTTTATCATAGAGGTCTCGATCATGGAGAAAAACATAGGTAAAGTAGGGTACTTGTATCCAAAATATTGTTTAAGGTAACTTTCGCAAAGTTTGAGTGACCAGATTTTATTCGTTATAACCCGCTTGATTTAACGGTTGGACATTTTGGAAAATAGGCTAGGTGAACTTACTTTACTAGAAGACATCTTTTATAAAGAGTAACCCATCAATGTTAAAACGACCTCAACATGGTCATTTCTTGACCCGCTTGGAGAACAAACTTGAAAAGAAATTTGGAGAACTAATTTTGGAGAACAAATTTGAGAACAAACTTGGGAAAATCATATCTTTTAACCGAAGTCATCACGGGTCGAGCCACCCGTCATTTCAAGATAATTGAGTCTAGTTTTATGTAAAAATACTTTCAAGGGTCAGGTTTGTTATAAAATTTTATCGCTCAACGATTAGTAACAGCAGTCAGCTTTTTCACGAAAATAGTTTCACGTTAAACTTGAAAATAGCATAACTTCTTCGTCATAGTCCGTTTAACCCGCTCAAGCGCCACGCTGCTTTTAAAGTATATTTTCTGAATATCTAGCCCAAAGCATTTTACAAACCGTCGGATTTTCCAGATTTCACAAATAAGATCGACCACTATATAAAGTTGTCGAAATGAGTTTTTCTCAAGAAAACATATTCTAACCAATTCAAAACAACTCAAGCTATTCAAATCCTACCATAAACCTTCTTAGGGTGTCATGGGTTCCTAGACATCACCAAAAGTGATATGTTTCAAGGGATTCATTATAGGATAATTATATTACATAATAAGTAAGAAAAACAACAAAAGTGGTATAAACTCATATGTAACATGCATGATTCTTGCAAAAATGATGAAATAGTCATAAAGTGAAATGAAAGAATTATGATGATCATGAAATGCTTACTTGAATGATGTTGAAGAGTTTTTGAGCTAAAACTTTAATAAATCTATAGGTTTCTATTTCAAAACCTTGAAATAGATTACTAGTAAGACATGATAATCACTTGAGCTAGAAAATTTTGATGGTTTCACTTGGTCTCTTGGGTTGGCCGGCCTTCATGAAGAAAATGGGAGAGCATGAATTGTTTTACACCTTTGATAAATGGTTAACTATGTGTTAGTGTAGATATTATCTAGTGTAGATATTATTTTGTGTAGATATTTAGTGTAGATATTTAGTACCAAGTGGTGACTAAAGGGGGTTGACCGCCAGGTGGTGCTAGGGGGGTGAGGTATTTGATGTGTAATGTATTTTAAAGGTTAAGTATAATGTAATTGTAGGTATAAATAAGTATTTATTGTAGCGTTAACTAAAAATAGATTTTAACGGAACAAAATAAAATGTATTGAAGTCATAAAATTATAAAATACATTTCTTACAAGAATTGAGTGAATAAATATTTATCGTGTTAAATTTATTTAATACCGTCAGAATATTTATACCTAACAATTTATATACAAAATAAATTGAAAACATCGGTAAATTAATAATATAATTTTATAGTCTTAAAATGAGTATAAAAATATATTAGGATTATTTTTGGAAGTGTCGGATCAATATTCAAAATAAATGTTTACGCGATAGCGTTTATTTAATAGAAAAAAGTAAACGTTTAATGTAAAATGCAAAACCCGTGCATAAATCGATATGAAATGATGTTATTGATGATATGTAGACTAAATCTAGTCTATATGAAATGTCCTTGATGATATTCCATGAATACGCAGCTTAACCCTCCGTGTTACGCCAGATTTGATACTGTGAAACCTAATTTACTGAAAAATGATAAATAGTGACTCATAAGTCGTGATTTTCTCCGGAATGAATAGTGTTACGTGAATAGTAATTTTGAAATCGTACTCGAATATTACTTTGACTCCAAAACGGTGAATAGTAAAATTTTGAATAGTAACCGTGAATAGTAAATTCGAGATGAATAGTGAAATTTTCAATGTTTGTAAAATGACCCAATTTACGAGTTGTCACACCACCACAACACCACCTCCACCATCGCCACCATCGCCACCACCGCCACACAACCACCACCGCCACCACCACCTCCACCACCGCCACCACGCCACCACCACCTTCCACACCACGCCACCACCATCATCATCACCACCACCACCGCCACCATCAACAAAATAATGGTGGTTGGTGGTGGTGGTGTGGTGGCGTGGGCGGTGGTGGTGGCGCTGGGTCGCGCGGTGGCGGCGCGAGGGTGGTAGTAGGTGGTGGAAAAGTGGTGGTGGAGGTGGTGGCAATGGTGGCGGTGGGTGGCGGCGGTGGAGGTGGGGGTGGTGGCGTTGGGTGGTGGTGGGTGGAGGTGGCGGTGGAGGTTGTAGGTGGCAGTGGGTGGTGGCGTTGGGTGGTAGGTGCCAGTGGAGTGCACCGTTAGTCCTGTGACTAACAATGCAATTTTTATTGCATCGTTAGTCCTAAGGACTAACTGTGTTGGAATCACTCCTAAACCATAATCAAGTGTTAGTAATTAATATGTAATAGTTAGCTTTATTATGGCCTTTATGTTTGTTATTAGCCTTAAGCTTATGTAGAAGGCCCATGAGCTTAGGCCCAAGCCCATTAAAGAAAGGATGGAAACTAGAGTGTTGCCCTAGCTTTCCTCCTATAAATATTTTGTAAACCTTCATTTGAAGGTTGGTTGTTCAAGTTTTTCTCATTCACATATCCTACGCCTAAACCGTATTTTATATCGTGTGTGTGTGTTTGTTTACTTGTTCAATCGCCTTATCTCTTTCTATATTACTTGTGTTTGTAAAACTAGTGACCTAACAAAGGGTATCAATCGCCTAATAGTTGAGTGAACGATTGTTTGAAGTGAGTTTTGGTCTCACGCTTAACACACGATCCATTCTTTGGCTTGCTTAAAAACGATTTTTACACTTTTAATCCAAGATTCTTGTACTTTCAACGTTATAAGGTGTTAAACTAACGTTTTTGGCAAAAGTTTGGAACTTTATGCGTGGATCATTGTTTTGAGCTAGTTTTTATTCGTGGGTGTAGTTCTACGCAGAATCGCTTTTAGAAGGTTTCGTTCATCAAATTTCACATTCTTGTGTTATTTGGTGATCTTGAAGCTATTTCATCACACAAAACCGGTTTAGAAACATCTTTGAGCAAAATCAAATTTACGAGTAAACCCACGCGTAGTGAAACCCTAAAACTACGCGTAAGTATTTCCTTGGTTTGATCTTCATTTTGTGGTTTACTCCGTGTTTTCTTGCTTGGATAAGCCCGAAAATACGTCGACTTTGGATATCTTTTGCACCGTGAAGTGTAAAGATCACTTGGGATAAAACCCTAAAATTACGATAAGATAAGCTTACGCCAGAAATCCCACGATAAGATTTTTCACGCCTAAGCATAGTCTTACGATAAGATAATCCCACGCCTAACTTTCACGCCTAACTTTTGTCTACGATAACTTTAGAGTTTTTCCATACTTACGCAGAAGCTAAATCTACGCAGAACTCCTTATTGTTACGCCGTAACTTTGGTGTTTTTACGCATAAGTGCTACTTGGCTATTGTGATTTCTACGCCTAAGGATACTTCTTCATCAAAGGTTCATTCGACTACAAAGATCCATTTTACCAACACAAGTTTTCAACATGTCTCAACCACCATACTCTAACTATTTCCCTTACACTTATCCTCAACGACAACAACAACTAAGTCCACAACATCAACAATGGAATCAACAACAAGCAATTTATCAACAACAATTTAATCAACAACATACTCCACAACTTGGTGCAATTCCCCACCACAAATGGTTCAAACACCGCCAAGTCTTCAAGTTCAACCCTACACAAATGAATTCAATCAACATCCATCAAGGAACACTATGAAGGAACCCACTTGGTTTGCAAAGATGTGTGAAGCTTTAAGCACCAACAATCAATTCATGAGGTCGATCACTTGATAGACCTCCAATGCTCACCCAGAAACTACGATCAATGGGTGATAAGGTTCTTTAGGTTTTGTGATCCAAGAAGCCACATGGAAAGTTCTTAAAGAAGGTTATCTTGAAGGTCCATTTGAGATGCCCATCGTCATTGTACCGGAGATCCCTATCGCTATTCCACCAAGAGATGAACAAACAAACATTGCTATCAAGCAGCATCTAAATCCAATGTAACTTCTACACTATGAAGTCGATGAGCTTGCAATGCAATATATCCTTTTAGGATTACCTAACCCAATTCTTCAAGTGTTGATGCTCAAAAGACCGCAAAGGAAATGTGGGACCATATTCATCTTCTTATGGAAGGATCTCAGACTCAATCAGAGGATTTGGAATCCAAAATTTACTTGGCTTATGAACACTTCATGATTGAACCCGAGAGACACTAGAGTCTTATCATCATCGATTTTCGACATCATCAATGATTTGGATAAACACAACATCATCATGCCAAGAATTGCAGTGAATACTAAGTTCCCGAGTAGTCTTGGTCCCGAATGGGAGAAGTATGTCATTTTTCTCCGCTGCTTAAGAATATGCATCATTCTACATATGGATTGTTGTACGATTACTTGAAGCCTCATGAAAAGGAAGTTGATCGAAAGGATTCTCCGTGCTCAAATTGCTCAACCTACACATCCGAAAATCAACAACTTGCCTTATATGCTCAACAAAGTTATCCTCCTCAACAAGCAACTCAACCAATCGCCTCACCACACCAAACGATCAATCACAAAGAACCTCAACAAAATCAATTGGTTCCTTACAACAACAACAATGATCAAGCACTTCATAGTCAAACTAATGAGGAATCCGATCCGCTCAAGCATTGCAATGTGGATTTGTTATGATTGCTAATGCTTTTAGCCGTTATACCAACAAATCCAACAATCGATTCGCTCCTCATCCAATACACGAAATCAGTCATCAGAACAATGGACGAGTTGAAGTTCGTAATCGTGGTTATGGTCACAAATGGGAGGTGGTCAAGGGTTTAATGCTATGGGTAGGAATAACAACAGAGCTCAAGTGGTGGAACAGGAAATGCTCGTAATGGGTTGAATGGTCTTCGATGCTACAACCGCAATGAGAAGGACACTGGCTAATGCATGCCCAAAGCCAAGGACTAGGGCAAGGCTTATTTCAAAGAGGCTCTTCTTTGGCTCTTAAGGATGAAGTCGTGGATCTCTCACAAACAAAGAATGAGCTTTATGGCGTATGCGCACTGATGATGATATGGAGGACTTGGTGCCAATGCAACCGTTATGTTGATGGCTAATATGCATGAGTTACACATGAGTGAAACAGCCCAATAGAGGACATCGATGGCTTGTCTCGTGCACCAACAAACCATCATCATATCTCGAACTAATATCTCCGCCAATATCTCGAATCCAAGACGGATCGATCGCTCAAAATGAGTCATCTACATCTCATTCTCGACGATTTTCAAATAACCTCAGTAGTTACATTTGACGATCAAGATGACCTTATGGTTTCCTTTGATAATCAAATTGACTCCGTGGTTGTACTTGAGGATCTAAATAATGATCATGTTGTGACTCACGCTGAACAAGTCGAACTGTTGCCTCATCCGATTTTGCTCGCTTAATTCAAGACCATCAAATCAAAATGGAGGAATGTTATGCATTAAATAAGGACTTAAAAGCAAAATGCATGTTAACCAAGGATTTTGAATGCTTACAAATGCAACTCAACTTTTTCAAAACTCAAGAAAACCGTGAAAAGGTTTTGAAGCCGCTTTGCTAAATCTCATCAAAACGAAAAATATTTAGAGAGACAGATGTGATCTAGCCGCTCAAGAATGCTTTGTTGTCTCAAATAGAACAATCAAACATGAACATAAAAAGCAAATTAACGCCTCACCTTGGAAAATCAAAAGCTAAGGTCGAGTTGTTAACTTGTCAAAACAGCTTCTCAAGATACAAAAAGCATTCAACGAATCGGTAGATGACCTTCTTGCGTAAATTATTGGCTTGCAAAACAAAATTAAAGAGTTTAAAACTGTTGTTTACAAACATGGTGAATCAAGAATAAACTATTGAAAAGTTTACTTTAAAACCCAATCCAAAAGGATATGGACCAAATCTAGTCGACATAAACCAAAGCTTTCACTCAAAACATTCAAACCAAACTCAAGTTTCCAAAGCGTAATATAAAATTAATGATATCATATGAGTGTTGTTGAATATCATCACAAGAGGAATTAGATGCGTAAGACGAGAGTCGATCAAAATTAAAACTGTTGTTTACAACAAACCTTTAATTATTCAAAACCGTCACTTTCACACACCAACGGATTCTTCTAACACACCAAGGGTTATCATCAAAACACCGAGTCTTCTAATGTTAATCCCCAACCGATTATGCACAAATTTATGGTCCTTTACCTTCAATCGCTGAAGTAACTCAAAACCCGAAAATCGCAAAATTTTAGATATTTTGATATTTTCATGGTCGACCTCAAAACTTTAGAACATGAGATAGAACATCATTCAAATCAAAGTTCAACACTTTCAATCGCCTTTAGCGAGAACAAAGAGACATTTTTCGTAAAAATCTTTACCAAATGTTAAAAATTTGAAAAGTTGTGCATTAGCTTGGGAAAAGGATTTTCATAAGGAACTTGAGTGATGAAGGTCGCCGAGAAAATCAAACATCTATTTCTAATACTAAACGCAAAAAGAAAATGTTGAGAAAAGATGTTGATCGACTCTTGGAAGATGTTATCTCGGCCGATATCCATAATGTTGTGTTATTCTATTCTTTGCCACATGCATCCGATTATATCTCGCCGATAATGTTGACTCGTGGTAAATCTGAGAATACCGATAATGTGCTTCGATCGAGTCTTTAAAAGTCGAAAATAAACAATTACTTAACGAACTTTACAATGCAAAACGTCGCCTTCATTGGTGTGAAAAGATATTCACAATCATCAACTTAGTTTTCAAAAGAAAATCGCCATTGAGTGCAAAATCTTTCGATCCTAAAATTGAGCAACTGGATGATCAAAACGTGTCTTTGAAAAGTCAAATCTCAAAATATGAACAAGAACTTGTAAAAGTTAAACAGAATATGGTGTCATATTTGATTTACTCAATAAGACTCGACATGAAGCATCAAACGAACTTGATCACTATCTTGCTCACACTAGAGAAGTCATGAATTTTGCCGGTAATATTCGCTCGAAAATCAAGATTTGATTCACACTATCTCTAAGTTAAGAGAAATGTTAGGAAAGTATGAACAACTTCCGCCAACCATCATTAAGAGATTAGCACCAAGAACACTTAGTAATCGCACCTAGAATCCCTACCGCCAAATCACAAGTTGCTAACGTGCTTCCTTCATCGAAACAGAATAGTTGCGTTTTTCCAAACGTCCGCACTTCACGCCCTAGAGCACTCAATCAAGAATAGGAAGTTGCACCCAAGAAAAGATCAATAAGGAATGCTAAAGTAGAAGAACACCCTAGGACTATGAATAAGACTCACGTTGCTTCCACTATAGATGTCAAGGTCCGCAAATGTAATAGAAATAGTGATGTAACGAATGCTAAACCTTTAAGCACTTTTGATATTCACCGATGCACCTTGTGTTATTTGTCGAAAAGTATGAATTCGATTGTCATGACAAATGTGTTGCTAAAGCTATAATCTCTCGCTTACGGAATCCTAAGAATCGGAATACCTCTAGGCCCACTAATCATTCTAAGTCTCGTGCTTGGTAGACCGCCTTCTTTAGATTCTAAGGCAAACATTGTTGTCACCGTAGCTCCAGCCACCTCCTAAGAATGTAGTACCACCTAGTGCATTCACTAAGACTAAAGCAAAGAGTAGTTATAGATGGCGTAAATGGATATATAACACACTAGGATTTAAATGGATGCCTAAAATTATTAATGTGTGTATGTCTCATATATCGCTTCGAACCTCTAACATTTCGGGTTCCACATCTACTTCTATTCCATCCGTGTCGCCTCTGTGTAATGCAGTGATATGATCATTCTCGATTGTTGATAGCGGATGTTCCCGACACATGACAGCAACCTTAAACTGTTATCAAACTTTATTGCAAAGTTCATTGGCACCGCCAGTTCGGAATGATCACTGCAGCCTATCATGGGCTACGGAGATTATGTCAATGGGAACATCGAAATCAAGCAGGTTTACTATGTGGAAGGCCCCGGTCATAACTGCTTTCAGAGGTCGGCTTTTGTGATGGAGATTTGAGGTTGCTTTCGTGGAGAAAACTTGTTTCATTCGTGATCTACAAGGAAATGACCTTATGTCCGCTCTCGTAATTCTAGTCTCTACACTATCTCTATGCAAGACATGGTTGCTTCATCTCCCATCCGCTACTTTCAAAGGCAACATCAACAAAATCCTCGCTATGGCACCGCTGCTCTCACATCTAAACTTTCAAACCATCACCAACCTTGCTCGACACAAACTAGTCAAGGTCTCCCACGATTCCCAGATTCAAAAGATCACCTTGCTCACCGTGAACAAGGGAAAAGCACTCGTGCTCATTTTCCTTCAAAGGTGGAACACGCCTCAAAGATGTGCTTCATCTTCTTCACATGGATTTGTGTGGCCCGCGCGCTGCAAACGATCAATGGCAAACGCTACATCTTAGTAATTGTTGATGACTACTCACGATGGACTTGGGTCTACTTTCTTCAAGCAAAGACCAAGCTCCACAAATGATCATCACCTTCTCACGAAAATATGTGTTCAGCCCGCAACACCGCCGACTAATCGTAATGCATAAAGGAACCGAATTTGTTAACCAAACCCTTCGTGAATTCTATGAGAAAGTGGGAATTCAAAGATCAAACATCTATTGCACGACACCGTAACAAAACGGAGTTGTTGAAAGACTAAACCGAACGTTAGTGGAAGTCGCAAGAACAATGTTAATCAATGCTAAACTTCCAGACACTTGTGGGCGTGTCGATTCATCGCATGCTATACTCAAACCGCTCTATGATCACAAACGCCACAACAAAACACCTTTCGAGCTTGTCCACAACCATAAACCGAATCTCAAACACTTTCATGTATTTGGATCCCTTTGCTATCCGAATAATGATCGTGATGATTTTGGAAAGCTCAAAGCCAAAGTCGACATTGAGTCTTTATTGATATTGTGAGAATTCTAAAGGTTACCGGATCCGAATCGTCAGACAAAACAGTGATGGAAACGATTCATGCTCATTTTGATGAACTCACGAAATGGCTTCGAGTATAACAACTTAGAACCCGGTCACAACCGCTTAAACTTCCTCAACCCCATCATCACCGAACAAAGCCCCCACCTAACTCACAACAAATGGAAAGGTTATTTGCTCCTCCTGCTCAAAGGATTTATATTGATGAACGTGCTCCGTGTGTATCCATCCTGCTCACCGCACAACCCGATAATATTCCTATACCGATACACTGCTACAACAACCATCGTTGAAGATGCACCTACACCGCTTGACTCCAACACAACAGCTTGAACAAACCGCTCCAACAATGATGAACCAAACCGATGATATTCTCAATGAAGTACCCCACCGCAGATTTTGATCCAAATGCGTTCTTTAACCCGCTTGCTAATGACATCGCCGCACTGATGTCGCGGAATCATCAACAAACCATTTGAATCCTCGTAATCGCACAATGTATACCAACATCAACCTCTACACATCGATGGACAAAAGACCATCCTCCGCTAATATTATTGGCAACCCGAATCAACCAACCGTTACGAGACAACGCCTTCACACGATGGTGAACATTGCATTTATGCACTCACCGTCCGCTAACTGAGCCTAAAACATTAAAGACGCAATGACAAAAGACAACCGGATTGAATCCATGCAAGAAGAACTCAACCAATTCAAACGCCTTGAAGTATGGAATCGTTGAAAGACCAACAGGGTCTACGCCATTGGTCTCAAATGGATTTGGAAAACAAATTGATGTCAAGGAACGAATCCAAACAAGTCACGCCTAGTTGCTAAGGGTTATCGCCGTGAAGAGGAATAGACTTTGAAGAATCTTTTGCTCCGCTGCTCGCCTTGAGGTCGTTCGATATTTCTCGTCATGCTCATATGAATATGACGGTCTTTCAAATGGATGTCAAACCGCGCTTTCAACGGACAACCGAAAGAAACGGTTTATGTCACCAACCCAAGGATTCGTTGATCCGAGTGCCCAACCATGTCTACAAACCGAACAAAGCTCTTTATGGTCTCAAACAAGCCCCTGCATGGTACGATAAGCTATCATCTTTCCTCATTGCTAATAATTTCACCAAAGGCTCGGTTGACCCAACTCTTTTATACAATATCACGGGCACATATCTTAATTGTTCAAATTTACGTGGATGACATCATTTTGGGTCTACACATAAAAGTTTTCAATCGCTTTGCAAAACTAATGAAGAAAAATTTTGAAATGTCCATGATGGGTGAACTCACGCTCTTTCTAGGATTGCAAGTTCATCAATCACCCCGTGGTATTTTCTCGAGTCACCCAAATATGCCCTTGAATTGTTAAACAAATTTGGAATGAAAACCCGTGATACTTATGCCACACCAATGACTCATACCAAGAAGCTAGATGTCGATTTACATGGGAAATTAGTTGACCCTACCAAATACCAAGTATTATTGGGTCTCTCATGTATCTAACAAACCAGCGACCGATATTGTCTTTGCCGCTTATCTATGCTCCCGCTATCGTCGCGACCAACCGAAACCCACCTCTCGAGGCTAAAAGAATCCTCCGATACATCAAGGGAACCATTAACTGGGATCCGTATCCAAGGATTCGTTTTGAACTAATCGCCAGACGCCGACCACGCAGGATGCTTAGACTCAAGGAAAAGTACTTCAGAGCTCTACAATTTCTTGGTGATAAACCGTGTCTTGGCAATCAAAGAAGCAGGATTGTACATCATCGTCATCAACCAAGGTAATATGTAGCCATGTCCGCGTGTTGTGCTCAAGTCATATGGATGAGAACACAACTCAAAGACTATGGTTACGATTTGATGTAATCCCGATGTATCATGACAATCGGAGTGCCATTGCGATCTCGCAACCCGCTCAAGACTCAAATCAAAGCACATCGATCACGCTATCATTTCATCAAGGACCACACGGAATGTGGTACCGTTGAATTATACTTTATGGGTACAGTATACCAATTGGCGATCTTCTCACCAAAGCCTTGCCTCCCGCTAGGTTTAATGAGTTGGTCCACCGGATTGGTATGAGGTGTTTGACTCAAGAGGAATTGATGACCTCTTAAAACAGCCTTAAAACCCGTCAAACACCAAAACATCTTTTGTAAATAATTTTTCAAAACAAAATACAAAAATATAAAATCTTATAAAACAACAAAAATATTCTTCTAATCTATTTTTCTTTCAACATGGCAAGTATATTTTTCCATCAACACTATAATCTTTCAAAATTCAAGATTTTTCCGATCAAGTGTTGAGGGGAGAAAATTATCACTTAACTGCTTCAAAACATCTCGTGTACTTGCATGTTATCATATCCCTGCTTGTTTCTTTTATCAATGGTGGTAAACTTTTTCGTTAAATGACACCCTGACTAAAATTTATAACCTTTCATTATTTTCTTAAGTCGAGGGGAGTGTCACAAGTTTCTTTCTTAAAATCTTTGTTTGGTAACCAAAATGGAAGTTAAATGGCTTTGTTTGAAAAAGGAAAAGTGGAGGGACCAAAATGTCAAAATGTTAAAGTTATTTTAATAAAACATCCTCCACCTAACATTCTAACTTCACATTTATTACTTCTAACCTAAAAGATCCTACGCCTAATATTCATTCAAGAAACTGTGTTTAGATCATCATTTTGTAAGTGTTTTCATGATCTTAACGATAATACAAGCTAAGGTTTTGAATTTCATACAAATCCAACGGCTAAAACTTAAGATATGCGTGATTATGTGTTCTACGATAAGCGTATGAACACACAATCAATTGTTGTGTGTTTTTGGTTAAAAAGATTGTGTCAAAATGCTTTTAACATCAATGATATCTATTTATACCCTCAAAATCCACCCGTAAACACGAATTGATGGATTTTGAAAATTAGGTTTATGAGTCGATTTGGGTGTTTTCAAATGTGAAGGGTTTTGGTCAAAAAGATTGTTGTGTTATGTTTATATGATGTTGAATTGATGATTTCCAAGTTCTATAACCACCCGTAAACTCTAAATGATTAAAAATTTGGAATTAGGGTTTAAAGTTCATAAGTTTGGGCATTTTTGATTCTCCACGATTTAGATGTTATAACTTGGTTTATAGACTCTCACAACATCTTAGAACTACCTAAAATTGTTTGGTGCAAATCCCATGGTTAGAAATTATACGCGTAATTCATAACCCTTGTGGTTTTGACCCACGCGTATGACTTTCTACGCATAAATGTTTATCGAATGTTCATGCCATGATTTGTTGTTAAAATGAAATTTTGTGTTAATATTGATGATTTGATGAATTTATTTCGTGCTTGCTACGCTTAAAATTCGTAATCAAGGTCATTTGAATCTCACGATATGATTACTTACGCAGAGGCGCTATGCGAAGAGAAATCCCACGCCGAACTACTACGCATAAGGTTCTACAATGGGACCACGCAGATCCCGTGAAGGATATGCGTAAACAAAGGACTCCACGATAAGGTCTACTCACGAGTAAGCCTTACGCTGAAGGTCTTTATACGCCACGCCAGAAGCCCCACGATAAGGGCCCCTTTCCCACGCTGTAACATTTCACGCGTAAGTTAGATCCCACGCGTAAGCTTTCGCTCACGCGCGTATATCATTTCGCTTACGCTAACTTTGCCAAATCTACGCCTAAGCCTTGATTGACCTTCATTATGAATTGTTACGTACAAACTTGTAAATAAACTAATCATAACGTCACGAATCCAATAATGTCACTAATAAACTTAATCGCTTGATATGTTGTGAACAATAAGTGATAACATAAACTTTAAAACTTAAAGTTAACTAACTCACTAAACATTTCACGACGCCATTAGACTATTGGACAAACAAGTGACTTAGGACTCAGAATAATCATTGACATCGTATATTCAATAACTAGACAATAAAACCTTCGTTGACTAACATTATGTCTTTCGATATGTTGGTTCTTTGGCTAATGTTATTTCGCATCACGACATGGTCGCTCAAATGAATGTGGATGCACCGAGGTTCTCACTATTGCCGATATCTTCCCAAATGGCTATCCGAGAAAGATTGGAAAGAATAACCTTAGGGTTGACTTTGAAACCCTCACATGCTCGTAATCTTCTTGTCTCATTGTTGTGGATATTCTAAGGAATCATCCCTACCGTAACATGCTCTCACACTCGCCACAAGCATCGTAAATCTACATTCAAGAATTCGAATTCTATGCGAGGATCACAGTCAAAGTGTCGTGACAAATGACACTTAATCACAAACAAGTCACCATCACTCATGCAGACTTACGGGTCGTTCTTCTCATTCCCCAAATCGAGCCAACCGACTTCTTTGCCACACCCATCGAGGAGACAGCTTCTTCAATTCGATAGATATTGGCTATGATGAAGCTTCGTGAATTGCTACTAAGCATTCTCATGTGGAGCTTAAGAACATTCCTCAACCGTGGAGAACCTCTACCTCATCATCACCAAATCGGTCTCTCGGTCGTGATAGTGGTTATGAGCATCCAAAGCTCATGGAACCGCAAATCTTCCGTCTCGATCAATAAGAAGGACATCAAATCAAGCATCGATATGGGAGGACATGATGCTATTTCACAAGAAGCTTGGCTCAAAGATTCCCTATGTCGATACACAAAGCTTTTGATCCAAAGAGCACTGGACTTAATCCCGATATTCCACAGAGGCTCAATGACCCCGATAATCACGATATGTTGACCGAACCTACCCTATCTATCGTAATCAAGGAATCGACAACAAAGAAACAGGTGTCAGACGCCCGATCACCTTCTATCTAAAGAACTCAAGAAGCTTGAAACGCATAAAAGGTATCTAGTAGCAAGAAAAGAAGGCAAAGTTGGTCATCTTGATGAAAACCTTCGTGAACTCCTACCGGAGAACCGTAAGAGGAAGTGCCGAAGTGCAAGAAGTTCGAAGTTATAGGAAACTTCCCAAAAGGAATCCTCCTCGTAAAAGGATTGTTCCCGAAGGAAGTCGAACCTATTCCCACACCGAACCGCAAAGAAAGCTTTTGGACGAAAGCTCAAGGTACCGACACGTATGAAGAGATTACCTACTCAAACCGCAAAGGATGACAATCCTTCAAGCACCAAAACCTCCAAGTCCTCAAGTCGATAAAGGAAAAGGGAAGACTCAAGACTTGTGCCCTATGATGAGAGCTCAAGAAGAAGAAGAGCTACCGGATCAATCCTACAGAAGAAGTTTAAATTGCTAGACACCTTCAAAAGTCAAGAATTTGCAAAAGACCAAATGGGTGGCCCCGAGGATCAAGTGGTGTCGCCCACTCTTCACCGTGTCCCGATGCGTTAATCGACCCGACAGGATCCGTGCCACCACTCTTGTGCAACAACAAAAGCTTGTGGAGGATACTATCGAATATGAGTTTGAGAAAATCAAACCGAGAAGTCCGAGAAAGATAAAGATGCCGATTATGACAAGTCGCTCGAAAGTCCTACACGATCACGTAGGAAACTTCGAACCGCCCAAGGACCCCGAGTCTCCTCATGTCTCTTCCTCATCGATTCTTCATCTCATTCCTCACCACCACCATCAAAGAGATCAACCAAATCATCATCCAAATCAGGAAGAAACCACCTCGATCTTGGATTTCTCACACATGAAAGAATTGTGAAAGTCACAAACAAGTCGAATGAAAGACATGTTATACAAGAAGTTGAACTTTCTCAATCAACAAATACAATATCTACATGACGAGAATGACAAGATGAAAGGAGAAAGGAAGTTTATTCAGAATTCATGAAAAGTCATCACAAGAGGAACTCGAACGAAATGATCAAGGTTACACTAACAAGTACCTTCAGATTTCGCTCCTAAAGTCACAAAGGAGATGTTTACTGATAACTATATCCGAATCTTATGCGATAGCCAAGCAAACTATAAGATCAACACCTTTAACCGTCACAATCAATCCATCCGATCCCCGTAGTTTTTCTGATAATGAATTGCGGCCAAGCTTGTCACACAAATGTCTAAACGATCCGGGACATTTACTCGAGGAAGGAAAGTCGCTTCAAGCATTGCCGGACTACCAACTCAAAGAAGCATGTAGATTCAAGCAGAAAGTCTAAACGCCCTAGAGACGATGAAGATAAGGATCGTGATAAGCATGATAAAGCTAAACGTCAAGAAGTCCGTGAATCATCTTCTATGTTACCTCTCCAACGGACTCCTACTCAACAAAGGTCCCTCCTCGCTCTTCTACTGATAAACCTCGTGACGATTCCGAGTTACCACCCCGACTCGTAAAAACCGTGATCACTTTGAGTATACGGGTGGTGACGATGAAGAGGTCCTTGAGCCCCTACAACAACCCACCTCTCCCAAACAAGTTCAAACCGTAATCATCATCTAGGCCTTCAAAAAGAAGAAGAAGAAGGCACCCATGGTTGACGCCGATCATGGCTAGATGACGATAAAACCAAGGATTTGAATGGTTCTCTACTCTTGTTAACAACACTCCCTACCCCAAGAAGGTCGATTTGGTAGACGGTAATACATTGAGCATGCAAACTTTTGCAAGAAAAGTTCCATGAAGAAGATGACGAACCGAGTTGAAGCGAATCAAGAATGAAGCATTTCAACCGTTAAAAGACAGCCCGAAAGTGCCATCGAGGTCGAATATCACCTTGAGAACATTGCTCGAGCCATGTCTAACAACATGGATTGGCTCAACCTGTAAGCAAACGTCGACTTCACTAAACGGACAACCCTCCATATTACACCGATCGTCAAGACCTCTACCAACAATTGGCCAAACAAATGAACCTAGGATTCCATTCGATATTTCTTCAACAAAGACCGAATTTCTTCTACATGGTGGCGATGGTTCAAGGAAATACGCTACATCGTTGACACTTCCATTTCCAGCAGCCTATATACTCGAATCGCGATAGCCATCGAGGAACGTGCCAATCACTTGTTCTCCGACAAAGTGGAAGCATACGACCGAGATGCAATGTACGGATTCATCATTGGCCGAACGCCGAAGAATCTACTACGTGTCGCCAGTTCAAGTCTCAACATGCGTGTTCAAGATTAAGGATATCGCTGCCATCAAACATGTTGTTCTATCATCTAAGTGGGACTACACCTTCCTTAAGAATATCGTGGTCAAACGACAAGATGAAAGGGACTATGCTTTCTCTCAAGTCGACTTTGAGAATTTGTCTATCAACGACATCGAAGACATGTACCTTGCTAAAGTACAAGGTCGCATGAGACAATTTTCAACCAAGTACAACGTGAATTCATCAAGTCATTGCTCATCTTCATCGACGATAGTCATCAAGGAACGTAGAAGATCTTCACCGGCGCTGAATCTTATCGCACCGTGTCAACTTCACACCACCTCGCCTAGATCTTCCCGACATCAACCGCCTCACAATATACACTCATCAAGAAACCTTTCGCGTTGCCACCGTGAGTGAACTACAAAGAAATTGCTTAATGGCGCGTAGTGAACTTCACAAGTTTGGGGATCACACTTTGAAGATGGTTAGGGACGGATTGGCATATAGGTCAAGGACATACGCCAAAAGATCGGGTCTCCTAAGCGATGGAATTCTCGTGATCGCAGGATGTGAGGAGGATCATCAAATGATTGATGAAAGGTTGTTTCAAGGGATCGCCGTAACATTGGAAAGCTTTGTTGGTGGTCCACCCAGATCAACATCACCGCTATCAACGCCTGCTCGCACCGCGACATCACCCGACTTCCCGGTACCCTTGAATTGTTTCTTTCATTATAAATTTGGATGTGTGATTATATATGTCAATGGCTTGTGCACACATAACAAAGGTACAACCCGTAATTGTCAAGAAAGGACCCCGTGGTACGCTTCTGCCACAATCCTTATAAAAGGAGCGAAAGCTTTTATTTTTGAGTAAAACCTATCAAACCTTTCATTTTTCAAGGTTTTGCTCAAAAGAACAAGTACTTCCCAGATGATTTTCAAAACCTCAACCGCTTATATCACTTGTCGAGGGGAGTATTTGAATTAAAACTTTGTTCACAAATTGTTCATAGTGGTCATCTTCCCGCAACACTCGAAATGGTCATATTTATTTCAACTTTTCAAAAATAACATTTTATATGCCATTTTGAGGGGAGAAAATTGTGTGATAAGAAATATGTTGTGCAAAATGCAAATGAATCTGTACTTCAGACTTAACCAACGAATTGACGATACTAAACCGTTAGTAACTCGAAAAGACTTGTCCCGGACGGTAATAATTTCAAGCTAGTTCGCTAGTAATGTAAACGTGTCTCGCAAAGGACTTGTCCAAGTAGAAAGTACCATTCGAGATACTCTTGGTAGACATGAACTCGACGGTATGACAACCTTCGAGGTTTGTCTACACCTTCAAGGTAGTTATTAGAGCTAGTTGTCACCTAAAAGTCGACAATGTAACTCTTTAACTATGCAACGAACCGTGTCTCATGGGGATTGTCTATCTGAGTGGATCAATTCAAAATGTGCGCTTTTTTCCTCACTGCATTTAAACCATTAAAACTCTTAAGCACATGTGGAGGGGGAGTATTTATGCAAAATCCTATCTCTCACAGTGGTTCAAACATGATTTTCATTTACAAACCCTTTGAGAGATTCTTCACAACTGTGGTCTTAATGGCAACATAGGTTAGTCATGGAGTTATAAGGTGACTAAGGTTAGGAATAACTGTCCTATGATCCGCCAGAGTCGGAGGGATCTACCCAAGGACATCACAAATAGTTAGTACTTAGAAGTCCTTAGGTATGATTATAAAAAGGAGAAAATGAGAATCGAGAAAGAAGGAGTTGAAGAATCAAAAGAAATGCAAAGAAAAGGGTGAAAAGAAATAGCCTCCAAATTATTCAACTTAGGCGCATAATCGGGTTCAATTCATATGCTACCGGTTGTCACTTAGTGACACCGGTATTGAAGATTAAAAGTCGCCATGGACCCAAAGGACGCATGCACTAAACCTTCTTAGCCACTCAAGTTTCTCTCAATGTAAGCTTGTTTCATTCTCACAGGAACCCTACGTAAACTATTGGCTTTCTTAGAGATCGCCGGTATTGAAGAAGGAGACCCTCCCTAGTCTCCGCCAGAAAACCAAAACGCACTATTGAGTCTAGAGCCACGAGATTCATCAAAAGATCTCTTAGGTACACTTGACATTTTATCACTTGACGCTCAACAATAAGAATTTCGTGGTACATTATCGAGTCCTTCATGATCTTAGCAACTGTCGAGAACATTTATGAGAGGTTCACATCCGTGATCCTCGATTGAATGGAAACTCCCGCTGTGGTCAACATCAAACAAACCCCGACAAAGAAGTCACTTCGTAACTCCCCGGATTACGCGGAGTGTGTCTCAAACGGTCTACGTCAGTGAGGTGATGCTTCGTGTACCTCAATGACTATCTCGAATCAGATGTACTTGCACATCGCGTTATCTCACTTGTGGGACTCCAGCTCAGAACGGCCTTTGTAAGAATTAGAGTTGTGTTTTCACACTATGTCGTTAACACTCTCAAGTTCAAACTTGTAAGTGCCGAACCGCTTATTACTAACCGCTTGAAATGTTTTTTCTTATGGAAGCTCCGAGCGGGATGATCGTGCGATTCTTCTCATGCTCACGCCAACATCATCACTAATGGAAGTTCTATTCAAAAGCAACACAACAATGTAATGATTCTTCGTCAAACCAAAGAATCTACAAAGTTAAAGACTTAAAGAACTTCATCAAGATTGAATTCCAACGCCAAAGAGCGTGTGAGCATGTTGAAGAATGACGGAGACACCGGAGCAAACAAGGCACTGAGGCGCACTTGATGCGCATAACAACATACTATCACTTTCACCACAAAGAACAATGATCAAAGAACAAAGTTAAAGATGACGCCAAAGCATAACTGCTCAAAGACAACTATCTCTACACCGGGAGATTGTTCGAATCAAGGCAATTCTTCTCACAAGAAAGAAGAATGTCGAAGACGCCGAGCTACTATTACATCAACGCCTTCACCGCTCATCACCAACACTGAGGGGAGATTGTTGGAATCACCCTAAACCATAATCAAGTGTTAGTAATTAATATGTAATAGTTAGCTTTATTATGGCCTTTATGTTTGTTATTAGCCTTAAGCTTATGTAGAAGGCCCATGAGCTTAGGCCCAAGCCCATTAAAGAAAGGATGGAAACTAGGAGTGTTGCCCTAGCTTTCCTCCTATAAATACTTTTGTAAACCTTCATTGAAGGTTGGTTGTTCAAGTTTTTCTCTCATTCACACATCCTACGCATAACCGTATTATTATATTGTGTGTGTGTGTGTTTACTTGTTCAATCGCCTTTATCTCTTTCTATATTACTTGTGTTTGTAAAACTAGTGACCTCTTGGATCATTAGTTGGGATCCTTCAATTAACTTAGTATAAATATATGATTTTAGGGTTTAGAAGACATGATTAGAGATAAATTGGTTTTCAAAATGAATGTATTTAAACGATGCATTTTCATTTTTCAAATTTGAAAATTTATGGAGTTCGTAATTGAGAAATGGCCTTAGGCAGGTTACAACAGGGAGTGACCCCTTACCATTATTACCCGTCACCACTTGATGGCGCGTAACATCCATTAAACCAAGCCTTATCATCTCTATTTTTAGAGTATAAAGGTGACCATCTTTATCATTATGGTTTTTTTGGTACGTGAGTGTGTGAAGGTTATTTTATGAGAAATGACTGGTACATTTATAAATTTGATTAAGACACTTTCGATTGTCTAAATAGTTAAAGAATTTATATTTCTGAGACAACTGCTTAACGACGCTTTAGAGTGTTCTAATCAAATATAGAAAAGGTGATGATTTGACATTTTCGATTGATTGGTACACTCTAATTTAAGTCAGATCGACATTTATATCCTCACACGATTTATATTCATTTTCACTTTGTAAGACATAAATGTCAAAACAATTTAAATTAAAGATCCCAAAATACAGAATCAACACCCATATAAAAGTGTGCAAATTATATTTTTATATTATAAAATATGTTTGTATAAAGTATTTTAATAACGATGTATTAAATAATGATATGACCTAAAACAAATGTAAGCTACGGAGTACTTGAGTTTGTTTGCTCCAATTGAATCGTGGATGACACTTGCCTAAGGGGTGGCGCGTGAATATTGAAGGGGATTGTTTCAAGGCAAACCTGCGCCTATCTCTTTGATATGGTGGTAGGCTCAGTAGTAGCCAAGTGATAGCTTTCTCCCCCCTTCAAAATAATATTACTATCCCATTCATATTTATTTTTTTTGACATAAATCAATAATATTTCTCAGTTTTTACAATTAAAATTACGTAAGTAAAATACGGAGTAAGATTTATTTGTAACATAGGATGATTTAATTAACATATTTTTGGAGCTTATGGACTTGTTTAGAATTCGAGAATCTCAAGCTTAAATTTTCTACTTATAAGAAAGATAAGATTGATTGAGATTGAAAATGCTTTATGTTTTTCTTCTTTACATGTGTAATAAGTTGTTAGTAATATTATGCATAATTTTCATAAAAATACTTTCTAAACTAAAAGAAGATGCATTTTATATACTTAGATGTATTTCAAGTGTTTAGTATTATTTCTCATTTTTATTCATTTTATCAATTTTACTTCTCATTAAATTTAAATTATATAGCTATTTAAGTAAGATAATAAGTAGCGATACAAAGTAGTATTCCTAAGCACCAATTTAATTGTCGGTGAGAGAAATCACAAAGTTTAATAAAATGGCGCCACTTTAATTTTCAACCACACTAATGTAATATTCTCTTTAAATTCTCTAGCTTTTACCAAAAAAGAAAAGTGACAATCTTTTCAAACATCCAAAACGAAAATACTGACAATTAAATCGAGATTTTATGAAAGTAGAATAACAAAACTATTATCTAATATTACTTTTCTTGTAGCAACTAAAATAATATCTCTCGTTGAGTTTATTATAAGATTATGTTTGACGTACACGTAGATAAAGAATATTGCTAAAGAATGTTTGTTTATAAAATATGTTTGATAACGTAGTTATAATCGTAATTATAAAGTGTAAAATTACGAAAAAATCATATACACATTAAAATAAAATAAATAATTAAATAATTAAGGAGGGTATATATGTAATTCGTAAACCAAACGCTAGAAGAATTTTAATGCTTTTTCAAAAACATTTTCGATTGGAGCGTAACAAAACATTCAAACGCCATTGGTGTACAAAACAAAGTTTTCATAAAAAACGCTTATCACTGTTGCTCATAAACGCTTTCAAATGTATGTTGTCAAACATGACCATAGATTGAGCAGCATTGCGTTATCGTAAAGTGGGTGTTGGCCCTTTGTTGTTTATAATTATCAATGGACAACAGGAGTGTTTACTAGCTAGCCGATGGTGACAATGGTGGCCAACGCTTCCCATGATGCGGCGATTGTGGTTTAATCCAATAAGAGTGAGATGTCGTAGCACGTGATCGTCATTGCCACCCAAAATTCGGTAACTTTTCTCTCTTTTACCTGTTTTATATGGAAAATAACTCGAAGGTTAATAAGAGCACTTAATTCAGAACGCCCATAACGGCGTTAAACCATCAATAACGGCGTTATACCGTTATACCCATCGGGAGCTCGGCGCTAACACGGAGAACGGAGCCCGGCGTTCTTCAAGAACGCGTTAGGGAGGAAAAAAAAAAAAAAAAAAATTGAAAAACTTACACAATTAGTCCTCAACGCCTAGAAATTCAAAAATTTACAAAACCCCTTAACGGCTAGTTTTAAAAAAAAAAAAAAAAAAAAAAAAACATTTTTTACCACTATAAATACCTAACCAAAACTCTATTTTTTCACACTTCCATTCAAACTTTATATACTCCTCTTTACACTTTCATATTTCAAAATCAAATTGCTCACAATGGATCCAAATCGTTCCGGTGATATTCTGCCTTGGTGGGACGTTGATGACCAAGAGGACTTCCAATTTATGGCGGTACACAGACGAAGATCACCTTCAATGAACAAGAGGGTATTGAATCTCAACATCCTAGTCGCTCGCATCCATGTATATCGTGAACGTGAGCTGCGAGAAGAACGTCTGCAAGAACGATTATTTCGTACAAGGTTGTAAGTATTCAAACCGAATTTTCGTAGAAGATTTCAGATGAGCCGAAACTATTCCCGCAAATAGTTGAAGGTATTGAATCTTATACTCCGATAATATTCCGGATCATTTTACCTTTTTAGGCAAACACCGATTGTACGAATTCGAATGAGTATAAGTGCTCTAATGAAGTGTACGCCCGCTTATACGCCTAATTGGCGACTCAACACCTCACCCGATGCATTTGATGAATACTTGCAAATGGGTGCGAGTACGTCACAATTATGTCTTGATAATTTTAACAAATGCATTCTTGATTTGTTTATGCTTGAGTATTTAAGAAACCAACATGGGCCGACATTCAAAAAATTTATCAACATCATGAAGAAAAACATGGTTTTAGGAATGCTTGGTAGCATTGGATCAGATGCACCGGAATGGAAAAATTGTCCAGATTTGGCAAGGCCATTTGCTAGGGGTGATAAAAATACCCAACAATTATGCTTGAAGTCGCCGCTTCTCAAGATTTATGGATCCGCATGTATTTTTTGGGATGGCGGGCAAATAACGATATCAATGTTTTAGATAACCTCCGTTATTCGACGACCTTCTGCCGACAATGCCCCAAAAGCACCTTATATGGTTAACTAACTAGGTATGAACAGGGTATTACTTGGTGATGGAATTTATCCACATGGGCAACTTTCACAAATCCTTCACGGCAACAATCGATGCAAAACATACGCATTTTAAAAGGAGACAAGAAAGTGCCCGAAAGGATATTGAACGTGCTTTTGGTGTTCTTCAAGGCGTTGGGGTATACTACAACAACCGCACGTCAATTTGAAATTGCCACGATACGTAGAATCATGTATTGTTGCATTATTATGCATAACATGATTATAAAAGATCAAAATTTGCTTTACGCGACTATAACGAATCGTGGGTGGATCCGTCAAGAAATTTGAGGCAACGAAGATGGGTTGAAAGATGTGATACGACAAATCGAAGGCAAAAGAAATACACGATCGACAAACGATACCCAACTCCAACGGGACCTTATGGAGCATGTTTGGCGTAAGAATCTTGAACGATATGGACAACAACAAGAGAGCGACGACGATGAATAAGTATTTGCTATGTTTTTTTTTTTTTAATTGCAGTGTGAGTGTGTGTGTGTTTTTTTTTATCTCGTTGTATTTTTATTTTTTTATTTCGTTGTATTTTTTTTAGTCTCAGATTGTAATATGTTTTAAGTTTTAATGAAATGTTTGTTTTAGTTTAAAAATGAAGTGTATGATTTAGTTTAGGGTTGAAATTGAAAATATGAAATATTAGTGGTGTTATGGTGTTATTGGGATGTTATTGTTGTGGGTGTTTTGGGGATGTTAATGTTAAATGTTAAAAGGCGATGCCACACGACGCGACGGTGTTATTGGTGTTATGGTGTTATTGTTGGGAGTGCTCTAAGTGTGCACAATTTTGTTGATTATTGACTAGAACCCAACTTTTTTGAAAATTATTAAAACACTCACATTAGTTTATCCACAAAACTAAGTAAATTTTTTAGGTTTCTCAAAAGATGTGTTTGTGAACAATATGAATTTGAATGATATGTTTGGTAAGAAAAAAGAAAGAAATAAATAAAATTATATTCACATAATGACTTGTTAATTAAATATGAAAGTTAAGAAGGAGAAAAAAAAATATTATGATACAATATAATTAGACTAGTATACTTGCCTACTCATTATATAAATATAAGATAAAATTACATGTTTGGTCCTTATGGTTTACCTCAAATAACAGGTTTAGTCCCTAAGTCATTTTAATTACATCACACATACTTATTTTTAAACATGTTGCACATTTAGTCCTTATTATATGAAATAGGGACTATCCGTAATAAAAATAATTACACATATGATCCCTATTTTTAAATAGGACTAAATGGCAATGTGTTTCAAAAATAGATACATGTGACGTAATTAAACGACTTGTAGATTAAACTCATATTTTTGTGAAACCATGGGACCAAACATGTAATTATTTCTAAATATAATTTTAAAGATAGGTTATATAGACTTCCTCCTAAAACACCATTTGTACCATTTTAGTTTTTCATTTATTTAATTTATTTTATTATTATTTTTAAGTTTTTTTTATTATAAAACTAAAATATAAAACACAAAACATAAAATATAAAGTTTAACAAGTTAAAAGTATTAAACTATCAAAAATATGAAATAAAAAGTGATAAAAATTGTGTTCTACTATTAATAAGAAAATTAAAAAAAATCTTGTATATTTTTTTGTGAGGTAGAGAGTACCATTTAATAGCACCCATAATTTTATAAACTTTTATGAACGTAACATTGCTAAAAAAAACAATTGAAATATATATATGTACAGCAATAATGGTTACTAGCCGTAAGCCCGTAATAAAGACCTGACAATTTATGCTTGAAAGGCGATATCTGAAAAATATTTATCTGTTAGAGCATCTCCAATGTGTGCACTAAAATTTTGCACTATTTTAATGCAAAACAAGAATCATTTTAGAATATGCTTGCACTAAAAATAAGTTGCTCCAATGTGATGCACTAAATCTTGCACTATAAATTATTGCATATTTTAATTTAACTAGTTTTAATAAGAGACAAGTTATATAATCAGTTATATTCATATAGTTTATTTCTATCAGTAATAAAACTAATCAATTTCGTAAAATAATTTTTCCTTAAATAGTACTTGTGTGATGCAACTAGAATGAAGTTTTAAACAAGCATCATAACTTAAATTAAAACTTGAGTGAGATCAACGTTTAAAATACAAAATGATGCAAACATGTTCATGTCACCGGTACTTCCAAAACATATAATATAATAATCTTTTTGAATGTTTAAAGGGAAATTTGCAAGATTTTATATGAAGCGTTTTTTAGGTTTTACGAGCATATTTCATAAACTGTTAACACATGAGAGGATACAAAATTAAATATTAAATAGGATGATAGGGTTAAAAGTGAAACATCTAAACATTTAGTAAGAATGAATAGTAAGACACTATATTTAGCCGCTTTTTAAGATTATTATTCATCGCACTAAAATAATAAGAAAGATTTAGTGTTTACATCGAGAGTTTTTATGTCTTTTTCAAGACTATTTTAACAGTAAAAGACAAATAGCCGCCGCATACATTGGAGACGCCTTAATCAACCTTTAACGTAGAGTCTTTAATAAGACAAAGAATAATCCAAACTTTTAATAATATGTGATGATTTTACGTATGAAAAACAATCTGTAGGTAAAAAGATGGGAAGCTTGTGTGTACTGGGGTCTGGGGAGTAAACACGCACCTGCTGCTTATGTCGAGACTGAAAAGGGGCGCCATACATGATTGATGGTGATGTTCAATTCTTCCACGAATTTAATATTTGAAGTCTTTTACACAATAAAAATAGGGTAGAACGATAAAAACGATTGAACTTGTGACTTTTATGATTGTGTGAATTAACTATTTTTTTCTTATCGTGTGTATTGAATTTTCAAAATTCGATTATGTGTGATTTTGTGACCATTTTACCCTTAATATTTTCAATTTGAAGGGTAAAATGGTCATTTTACATGGAAGAATAGTCACAAAATACACATAACGATCGAAATTGAAAGCTCAAGACATACAATAAGAAAAAAAATAGTTGGCTACACACAATCACATAAAGTGTCAAGTTCGATACATTTTTTTGTCATTTGCCCTAAAAAATAATTGTTAAAGTATACAACAAAACCTCTGCAATTTGTAATTTTTCACTTACAACATACTGTATAAGAAAGAAGGAAAGCAAAGAAACTCGTTCATGGCGGTAATTGTCAACATGACATGATACAGGGTTTAAAATCGATACGAAGATAAACAAGTTTGAGTACAAAATAACGACTTTTGGTAAAAATAATTTAACCCGCCTAACTCATTCAAATAAAAATGTCAAATTTGGGCTGACCATGTCTAAAATAGTCAAACCGTTTAAATATACTAGACGAGACTGCTCTAGCAAGAACGATGTTTAATTTCAGAAAATTCAGACGACCCATAAGTTTCTTTCAATAAACTGATTAGTAGCGTCGTAGAATCATTTTCGAATAATTATAATTCTGATGCGTGGTTGAATAGCAGGAGAAATATACATTTTCAAAAAAATATGTGAGTCGATCTAAGTGTGTGAAGATATTTCTAATATGATTGTTTTAACTTTTAAGTTATTAAGATTTTAGTAATAATAGATTCAAGATTACAAAAAGAATTCAGATTATGTAATTGGCAATATTATATCAGTTTAGAGGTGATAACCAACGCACAGAATCGACTTTTCCTGTTTTGCCAAGAATTTAGCGATGATAACTATTTTTTTTATATGTGTAGCATTTATTATTTGGTGTAGCTTTTAAACTCAGAACCTTACAAATTTAATATCACCATAATAAGATTATCTTGTACTATCAATTTGCATAGATATTTAAGATTGTTCAAAGTTTATTTGTTTCACAGTACAAATAATTATCGCTAAAGATAACAATATTGTTTGATTTTTGTGATTATAATAAACTTACATAACATTATTGATATACCGGACAAATGGCTATACAATATATATTAGGGAAAATTCTCAAAATGCCCCAGTTGCCCAACTTATTTACCCCAAATGCCCCACTTTTTTTTCACTTCTCAAAATGCCCCATGGGCAACTCTCCCATGGGCAACCCTCTTATAAATTTGACAAGTGTCCATATATTTCTTGGGCAACCTGGACTCACATTCTCAAGAACCGACATATTTTTGTCTTTTAGTGAAAAAGAAAGTCTTTTTTATTATAAAAATACATATATCTTGGGCAACTTGTCCCACACATACGTAATTTTAAAGAACTTATACACTTTATATACAAAATACCTTTAAATAAAATACACTTTATAATTTTTATACATATTTACATTTACGTTAAAGTTTATACATTAAATTATTAAACACACACACACACACACACACAAACTTCTTAAACCCGGATCCATGAATCAAACTATTATCACCGATCAAACCATCACCGATCTTCCTCCGATCACCACCACAACCCACCACCACCTTCAAAACTCACGCTACCTGTGTTCACCATTTTTATTTTTTTAAAAGTTTGAAAGAAATTAAACCGAAAGAATTTATTGAATATGTGTATTTAAATACTATGTCGCAGATTTTCTTGATGATTCCGGATATGATTAAGGAATTGTGTGAAAGTGTTCATTCGTGGCTTTCAAGAATCTTGTTGGGTTGTGTTTGGTTTTTCAGATATTGAAAAGGGTATTTTTGTATTGGTTGAAGATATGGTCAAGTTCAAAAGCGTAAGATATTACCATCTTCCAATCGATCGCCTTCTGTGGTTTAGAGTATTGTATCGACTCAAATCCCTCATGGGTATGTAAAGTTCTCAACTTTTTAGAAATGTACTAGCCGTGGGTTGCCCAAACACGGGGTGGTTAGAAATGTACTAGCCGTGGGTTGCCCACACATGTGGGTGGTTAGCAATGTACTAGCCGCTGGTTGCCCACTGCTATCCGTGGTTAGAAATGTACCAAAGTGGTTTCCTGCTTTTATCCATTTTTTTTTTTTTTTTAACTTAACTTAACAAATTGTGAACCCGATTCGGATGAGGTACCCAGCCTCGTGTTAGTGTCCTAGTGCTTTCAGATTAAAGGGTGATTTCGGTTTCATCTCCATTTGGTAGCAAATAAAAATCGCTTAGTACAGCTCAGTGAATGGTATTTCACGACAATTTCTCGAACTTATGCAATCCATGATCGCTTTGTTATTACTTCGGCATGGATCTCAATGTTTTCACCACAACTTCTAGTATTCACTCTTATTAACAATCCGATCAAGGGACAAGGATAATTTCTTGAATGAGTCGTTAGTTTAAGGCATTGTTTTCGAGTTACTTTTGTTGTTTCTAATAATGTTGAGTATTCACATTTTAAAACACTATGATCCATGATTCCGCATCAATTTTGAGGGTCGAATTAGTGTAAGTAAGAAATTGAATCAAATGCTATTGTATGTCGGTTTCTTCATTTTATTTATGTTGATATAAATTAAATCGTTGTTATCGGCAATAGAAAAAGCTAATTACCATTTTCTCGCAAGTCCCGATTCCGCTTTTACCACGAGACAAGTTATTAGTAGGCGAGCATAACTCTGTATCAATATCATATCAAATTTTGTAAGTAAAATAAATGTGATTGATGAAGTTTATAATGGATCGGGTTCGAGATAGGCATGGATGTTATAATTAATTCCTAAATATGTATGTTCATCCTCGCTAGTGTTAATCAGATTCAAAGACGCAAGCCCCCGCCAATGATGAGCAATTTGTAATCGATTTAATATAGTTGTGAAAATCCACCAATCAACATCCATTTCAAAACAGTTGAAGTGCATTGCGTCTCATTGTTGCTAGACCTTTGAGTTTTATATCAATCACAGAGCGAAAAATAATTAGCTCTAAATAGGCATCGTTGCATTAGAATTCGATCTCAGTTTGACAAGAGAAAACATGATTACCATCTATAACAAAGCAAACATAACCATGTCTACCTAAATCGAATTAACATCTCAAACAAGTACAAAAGTATATAAAACGAATAAGTTGTAACATCTCATGCCATTATCTTGGTCGATCTCACAAACAAACCGTCGACAACCTTGCCCATGTTTTGAATGGTCTCAAGAGTTGCAGGAAGATTGCATCCGCCTTTGATCTTCAAAATGATGAGACACCCGACACCTTGGTCCGTAGTTCAAAGAAACTTTTGTCCAATATCATTTGTGATAGTTTCTTCTCCACATGCTCCAATGGAAGCTCAATCAAACCGCAATGCGACCTATCTCAACCTCGAAAATGGTTCAATCAACGCAAATATTTACGCAAGTCAATCCCTAGAAAAAGTGTCTAATAGCAAAGAAAGAAAAACTCCTAGCCTCCTAAACCGACTATTAAGTAGTAACCCGACTCAGGTAAAGGTAGCGAAGCAGACCCATTAGCTTATTATTTAAGAGTGGGTCGATTCTCGTTATATTTTTTTATCATTGAAGTGTCAAATATGTCAAAACCAATAAATCAGCTAAAAAGAAAAAATGTCAAACGAATGGAGGTCACCCAAATTGTATATTACAGGCATAAAACTCCCTGGATAATTCCATCCAATAAGATAATTATCGAACTAATTTAACTTTTGTAGTCAAACAAGCAATGTTTTTAACGCCCTAAATTATTCATTAAAAAATTCATTTTATA
The DNA here is from genome assembly GCA_022545495.1 of Chrysanthemum lavandulifolium. Classification (NCBI taxonomy): domain Eukaryota; kingdom Viridiplantae; phylum Streptophyta; class Magnoliopsida; order Asterales; family Asteraceae; genus Chrysanthemum; species Chrysanthemum lavandulifolium. The sequence goes on from CM040246.1 coordinate 122,341,024, forward strand.
AACAAAAGTGTTCAAGGTCCCACTACCAACAACCCAACTCGACCAACCGTAAACTTATGCAACATTTATTTCATGGTGGATTTCAAAATAGAATATGATGACAAATTGCTAATAACAAAGATGACAATAAAGATCGAATCCTAACTCGCACAAGTTTAGCTCCAACAATTGTGTCATGTAGGAGGATAATCCCACCACGTCGTCACCGGTTCACCATGATCTTACATAGCAACATATACTTGAGACCTATACATCGCCTAGGATCCTCAAGTGCGTTAAATGCCTCAAAAGCTTCAAAGAAGTAGTCAGAGGTCGTTTTATAATCCTTCTTCAAAGATGAAGAATTCCACTTTGTAAATCAATGGTGCCTTGTTGAGTGAGTCACATAGATTGCGTTATACCGTTTCTAGCAAAGAAGGAGTGCGCTTTTGCCTTTGGGAGGTTTCTTAATGAGAAGTGTAATTTACTATCCAATAAGTCGATATCAACAAGAAGCAATTTGTCATCCAATCTCCTCACCTCTTTGACTAAGCTCGAAAGGAGGTCAAAGCTTCGAGTACTCCTTGCTATCCATCAACAATGCAAAGAAGCCGTGCCTCAACTCTTTGCCTCAAGAAAGTACGCTTCGCCGGGTCCATTCCACCATTTCTTTACATAGTGATATCCGACGATCGGTGCTATTTGGTATCTTAGCAACCGAATCAATGATACCCTAACGATTTTGCGCTTTAGCTTTGGGGATCGATGAAAAGAACGGTCTCAATGTGGTCAAAGATCATGGAGATCCTCTCTGCTTTCTTCCCCGAGGAGATCGATAGTTTTGCAATTGCCTCGTTTTTGACCGGTAGGGCTTGGAAGAAGTCGCGGGGTTCTCCAGACCCGATAGAGTACGGTGATAGCCTCGGGTCGACTTTTGGGTTCAAGCCACCAAGTGATTCTCGCTGCTTTCAAGAGATGATGCCGACATGTGTACACCGGAAATTTCAATAAACAATCATTATATTTAACTTAAAGCTTATCATGAACTGGTACAAAATTGCAAAATAATTGCAATTCAAAACCGATATCCTAGTCGACTATAAACTAAGAGCACAAAAAGAGAAAGATTGTGAGACTGCCAAAAAGAATGATAACTCAAGCATTCAACTCCAAATGGCCAAAAAGGTTCATCCACACAATTTTATAGCAGCGAAGTTCTAGCTCTTACAGAATTACAATCTCGTAATAATCACAAGAGGCGTTAAAACATATGCTTGATACAGTGAGATGTCCTCCCATGAGTTCAACCTGAGGTAAATTAGCCAGAGCCATAATAAGTTTATAATGTACTAGCAAAGTGGTTTCGAGAAGCCTAGCAAAGGGTTTCGAGAAGCCTAGAGTGGTTTCGAGAAGCCCAGAGTGGTTTCAAACGAAACCATCGCTAGGTTTCTCGAAACCACCGCTAGTGGTATCGGACACCCCAATCAGAGCTTACGATAAACCACGATAAATCATTCCCTACCAAATAAACATTTTCCGACACTAATTTTGAAGTGTATTCAGTTCAAACAACTAATTTTAAAACTCAATCACTATAACACAAATGCATAAAATCTTCACATGTGCACTTTAGTAACCCTAACTCGCACTATTACAATAAACGAGATCGAACTAAAAGTCTTATGCATTCAAAACATATAACCTTCTCTAATAATCAACCTCCAATTTTGACCCGTTAACCCACTATGACCACTCAAAGGGTGTTTGGCAAAGTGTAGCAAAGAATAATTTTGAACCGTTAACCCACTATAACTAAGAACTAAAAAGGACTTATTTTCAACAACATCGTGTTAAAAATATGACATTCTAACTTATCGGTGATGCCTTTTTATTTTCACGACCATCGTGCCTCAATCTCGAACTATATCCAGAATCATCAAGAAAATCATAAGATAGTATTTAAATACACACATTCAATAAATTCTTTCGCTTTAATTTCTTTCAAACTTTAAAAAAAAAAAAAAAATGGTGAACCTAGGTAGCCGTGAGAGTTTGAAGGTGGTGGTGGGTTGTGGTGGTGATCGGAGGAAGATCGGTGATGGTTTTGATCGGTGATAATAGTTTGATTCATGGATCCGGGTTTAAGTGTGTGTGTGTGTGTGTGTGTGTGTGTGTGTGTTTAATAATTTAATGTATAAACTTTAATCAAATGTAAATATGTATAAAAGTTATAAAGTGTATTTTATTTAAAGGTATTTTGTATATAAAGTGTATAAGTTGCCTAAAAGATATATGTGTGGGACAAGTTTACAAGATATATGATTTTTATAATAAAAAAAGACTTTACTTTTTCACTAAAAGACAAAAATATGTCGGTTGCCCAAGAATGTAGGTCCCAGTTGCCCAAGAAATATATGGACACTTGTCAAATTTATAAGAGGGTTGCCCATGGGAGAGTTGCCCATGAGGCATTTTGACAAGTGAAAAAAAAGTGGGGCATTTGGGGTAAATAAGTTGGGCAACTGGGGCATTTTGAGAATTTATGCTATATATTAACTTGTAAAAGACGATTCATATATGTTAGTCCCTTAAGTGGTGCAAGACCAACATTTTTCAAAATAACATTATACAAATAACAACTTACATGTGTCAAAGCAAAATAAACAGCAAAAAATTACAATTACTTTGTCTATCATTTTTCCAAATTTGTCACGGGTTCCACAACTGCTTCATCATTTCTCATATAATTTTGTCAAATTTGAAAGCTGGTTCGACCTGAGTGGTTCAACCGGTTGAACCGTTTCGGATAAAAAAACAAGTCGATTTAAACCGAGTCAACCCGACGGGTTGGGTCGAAAACAAGTCAATTAAATCAGTCAACTCACGGGTTTGAAGCGTCTCGGTCAACCCGCCGGGTTTGAAGCGTCTCGGGTCAACCCACGGGTTTAGCTGCCTCTGTCAACCCGGTTTTGATCCAGATTAATAGTTTCCTTTTGAAATATATGTCTTCAACATTTTCACTTTTAGTTTCAACATTTCACTTTTAATTTTTGGTTTTCCCTTTATATATAGATATAGCAGGGTACTAGCGCGTTTTGCGGCGGGTACCCTGTGACAATTAACCGAATAAATAAATCTCGATGAGACCTGATTCACCAGTTTGTATCGATTTCAATGGGTCCTCTATGGCTTGTTTTCGGATGGCTTTAATTGGTTAGCCGAACCGGTGACGACACTGGTTCTCGGTTGAACATGTTGCTCCGGTCCGGTCCGATTTTCAAAACTATATGTAACATCAACTTGTTAGCTTGTATGAATTTTGTATGTTTATTAATTTGTATAATGTGTATAATAACATGTACTTTTCATTTTAGGGTGTTTTAAAAATATCATTAATTAGTGTGTTTAATTATTTTATATTTTAGGTTATGTTGTAGCTTCTTTAAATTGTACGTTATGAAAATTTTATTGTACTTTTTAATAAGAGGTGTTTTAATTGGTTGTTTTTAATTTGTTATATTTGATTTTAATTGGTTGTACAATCTAAATAAATTATTGTACTTTTAAGTAATGTGGTGTTTTAATAAGAATATTAATTACACTATGCATTTCTCTCTCATTTGACCAATTTCAACAATTCAACTTTTCACCTTTGACCAATTTTATATTATATGTAGTATAGATAAATCTTAAAATAAAATATTAAACGCATTATCGTTAGTTAATTTTTCTTTTGATTTTAAATTTTATTTAAGTTTATATATAGTTTATTTATGGGCAAATCGCATAAAAGTTAGTTTACTTTATGTCGATTTAAATTTAAGATACTCAACTATTTTTTTTCTCAATTTAAGGTATCAAACTTAATTTTACGTGCAATGTTAGATTTTATAACTTTTCAAATATATCGGTCATAAATTTAGTGAAATGACTTTTAAATGTTCATTAATAATGATATATCACATTAATTAATCATTTCAAATAAAGAATGACGTAAACCTTTTTCGAAAAGTAGAAAAAAACTCAAAAACCTTACATTACACATAAAATAACTTCCATATCTTAAATTAAGAAGAAAAAAATGGATACTTAAAATTCAAATTAAACTAAATTAGAGTGCCTTTTTAAGTGTTTTTTTTTCTTTTTTTCTTTTTAGTTATCAAATTTTAAACTAGTATACTCCGTATAATTTTGGGACCTAAACTAGTTAAATGTTAACCTATCAACACATTTGATCTAGTGCACCAAGGATAAACGCGTTGTACATGCAATACAATGACATTGAGTTTCTTGACATGATTAATAAACGAGCCGTGTTTTGGTTGAAGTGATAAGGACATGAGAATCCGCGGTTGAAATAAGTCAACAGAAACCTGACTCAATTACCAACCCTTGAGTTACAATGTGACACTATACAAAAATACCATGCTATGCAAAAATAACACATACTTGCAAGTCACATACCACACATCTTTTAATTGGTTATTTAAATAACTTTAAGCTAGCAAGAGCATTCCCAACAATAACACCATAACATCAATAACATCCGCCCACGCCACCACATCGCCTTTAACATTTCACCTTAACATCCCCAAAAACACCCACAACAATAACATCCCAATAACATCAATAACATTCCCAACAATTTACAAAAACAACCACTCATTTAGGGGCATAAATGAAAAAAGAAAAGAAAAAAAAAAACAAAACAAAACAAATAACGGGCGTTATGCCACTAAGAGGCAGGGACTAACGCTGCAATAACTTCGGAGGTCCAATGGGAATAACGGCTTAACGCCGTTAATGGGGTCTTCAACGCCGTTATGGCGTTACCATTATTCATGCTCTAATAACGAACTCGAATTAGCAAAGACAAAACAAGGTCACGACTCACGAGAATTATTCTCTAAGTTAAGAACTAATCATAATTTTAGTGGACGTACGAGTTTTTACATAGACTTTTTATTATCAATTAATATCGATTAACACTTTATGTATTTTTGCCCGATGAGGTATTTGACTTTGCATGTTTAACTATCGTGGTGTTGAGGTTGATGTTGTTATTTAAATCAAACTATTAATATCATATTATACACAATATCGTGTTGAATATCCCGTAACTATATGGAAGGCCCTCTCAAAGACGAAAAACCTAATTATAGCATGAAAGAGATCACAAGTATGATATGAACAATCTCGTTTGATCTTACGTTAAAAGTTATTTAATTACTATTCAACTATCTACAATTGACACTTTCTAATCGATAATTCTCAACAACTTACATAGCAAATAATCCATTAGGTATTTGATGTGAATAATTGCGATTTTACTAAAACATGTCAAAAGTATGTCAGATTCGAAAATTTGAAAGTCGTGTATTATTTCTAATCCGTATGCACAAGTTAAAAATAAATAAAAATAACATTACCGTTATTGAACGAATAATAAGAATAAAAACAAATCCTTACTTAACATAAAGAATAAGATGATATTTAAAACACGTGGATATACATAAATTTAATTTATACATATGATAATAGTTATAAATAACAACATATATGTTGCTTTTCTTAATTTTAAGTATAAAGTATAAAATATAAGAGGTATTTGTTTATTTTATAAAGTTATTAAAAAAGTATAGAAATCAATAAGTTTACAATTAATTGCATATAATTTATATAAAATTTGACAACTAAATTTTTATTAGTTACCCCATCTCTCTCTCTCATCTCTATAATGAAGGTAAGGGAGCTGATATATAATTAACTCTTCTTGTCTCGATATAAAGCATATAGTGTTTACTAATAAAGGGGTTTGAGGGTATATATCGTGTGCATATTGTTTCTTTCTTTTTTTTGTTTATCTTGTGATTTTGAGATGTTGACTTTTTTTGTGAACTTTTTGATCAATTATGTGCTAAGCTTTAGATTTGTTGGAAGTTTTTTTTATCCAACAGTAAATGAGCTAACATAAACACATGCAATACATAAAATCTGTAAAATATGTGTTTCGTTAAAACCCAAATTACCTTTCAACTCATTTGAACATAAAATTTGGTAAACCAATATTTAACCCAATCACAATTTAGGCCCAAATTGCTAATGGTAGCAAACTATCAAATCAAACTCCATACCATAGGCCCAAGACAAGATTAGGGTTTACACTTGAGTCTTTACACACTTAACTTATAGCCTCTTCGGCTTCCTAAAACCATCAGTAGTTATCAGTTTCTTTTTTGGTTGCTAATATAGTTATCAGTTTCTTTTTGGTTTCTGTTTTGCTACACTTTCTTTTACAGTAATTATTATAGGCAAATAGGAAAGGTTTATAACTTGTGATGCTATTTGGTTTATCATGAGTTCGTTTCCTTTGCTAACAAAAATATTCGAGCGGTATATGCTTGCACGTTTTGTTCTTTTCATACGACTATGTGCACTAATATCCTCGTACATTTGCCTACCTTTGGTATTGTATCAACATGTTTGAAATTAAATAGAGCAATAAGCATGGTGCAAATAACTTAAAGCGTGTTTATTTGATTTTGTTGTTGTTGTTGTTGTTGCTGTGTTTATTTGATTTTGTTGTGAATATATTATTCTTGTGCTGTTTGTTAGATCTATTTTGATGAAAGATAAAACAATAGTTACCTGTTGATCGTATGACCAGACTAGATGATTAACTTACAGAGAAATGTAAACTTTTGCGAGTCGGCCCTGTTTGGCTAAGCTTATTTAACATAAGCTGATTTGGGCTTATTTTTTATAAGTTCGATTTTGTGCATTATTTGAGATTTATTTACATCATGTTTATTACGATATGATAAACCCAGAAACCGACAAGTTTCAAAGAAACCGTAAGCAGAACATAAAAAATAAGCCCAAATTTCATGAAATTTCGGCAACATTTTTACTGTGTTTTTTTCACAAAATCCACATAAATTGTGCATATTTCTTTTGTTCAACGAAATTTATATGCATTCGACTAGATGAAATCCAATTTTGACTTTTATTCATCATAAAGGGCTCGATTTTAAAGTAAACTTTGCTATTATCAATAAAAAATATTAAAATCTAAAATACATTTTTGTGGTCATTCCGTAATGCCATTATACATTCCTAAATTTTTTTGTCACAAAACCATCCATCCAGAAAGTTAGACAAATACATCCTCCGTTAAGAAATCGTTAACGAGATTAACGTGCAAATATTTCTTCGTTATTCCTAACGGAAGAGAATATTTGCACCATTAGTCCTTAGATTAACTATGCAATTTATTTTCAAAATAAATTGCATCGTTAATCCTCTACAACCATCACCGCCACCTACCACCGCCACCTCTACCCACCACCACCCAACGCCACCATCCCCACCTCCACCGCCACCAATGCCACCACTACCCACCTCCACCGCCGCTACCCACCCACCACAACCACCACCTCCATCTACCGCCACCATCTGCCGCCACAACCACCGATCGCCATCCATCGCTACCATCGCCATTACACCACCTCCACCGCCGCCACCATCGCAACACCACTACACACCACCACATCGCCACCACCACCGCCGCCACCACCACCACCACCACCGCCACCCACCACCCACACCACCACCCCAATGTTGTTGATGGTGGTGGGTGGCGGCGATAGTGGTGGTGGCGTAATGGCGGCGTGGAGCGGTGACGGTGATGGTGGTGGTGGGTGCTGTGCGTGGTTGCGATGGCGGTGGTGGTGGTGGTGAGGTGGTGGTGGTGGTGGTGCGTGAGTGGTAGGTAGCATGGAGGGGTGGGTGACGACAGAGGTGGCGATCATGGTGGTGAAGATTAACGACGCAATTTATTTCCGAAAATAAATTGCATAGTTATCCTGAGACTAACGTGCAAATATTCTCTTCCATTTGGGGATAGAGAAATATTTGCACGTTAACTCTCATTGACCGATTTTACTAACAGAGTGAATGATTTGCGCCAACTTTACTAACAGATGGATGGTTTTGTCCCAAAAAAGTTTAGCGATGAAATGGCATACCCATAAACCATACATGGATGATTTTGACCTTTACTCAAAAAAATTAAGGGAATGTTTCAACCAACGCCCCAAGTTGGTTAAGATTGTCTTTTGTGAGTTTTAATTACATAAATGGTCCTTTTAATGACACAAATGCGTATTTGGATGGGACCCACCGAATAGTTATTAAAACCACAACAAAATTGCATTTTGGTAATTTACATTTTAACACGTGTATATACATGATTGTTAAATAAGACTTTATTATAAAATTAGTTATAATGTTTTTTCTTTATATCTATATAGTTATATTATATGTGTGCACGAGTTTTTGTATAAATTTTTATCGGTATGCATGTTTAATAGCATGTAATGATATTTGAAAAGTGTTTTTTTTTAAATAAATATATTTAAACTTTAACGATGAATTATATGCGTTGTTGTTATACGTATAATCTCGTTCACTTGTTTTCATCTCACAAGAATCTTCAGGCTTTATTTTTATATTTATATTCCTCTTAACAATAATTTAGCCATATTTTATTTTTAAATCCGTGACCATGCGGGTTAAACTTATAAAGATGAATAACGTGAATCGTTATTGCACGACATCACTAAAAATAAAATAAAATTTGTGGATCTCCTTACTTAATCTCGTAAAAAAGAAATAAATAAGTCGTTCAGATATCGTGCATAATCTAGTGTATTTGTATACATATCACATTAACCCTTATTTTAATTTTGATATTTATAATTATGTGCATACATTAACCCATACTAATTTCTTGTAAATCCTATGATTTTCTAATAAATTGATGTTTAAAAAATAATAATAATAATAATAATAAATTGATTTTCTAATAAATTGTTTGCGCTCCCCACTAATTTCTCAGAATCCACCCTTTGTTTAATGAAAGTGATGTTTTATAAAAAAAAATAATAAAAAAATAAAATAAAAATAATAATAATAATAATAATAATAATAATAATAATGTTGCTTTACTCGTGGATGGAGAGTTCGATGATGTGTCGATCCGAGCGGGGTGGTCATGGTCGCCGACGTAAATGGTATGGTTGATTTTGTGTCGGGTCGAGTGGTGATTGAGGCCGCACAACGTAAACGCGTCAAGATGAGTTTAAGTCTTGAATTTTGGATATAGATTTCTCTCATTCTCTTCTTTTTAACTTTAGAAGGATGCGGTCATGACTCAAGACATTGAGGACTCAAATGTATCTCGGCTTCTTCACTAATTTTTTCAGAACTTTTCAGTTTAATAATAATAATAATGACACATGTGATTTTAAAATTTAATAATTACAGTTTATTAATTATCTTACCTTTTTTGTTTTTCTTTAAATATAAATGACACATGTGATTTTATACCATTTATTTTGCTGTATGAAAATTTTAGATGGTATTACCAAATTAAAACCAATTTTAGCTTTTATAGACCAATCAGAAAACTCGATTTTGAAATTAAGCTATTCATTAATCAAAATAAAATTCTATTTTTTCATTTCGTATCTTTTAGATTCCAATATTATCACGGTTTATAAAGCCCCAATGTGTGTCTCCTAAATTAGGGGTGTTGATCGGTTCGGTTATCAGTTTGTTCGGTTCGGTTAATTCGGTTAAAAAGAAATTTTAAGTCAACCCGAGAACCGAACCGAACCAAATTCAAATTCGGTTTGGTTCGGTTGAATTTAATTGGTTCGATTCTTGGTTGACCGAATAACCCGAATTTCACTATTTTTAAGAAAAAAATTAATAATTACATAAATATTTAGCAAAAAAAAAATACATTTCAAGCATAAAAGTGTTTTATTATATTATGATAACCTTTTAATAGTATTTATTTATATATAAATATACATAAAATATATAAAATATATAAAAAATATATATATTTATATGAATTGGTTTTCGGCTCAAACTGTCAAACCCATAACCAACCCGAGAACCGAATTAGTAGTTCGGTTCGGTTCGTTTTTAGCAAATTCGGTTCGAATATTAGTTCGGTTTGATTATTTTCGGTTCGGTTCGGTTTCAGTTTTCGGTTTATTTGGTCTTTTCGGGTTTTTTCTCACCCCTATCCTAAATAAACTAACGAAGGCCCAAATAAATGAATAATTGTTGCTATTTAATAGCCCAAACTTGAGAATACTCTACGGGGACAAAGTGTCAATACTCTACAAAGGGTTTCCCGCCAAAAAGAAAGAAAATACCACAACTCTTTTTAAAGGGCAAACTGAGATTACATTGAAATCGGATCCTACAAAAGGTGTAAGCTTACATCAAAATACAACAAGCACTTGCCATCTTGAAAACATCTCCAACAACATACATTGCCCAAGCCGTTAGCAGGGGTAAATGTCATTCAGAAAGATTATACTAAGATAAAACATTCGAAGGGAAGATGGCTGATGCCTTGGTGGGTTCGAAAGCACCGTGCTATCTTGGAATCTTTTACTAGTGTGGAATCACAGAAACCTATATCTGTACGGAAAAAGATACGCACGAGATTACAACTGTCATAGGGCTAATGATAAAATATAAACTAAAAATATGCACTAGTTGATACAAAATCAACATTAAATCTGAAGTTAGATGAAAGAGTTAAGGATCATATGGAGACTGTTTCTTGTATGCGGTCACCAGGCCGACTGTGGTTCAATACTTGCATTCCACGTGAACTTCTGTGCTGGAGACGCTCGTGTAACATCTCCGACATCTGGTCAAAAAATTCTGGGTCCCACCTGTGTATCAACAATGGATCTTCTGCATAACATAAGTATATCGATGTCACAGCACTTTCAACCACCACCATTGCCAGTCCAACCTACAAAAACAACATGGTTAATCATATCATTTACATATATTGTGAGCTCCAGTTATAAGTTTAAACTTGAGTCCCCGTCCGTTAACACTTATGTTTTCTGTTTACATTTTTTGTGATGCAAATAAGTTACCATTACACTCATAACTAATGAAAACGAGTTTACGGCTGTTTTGTGGAACTAACTTTGGTTTTATGGATGAAATGCACAATGATTCAAGAAGTTGGAATTTACTTACTAAGATCATGCCCATCAAAACCGCAGTCGTCCCCATCATGATCACTCGATCAGAATGTTTAATCCTGGTCATAATTACAACACAAGTTCCAGTAATAAGCCCACCCAAAAGGGTGCCCATCAGTAAAACAGCACCAGAGTAATCATAGGAAATAAGTGCCTCGACACCAGTTGATTGGAATAATTCCCATGCGTCTCTTGCCGAGTGATTGAAGCTTTTGCCATAAGCTTTTGGTATAGGAAATCAGTAGACAATATGATCAAGTTTACTACTCGTGAAATTGAAAGAAACATCAATGCACCTGCACATAGGCGTAGTTGTTGAAGAAACACACAAGGGTTTCAACTAAATGAAATAGGAAATCAACGCAGCACATAAGGCATTCATTGTTGCCAATCTTCGACCTGAATCCCCTAATCTGGTATATGGAACCAAGTTATGCTTCATCTTTAAGATATGTTGCATAAGGAAATCACCATAGTTAATAGGGCATTTGGATTAGCTTATGAAACTGACATTAACTTTTACTGTTGGGATAAACAGATTCTATTTCTGACTATCTGGCAGTGTATGAGTCTAACAAGCATTCTGGATTAAGGGTGAGCAACTTTAGAGACTTTAATAAACTGTCCTCTAGGAATTCTATCTATTGATTCCGTTAATAATAAGGATTTGTCAAACACTCATACATTATGGGTTATCTGATTATTACAGCTTTAAACAGCAAAAACACATCCAAACACCATATTTAACAACCCATTATAGGAAATCTAATTATCATTATTTTCTTCTTCTTCAATATCACATAATCACTTTCAAAATTCAAACACAAACACAAACACCCCCTTCCATATCAAACTAAAAAAAAGTGGTTGTATACAAAATTTGTTTACCTCCCAACGCAATGTCCTAATAGCAGCTGTAAAAAGCGATCCATAACAGATGCTTCCAAAAGAAGTAGTCACAGCGTATCTTAAAGATTGAAGCAGTGGGTTGTGAGGCATTGATGCTGCTTCTCGACCACCATGGATGAGCACAAGAAACACCATACCAGATACTATGACATGAACAATATTACAAAGAACTGCACCTGTCCAAAACAAACTCACTGAGAAAACCTGCATACAAGTTGTAGATTTCATCACATGAGGACAAACTTATTCCAACTATTGCCTGGAAATAATCTAATTCTGTAAGCAAAACTGGCCACCTCACCACAAGAAGCCACCAGCGTCCACTATCGCCAATGCTTGAAGCCACTACCCCAGATGCACCGAAAGACCATAAGGCTAGCCATAGGCACATGATAATCATAAATGCACATGCTATTCTCATTACATCTGACAACTTCCATACCATCTTTACGGCTCTTTGCAGCACCAACATCGTAAATGGCAGTCTAAATAAAAATAAGAAATGCAAACATTTAATCGATATCTGGAAAAGATACCAACAAGTTCTAGTCTCGAGTATTACCTGTCTATGACCGATATGATATATAAAAACTGTAAACCAGAACCAACAGCAAAAGTAACACCCCAGAAAACTAATTTTTCCCAAAAGCACAAAACACTAAGAACTGCAAGATACGTGGTTAATAAATGGACAAATATCTTCATCATCTGATTCGCGCGTGAACCAAGCAACAGCAACCAAGTCCACCCAAGAACCATTCCCACTGCAGCAGAAATAGCATAAAGCGGCCAATAGTCTTCGGTCAAATCAGCTTCGGTCCCGATGACCCTGTTTGTGTATTGATCTATTTTAAGCCTATCTTTTTTCCTAAACCTATTAAGTCCGAGTACCCCAAGTGCAAGACCTACTATAATCAAATGCAAAAGAAAGATCCCTAGCCAAAACACATCGTGCCAATGGCGCGACTCTCCAAAAGAGTTTCCCACTAAGGCTGAGTTACCACTATCTGCGCTTACGTGGCTATGCCCTGCACTCTATAATTCAAATTTACACTTCAATCATAGAACACAGCACATGGAAAATTCAGAAACAATCTTGACATCAATCAAACACACTTGCGTATCAAAAACACGTCCCTAGGTTTTAAATACTTTCATATTCCTTCTAGTCACTAGTCAACGGAAGAATCGCACAATATGAAGCCAAATGTTTTTTTTTAGCATAGTTGGTACTTTTCGAATCAACGCTGGTATAGAGGGTCTAGCAGATACAACATCATCACATATCGTATAATATTTATTAACTATTTGGGGTAATGTATCAGGAGGCCATTAAACTATTTTTCGTCTTTTCATTACCTAACTATTGAAACTACTCTATAAGCCACCCAATTACCCAAATATACATCCATTTTCGTTTATACCGAATCCGCGTAAATTCTATTCACCTTTTGATTGTTGGATAACTTTTACACTTTAAAAACATATAACATAACCAAATATAGTTTTGCTTCCTAGAAAAGGAAGTTTATCTCCGTTATTACTTTTCCAAATTTTTGAGTCAATAGTATTCTTTAGTTTTTATAAAATGCACCCTATGATCACATTTGATTTCATCCTTTACTAGTTTTTATAACAAAGTTACTACAAAATTAAACACATCAAGATAAACACATAAAAAGTGTGTGAGTTATACCTGTGGGGCAGTAGTCATGTTACCGGAATCATCATCAGAAGTTGAGGGCATACTTTGATTCATTTTTTCAATTCACTGTTTATTTTGTTAGTAACTAAACTTAGTTATGAATTTATTATAAACAGTGAGTCAATGGAAGTACAAGTAAACTGCTTATGTTTGTTTGTCAGGGTTTGAACTGAAATGAAATGTTGTGGAAATTGTTTAACTGAATTTCAACGGCAACTTTATTTAATTTTCTTTTATTTTTATTTAACCAAACTACTAGTAGCGTTCCTTTTTTGACGACTTTATTTGATTTGTGTTTAATATTTTTCATTGCCTTTTTAATGAGATAACAACAACATATGGTTAACTTTTTGGTTGCATCATTGTCACTATTAAAATTTTATTTTGGGAAGAAAATTTGTACGCATGGTGATTTAATTAGGACGGTTTTAAATTTAAACAAATATTATGTCATGTCAAGTTAATACATAAAAAGCATTGTTATATTATTTTAGAGAAAACTGAAACTTGCTCTAACTATTATGTTTAAAGTATTTATACACGTATTAATAACTTGTATTTTAAATAAAGGAAAATTAATTGTATTTTAAATAAAGGAAAATGATAATTAATTTTACAAACATATTTCATCAAATACTCATTTTATTATTTATTTATTTTTATCAAGAAAACCAAATTAACCATGAAACTAGAAAGATCTCGCTACATTTTGTGGATTTTTAAGAAAATCGCAAGACATTGCTAATTGTTTTAAAAACTTTAACAAGGCCTTGCAACTTTTTTAAAAATTGCAAAATGTAACAAGACCTTGTTAGTTTCATGGTTAATTTGGCTTTTTTTAATTAAAAAAAAAATATTTAGTGAAATATGTTTGTAAAATTGATTATTTTTTTGTCATTTTCTCTTTAAATAATACCTGCTCATCTTCTGAATTTAACATCTTTCAATCAACTCTATATATCTATATTACAAATAAAGCATTTTAGACATTCTCTCCTAATTTTTGTAAGATGTACATAAATAAATTTTAGACTAAAATACACCATTGGTCACTAAACTTGATCGGAGGATCGCGATGGGACGAACCTCGCGCTTTTCATCGCCATCGGGTCCAAACAGTGGCTATTAAATGCAGATTGGTCCTTGGCCAAGTCAAACTCGATTTTTGTTTTGTAGTCAAGGGTATTTTAGTCCATACACATTTATACTTTTATAACACATTTATGTTTTACCCCTTCATCTTTCATCCTCTTCATCATCTACCCAAATCATTCATCTCCCCAACATTCATCATTCATCTCCCCAGATTATTTAGTTATCTATCAGCATTTTTGATCGGATAATTCAAACCATAGATCACCCTGCCTTCATCATTTGTTAGGTTTCTAATATGCATGTTAAATCAGCTGGCAAGATTACTAAGTTTGCCAAATGAATAATCCCCAAACAGTACTTGTAAGTTATGGCCGATCAAGATGGAAATCCACAGGCACATCAAAAGAAATTAAAGACCTTCCCATTGTCTGATATTCAAACCAATTCGGAATCTCCATTCTTGAAAAGTAAATTGCACAATCATGCACTAGCCCAGAGTCACCCTGTTCAACAAAAGTCAGTCATCATATCGAGAAAGATATATGAATTATACGTAGTGGTTCATTTTATAGTATGGTTAACATAACCGAAATTGAGTTATTCATAAGTAAATACACATGCACGCACGGATGGACAGAAAGTAAACCTGTATTAAACTAGTTGTAAATGCAGATGAGCAGATGCTATGCCTTCGATGTTTATACTTCGATCGAATAAAGGTTCTCTAAGCCCGTAATCTCGGCCAAACCTCGTGATTTTTAAGATCCAATGATGACAAGCTCTTTAAATTAGACAATGAAAGTCTTTCCGATGATGAGCAACCACTTAAAAACCAAAGTTAGATTCGGAGAAATACTTGATTGATTTAAGGTTTCGCATCCACCCAAATCAAGAGTAAAACGTTGGATAAGCGGCCGAGGCTCAAAGGTAGGGCGCAAAATTTGTTTCCTCCTAAAATCAAGTCACTCAGAGCTTAAAAGGCCCCTAAATTAAGAGGACGTCTTGTTCGGATAAATTGCGGTTTTAAGATTGAAGCAATTAGATTCGGTAAACATTTGTCCCACATTTGAGCAGATTCACCCAACTCGATTCTTGGGAAGAAACCAATATTTAATATTTCAAGTGAAGTCGATTGCATACGCACGGAAGACTTTGAAGGTTCTTGCACTTATCCAAGTTCAAGGCGGTTAGTTCACCTAAAAGTCCAATAGATTCGGTAACCTTTCAACTCCGGCCCAATAACGCTAAGCACCTTCAGTGTTTTGTCTTGCCCACATCTTCGTGTAAATTACTCATCCCATCCAATCGCCACCTCTAACACGTACAAGTGAAAATCTAGATATTGAAACATATGAAACAAGTAAAAATGGAGCAAATCGACATGTAAGCAGGACTTTGTACCTTAGAGTTGACTCAAAGAAGCACCCAAAACCTCTAGAGCTAATGGAAGCCCTCCAATGTAGTTTACAATGGAACATGTCTTTTAAACGCATGCCAACTAAATAGGCTCAAAGACTCACTGTGGTTCAACTTCACGGCTCTGTATTTTTCATCAACTTTAGCTTGAGTTAACAAATGTTCATTTCTTGTCGTTATGATTATTCTACTTCCTAAACCAAACCAATGTCGATGTCCAGCTAAGGCCTCGAGTTGACTCAATTGGTCCACATCATCAAGAATGATGAGAGCCCTTTTGTAGCAAAGTCTTTCTTGTAAGAAAGTTTTACCTACGTGATCATTTGCAATCTTAACTTTCGGTCCTTTAAATATTTGAGAAAGAAGTTGCTTCTGTAAACGAACTAGTCCATTTGGTTGCTTAGACACTTCTCGAACATTTGCAAGGAAACAACTATCTTCAAACAGGTGAAATGAGGAATTGTAGAATGATTTTGCTATGGTTGATTTTCCTATACCACCCATACCATAGATACCAACAATCCTCACATCATTAGAACCGATTTTGAGTAATGAATGTAACTTTCTAACACGAAACTCCAATCCAACCGGTGTCGGCAACATGTAATTTTGTGATCAGAACTTTTCAAGAACATGTCTAACAATTTGTTGAACGAACTTTGCTTCATACCTGCAATATTTGGAATTTTGGACAAACAAATGATCAACCCGTTGAATATGGCCAAGTTAAAAATCTCATATCTGGTCAAATAATGTTGACTTAAAACTAACGGGTGGTTGTGGCTCTGGGCATCATGAATACCAGTGAAATGTGTTTCCACTTTGATTGTTAGGTCTCAGAATCGACAAAATATACAAATTACATTCCAACAAACTCTGAAGTAAAACTAATACTTTCTGGATAAAGATAAAACTTTATTGACTACAACAGTGTACATTTTTCGCAGAAAATATTTCATGTTTAGCTTTCATATAAGAACTAACCTAAACAAGAATGTATAGATGTTAAGAAAGCTAAGTGAGATGTAAATTCGAGAAACATTGAGTATGCGCCTAAAAAATTAAAGAATAAAAGCTTTTATCAATCCATCTAAATATCCAACACCAAATTATCAATCATACTTGAAAAGGAAATGTATCAAATTTAATTTGAGTAAAGCAAACCTTAAACCAAGGGAATGTATGAGGCGCATGACTACCTAAATCACCAAACAAACAATCGTATATTGAATAACACTCTTTGCTTATCAACTCACAAACCAAACACAAACCACAATAGCCTTAAGTTAGTACTTGTTAAAAGCTATCTATGGTTTGAATTATCCGATCAAAAATCTTGATAGATAACTAAATAATGGGAGATGAATGATGAATGTTGGGGAGATGAATGATTTGGGTAGATGATGAAGAGGATGAAAGATGAAGGGTAAAACATAAATGTGTTATAAAAGTATAAATATGTATGGACTAAAATACCCTTGACTACAAAACAAAATCGAGTTTGACTTGGTCAAGGACCAATCTGGCATTTAATGGCTACTGTTTGGACCCGTGGCGATGAAAAGGGCGAGGTTCGTCCCATCGCGATCCTCCGATACAAGTTTAGGGACCAACGGTGTATTTTAGTCTAAATTTTAAGCAATTATAAATCACTAAACACTATGTACAAGCAAATAATACACCAACACATAAAAATTTGATCGGTCAACGTCTGATTAATTACATTATTAAAACACCCTTTAAATGAAAAATACAAGTTATTAAGCTTATTATACAAACCATTATAACACAAGCGTGCTCTCATTTTCAAGTAAAAATATTATTAAATCAAGAGAGTTTCAAAATGTATACTAAATCTATACTACTTTATAATACATTTAGGCCTTCTAAAATTAGAAGACTTAAAATTCAGACTTTTTACTTGCTTATTATGGAAAGATATATTATAATGCATGTAAAATTAAGATAAGGAGCTCAATCATGAGATGACATGTGTCACTTTTAACAAACTCCAAAGCCTAACTTAACAAACTCCAACCCTAACTTCTAACCACCAAAATTAAGATAAGGAGCTCCAATTATAAAATGACATATGTCACTTCTCAACTAAAAATTCATCTTTATTTTCAAATTAAAATATTTTTTTATCTACTAATTTATATTATAATCTAAGTTCACCATATTTTCTAAAATTTTAAGCTCTTTAATTCAACATCCATTTTAATATATTTTTATGAGTTTTTAGTTTTTATATTTTTAATGGGTTTATTTTATTTTAATTCAAATTTTTACAACTTTAACCTTTATTTCATTTATTCCAATCAATATAATATTGATTCGTCAAAATCATATACTTTCGGGAGTGTTTTGGCGTAAGAGATTGCGGGGAATAATGATGTCGGCGTGAAAGTTCTGGGTAACCCAAACAAACACTTACAACTAACACATATACATTCGAAGTGTTGTGAAGCGAATTTACTAAACGGGTAAGCAAACACATATAACTATACTTATTGCCGTATGCCACCACCATCTCATCACATCACCACCTCAAAACATTTGTTCGCTACAAAATAGTCATCGGGTACCCGCCGCCGCATTGCGCGGGTACCCTTCTAGTTATCAATAGAGTTTCAAAATGCATACTAAATTACAAAGTTTGAAAAATATTATCAAATCGGAAGAGTCAACATACACCTTTTAGAATTTTTTTGATAAAACTTACCGTAAAAACTATAGGACTAAATTACAATGTTTGAAAAACTTGTAAGGTGTATTTTGAGATAATCATTTTTTTAACATGTTGTAAGTGATTTTTTAAATTCGATATGATGTTTTTATTTAAAAATAACTTGCGACTACGAGCTATTGTCAGCTACTTTAACCCCATACCTTCATAATATACCACCTACCGCCTGTGTATTGCCACAACATCACGTGAGTCAACTACAATTTTTATATAAGTTAACTTGTTATTTGCTTAAAATTATTAAAAACTAAAATTATCATCATCCGTAAAGTTATTATATTGTAAAATATAGAAATGAAAAATATTTCTCGCTAAAATTTTTAATTGCATGATACCCGCCGACACAACACGCGAGTACCATGCTAATCACCAATCATGCATGTTTTATTTTCTTAAACCTAACCTTCATGCCTATGTTTTGCAAAACACTATTTTAAATAGGAAAAAAAAAAAGAATATCATTTTCTTTTACTTATATGCAAATTGAGAAGTTACACTTTTGTGTACGATAGACCCAACTGTATCCTCTTTGCGTTGAAAAAAGAAAAAAACTAAGCATCAACAAGATTTTTTTTGGTTGGGTAAAATGGTTTCTTGCCTCGATAAATATATTATTCAAAAAACCAATTAAGTACATGAATATGGCAGAATACCACATTAATTACAAAGAAAATACATTATTATGCATACCACTAACTAGATGTATTGACATGCCGAATACATGAGAAACAATCAAACATAGACATTAAGAAAAATAGAGTTCAACCCGGTGTCTATGTCTTCACAAGCATCTACGTGATGCTCCGCATAAAACACGCCATTAATATTCCACTTCGACAACATTTGAGCCACATTAGGCTAGTCCCAATCGTGACCGGAGATGACCCAGGTCATCAGGTGCCACATCAGTTTTCTCTCTCCGGCGACCAGACATGATCAGGATGCCACAGTCGATTACCCAAGGTGGGTCAATTATAGTTGTCGTCCGGTCAAAGTTGGGTCAATTGGGGTGTTGTAGAAGATTATGTCGGTCTCCCGTTTTGATAGCCTCATGAGCTCAAGTTTCTCTTTTTTCATCTCCAGCTCTTTTTCCCTCAACCGTATCCAAACATCTTCTTCCCTCAACCGTATCCAAACATCTTCTAAACCCTCCTTATTCTTACCTTTCTCCCATTTTGACGGCTTCTTGGTCTTGAAGAAAGTTTTGGCCAACGATTTTACAAATGATTCTGATGGTCCATCTTCATCATGAGAGTAGGAGGATGGTTTCTTCCTTGCTTTATCACGACCAGCCGGTCGTGATTCTCTAGTCCCTTCCTCATCAGAATCATCAACATCTTGGACATCGAAAGGATCACGAGCTTGGGTTAAACCAGAGGTAGTGGTAGAACCCTTTGTTTTCTTCCGACTATTCGTTTGAAAAGCCGACATCTCAGTGTCCTTCCAAGCAACATGACCCTTTAAAACCTCCCAACACTCCTCTAAAGTGAAATCATGACCGTACGTCATACGGTATTCTCTAAGAGCTTTTGAAGTGTCGCCTATATCATTCTCACCACTTCCATGGTTATTCTTGATATTCTCCATGATAGCACAATAATTACCAACCCTATTACGAATCCTACTCTTCCATTTGGTAGTGATGGAGTCATAGGTTGATCTCCGAGCGATTTCTTTTTAAAGTAGTCTATCACTAACTCCCAAAACTTGAAGCGGTTCGTATGTTTCCTCTCGACGAGTTTTCCACATAAACCCAAGCTTTACAAAGCGCGACCTCTTCCGTCTTTGTCCATGGCTCAACGTTCTTATTGGCTTTCCCCTTGCTTGTTTCGGGCTTCTTGCCTTTGTCCTTGGCCTTTGAAGCACGCCTTGATGGCTGCTTTGGTTTGATGGGGGACATTTCTTCAGCGGAAGCGGTTTTTTCATCATCAGAATCTTCAACGGGAATGGAATCATGGTACGAACCGTGGTGCGAACCGTGACCCGAACCTTGGCCCATCGAAGCATTTTGACTTTGGTAGTTTTGTGTCGGATACTCCGTCATATAATCGTCCAAATTCATGTCAAGATTAGTACTTCGAATCGGGGAATAAGGTTGATACGGTTGAGAAGGATAAATGAAGTCCATGTTTAGATGGTACGACGACCCACTAGGTTCTTGCCGGTAATCGGTGTAAGGACGTTGCGGTGGGACAAAAGGACGGTTAATGTAAAACGGGTTTTGGTTTTGATTTGGTTGGGCTAGTTGTGATTGATATTCAAAACTTTGTGGATGAAAGCGAATAGGCCGGTTTTGTTGTGGTGTTATGCGGTTAACTCAAGTTGTTTTCGCGAGAAATTCATATTCGGTTGATTTTGTGGTAGTCGGGATCGTCGGTTTTTTATGTGGGGTATTTTTCTTTGACATTTGAACTTGGATGAGAATTAGATTCAAATGAATATAGATGAGAAATGGTGAGTGGTGAATTGTGTTTGAGGTGAAGTTGGTATTTATAGAGTGATAAAATTGTTTAAAAAGTTTTTTTTTTTTTTTTTAGGACCAAGCGGTTAAATGTTTTGTTTCAAACCCCAACGTTCAAAATTGCATGGAATATGTGTGGTTAACCTCGGTCGAAATTTGAACCGATATGCGTTTTTTTGCACCACAACCGATGTGGCAACCGATGTCCACAATCGTTGTAACCGATGTTAACATCTGTCGAGTGACCAAAAAAACGTTGCCCAACCGATTTGAAATCTACGATTGGGACTAGCCTTATGCATCCTTTTAAAATTGAACATAAGTAATTTCAACCTTACATTATAAACAATGATGTATTGTACCTGTGAAATAGTACGAGTCTGATTCTTGAATAACCGAAGATTTCTTTCCTGCCAAATAAAATACGTCGTTGCAGCAAGAACCAAACGAGCAACAATACTAGTGATGGAGCATTTATTAGCAGACTTTGAGCGAATCAAAAACCACATCTGAGACGAGAATTGATATTCAAAAAAGATATCGCTATGAGAATCGAGAACAAGTTTGCAAAAGGGATTGAGAAAAATGTTTAAGTTGGTTGAAGCACCAACATCCCATTGTCTCAGAGTATCTTGCATCTTCAATCTCTCCCTCATAATAAGCCAAACTAGAAAATCATGGCATGGAATACATTGAGAAAACCAAACAACCGAAGTCTAGCCGATCTCATTACCCCTAGGACGAGTTACATCCCAAACAACATGAACAAAATTTGATGAGCATTACCATCTAAATCTTTCCAAACTAAATAATCCTCACGATCTTGGACAAGATTTGGAACAATAACTTGTAATAAGATTGGAGACCTGGTATACCACGATTGGGGCCACATCAAAGAACCAACACTAATTAAATCCGAGACAGTGTTAGATCACGAGTACCATCCCTGGCGATTAAACGAGGAGTAACCTGATGGTTAAGGACAATGCTCGAACCATGTATCAAACCAACTTGACGCATTTCTGCCATTACCCAACTCTCGAATATGGCCTAACCAACTCGTACTATTTCACAGGTACAAGACATCATGGCGTATTTCTGACCTTGGAGTTTATATGCATAAATCCAACGAACCCAAAGAGAGTCTTTACAAGTAACGATATTTCATAAATTTTTAGACATTAAAGCAATATTAAAAGCTTGGAGATTTTTTATACCTAAGCTACCCTCTTGTTCCGGTATATACACAATATTCTACGCCACTTTAGCTTTCCCTTCTTCATTTCTCCTTGGCACCATAAAAAGCCTTTCATCACTTGCTCAATATCTTCCACAATACGAGTAGGCAAAAGGAAAATGGATGCCCAATACACATGCATAGAAGATAAAACCGATTGAACAAGTTGTAAACGACCCGCAAAGGATAAAACTTTGTTCTTCTAGTCCCCAACCCGATTCTTAACACTTTCAACAACAATTCTACAATCGCGATTCATAAGTCTGATAAAATGAAGGGGACTCCAAGGTACTTAACCGGAAGCTTACCCTCAATGAATGACATAACATTAAAAATAGCACTTTATGCGATTAAGTACATTAGAAAAGTATGCCTTACTCTTAGGGATACTAGGAACCAAACCAGAAACACTCTTAAATTCACCCAATGCATCCATAGTGAACCTTGCAGTTGCCACATCTCCTCTAGCAAATAGAAGCAAGTCGTCTACAAAGAAAATGTTAATGATCTTTAGATTAGAACCCCAATTATGATGCGTAAACCCCTCTACATTTGTCACTTTCATTTGCAATATAAGCGTTAGAATTTCCATAATCAAAGTGAACAAATTAGGAGACATCAGATCTCCTTAACGCAACCCACATTTTCTTTTATAATATCCATGGAGAACACCATTGATACTTAAAGAAAAAGAAGTACTAGTAACACACTCTATAATACACTTAATCACCATCATATGAAAACCAAACCCAATCATAACCTTTTTTAAAAAAGCACCAATCCACAATATCGTAAGCTTTTCGAATGTCCACTTTAAACGCACAACGACGATGGCCTATCAATATGGTAATTATGCATAAGCTTTCCGATTGTACCGGAAATAGTGTAAGCGACGTTGTGAGGCTTCTCTGGAAATTTGAAGGAGCTTGTTGACATAGTGCTTGAACTCTCAAGTGGGGTACTCGGGGAGTGGAGTAGGGCAAGGAAGGTGTCCTTGTAGCCGAACCACTATAAATCACTTGTGTCACTACTTTCTATCCTTTACTTTACTTGCATTCTTTACTTACTTTATTTATTGCTTGGTACTATTTATTCATCCATAAGAATTCACATAAGATTGAATCTAAATCTTTGAAACTTAAATTAAAATCGGTAAAACTATTCAACCCCCCTTTCTAGTTTTCCACAATTGGCATCAAGAGCAAGGTTTTCAAAAAAATTTAAAGTTAAAATTGTATTTTAAAAACTTTTCGATCAAAATGAAATTTGAAAACTATAAAGAAGGGCAATCCATGCAATGACCTCCACTACTTGAAACTAATAGTTTTATTTATTGGGAAAATAGATTTGAAACTAATGTGAAATCTTAAGATATTGATCTTTGGTATATTATTGTTAAAAGTGATTTTCAAGCAACCGTAAAAGATGATAAAACCGGCAAAGAAGAAAATATTTCTCATGATCGTCTCACTGACGACCACAAGAAAAATCTTTCCAAAAATAGTAAGGCAAAAATGGTTTTATACAATGCCTTACCCAAAAAGGAATTTGAAAGAATCTCTATGCATAAAACCGCTAAAGAAATTTGAAACTCTTTGGTTGTAACACACCAAGGAAACCAACAAGTAAAAAATAACAAAATTGATTTATTTGTTCAACAATATGAACAATCTTTAATATTGGATGATGATAGTATTGATAATGCATTTTCTAGTTTTAATACTATTATTACTTTACTACAAGCACTTGATGAGTCTTTTTCTATTCGTAATCATGTCAGGAGATTTCTAAGGGCGTTTCCATTAAAGTGGAGACCGTAGGTAACGACCATTGAAGAATCCAAATACTTGTTGATCCTCACTCTCGATGAACTCATAGGCAACCTAAAAGTCTATGAGCTCGTACTCGCTAAAGACTCCGAGGTCTCGAAGGAAAAGAAAGAAAACCATAAATCTCTTGCTTTAAAATCCAAGAAAGTCTCTAGTGATGAAGAAGCTTCATCCTCGGAAAGTGAAGACTAGGAGTATGCAATGGCGGTACGAGACTTCAAGAAATTCTTTCGGAGAAAAGGAAGATATGTCAAGCAACCCTATGACGACAAGAAAGGTTTGCGGAAAGCAATGACGACAAGAAAGTGAAGGATGAGCACAAATGTTTTAAATGCGGGGATCCAAATCACTTCATTAGTAAATGTCCCAAACGCGATGTACAAAAAGCGTTCGTAAGCGGATCATAGGGGATGAGTAAAGAAGAAAAGGAAGAAATTTGTCTTATGGCCAAGGACTCCAATGAGGTGTGCCTAAAGGTTGACTTGGATCTGGACGAATGGATCAAGGATAGCAGGTGCACAAGGCATACGACAGGTAATAAAGTGTTGTTCTCCACATACAAATCCTTTAACGGAGGAAATGTGGTGTTCGGCAATAGTAAAATCAAAATCATCAAAAAACGTACAATCTCTCACAAATCCCTAACTATTAATGACGTATGTCACGTAAAAAACCTAAACTTTAATCTACTAAGTATAGGTCAAATATGTGATAAAAAGTGCAACAGTCTCTTTAGCGAAACCGGTAGTAAAATCTTGAAAAATGGTATTACTATAAGAAGAGGTATTAGGAAACATGGCGTCTATGTTATTAAAATCGGAAACGAACCAAAAGACAAAAAATTTCTCAACTCTATGGATGATACTTCGACCTTATGGCATCGACGATTGGGTCACTCCAATATGCGATTTCTTCAATCGCTATCATCCAAAGAGCTTGTAAGAAACCTACCTAAACTAAAATACGAACATCATTTTTGTGATGCTTGTAATATCAGAAAACAAGTCCATGCTAGTCATAAAGCTAAAAATATGGTTTCTACATCAAAATGTCTAAAATTACTACATATGAATTTATTTGGTCCGTCCGCTATCCAAAGTTACGGAGGTAACTTCTATACCTTGGTTATAGTGGACGATTACTATAGGTAAACATGGACTAAATTTTTAAATAATAAAACTGAAACGTTTGATCACTTCGAAATCTTAAGTAGAAAAATCCAAAGACAACTAGGAATTCGTATTGTGTCGATCCAAACGGATCATGGTCGGGAATTTGATAATGAAGTGCAATTCGGAGCTTTCTGTGATGCTAATGGTATTACTCACAATTTCTCGGCTCCTCGCACTCCACAATCAAATGGGGTAGTTGAAAGGAAAAATCGAACCCTACAAGAAATGAGTCGCACCATGATTAATGCGCAATCTATTCCTCAGAAATTTTGGTACAATGCCGTCGACACATCAACCTACATTCTAAATCGAGTCTTGATTAGACCATTCTTAGGAAAAACTCCATACGAGTTGTTACGAGGAAAAAAGCCTTCGTTGGAACACTTTCGAGTCTTTGGTAGTAAATGTTTTATACTTAACACAAAAGACTACTTAACTAAATTCGACCCAAATCAACTGAAGGTATTTTCTTAGGATATTCTACTAATAGTAAAGCATACGTAATACTAAATAAAGAAACCATGAAAGTTGAAGAATCTTTAAATATCAAATTTGACGAGAGTCCACCTAAAACCTCTTTACCTATGATCGAGGACGAGTTAATCGAAAGTGAAGTATTAGAAATAAAATAAAAAGTAAACAAGGAAGATGGACCATTAAAAAATGAAATTATCAATGTTAAAGAGTTTAAAGATCATCCCGTAGAAATGGTCATAGAAAAATTTAATGAAAGAACTCTAAGGTCTCAAGTTCAAAACCAAAGTAGTCTCTTTTGTTTCGTGTCAACTATAGAACCTAAAAACACTCAAGAAGCTATAAAAGATGAAAGTTGGGTTATGGCTATGCAAAATGAATTAAATCAATTTGTTTCTAACAATGTTTGGACACTTGTCCCTCCACCTAAAAACCAAACAATAATTGGAACAAAATGGGTGTTTAAAAACAAATTAGATGTAAACGGTGTCGTGTCTAGAAATAAATCTAGACTTGTTGCTCAAGGATAAAACCAACAAGAAGGCATAGACTTTGATGAGACCTATGCTCCCGTAGCTAGATTAGAGTCTATAAGAATCCTTATTGTGTATGCTTGTGCTCATGATCTTAAACTCTTTCAAATGGACGTCAAAAGTGCTTTTTTTAATGGCTTTATAAATGAAGAAGTTTATGTATCTCAACCTCCGGGTTTTGTCGAGTTTGAAAAACCTAATCATGTGTACAAACTAAAGAAAGCTCTCTATGGTCTTAAACAAGCCCTAAAGGCTTGGTATGATAGACTCAAAGCGTTTTTAATTAAAAACAACTATACCATGGGGTTAGTTGACAACACACGTTTTACAAAGAAAAAGGAGTCACAAATAATTATTGTTCAAATATACGTGGACGATATTATATTCAGATCAACTTATCAAGACATGTGTAACACCCCCAAAATTTGCACAAAGGAAGCTTTCAGGTCATGGGGTGCTACTAAATCAATATACACAACGCAAGGTAAAAAAGAATGGAAATTCTATTCCATTTTCAAAATATAGATTAATTTAAGAAATAGTTTACATCATTGTTTCAAAGTCGGAGTAAAGCCCATAAAATATCACGTGGTCCCATTAAAAGTTGTATTAGATTTGCTTGAAAACACTTGGATGCCGTTTTCAACGAATGCCTTTGCCAATGCCCACGCCAATAAGTAAACACGAGAAAAACATGCTAAAATGTCAACACAAAGGTTGGTGAGTTCATAGGTTTAGTTTAAAGAAATCAAGTTGGACCACAGTTGCACATATAACATCTCCGTGAATGACACTATATGCAAAAAGGCTATTACGCTAATACCAAGTTCATGCGACCGAAATTATGACAGTGTGCATGCATCTAGAAGCATGATAAATAAAAGCCCAGCAAGTGTATTTCCAGTACACTCAATCGATACGATATGATATACGCCCAACGTTTGCCTATCCGGTCAAACTCGAACGGGGGTGTCATCCCCAATAGATCTATCCATAACAATCGCGCCTCCCCAAAGGAACTAACGGTAGCATAGTTGGGATTCAAGGTTGTTTCACGTAATAGCGTTTTCGGTTTGGTCCGAAAAGAGTTTTGCATGTTTCTCACCCCATAGTTTTATAAAGCAAGTAATAAAAGTAAAGTGAGGCTATAAACTCACCTTAGCGATTCGATGAATAAAGTATCAAGTATCAAGAGTGTGTGAAAATCCAACGCGAAACCTAGATTAAATAGATAAATCTCAGGTTTGATGAATTTAAGTTAGCGACCTAAATGCATGATGTTCGAATGACTTGTATCGTTGTCCCTTGTGTGGTAGTGTTTGGCGTTTAAAAGTAAATTTTCAAATCATTAATTAAAATATTTGAAATAACGTTAAACATCTATTAAAATGTTTAAAGTTCAAAAATACAAGGATTTCTTATTATTTAAAATGTTCGAAGTTTTTTTTGGGTAAAGGGGACACTTCCCCGGTAAAATGTTCGAAGTTTAAGCATACAATATATCAAATATTTTTAAGTTATAAAGTATGAGCGTTTATGTTATAATGTATTAAAATATTTAGTTAAATGTTTTAATTAAAATGATTTATGTAAAAGTGTAAGTATATATATTAAGCTCAAGTTTTATAAGTTACAACCTATATATGTGTTTTTAAGTAAAGCATCAAGTCTATTAAAGTGGAGGGGCTGAAACTGTCAAATGGTGGAAGTGGCAAAAATAACAAAAAAATGGCAAAACAGCCATTGCAAAGATTCGAACCCGGGTCTGTTGTGTACACGGAATCTATACTCCTATCTAGGGGTGTAACCGAGCCGAGCCAAGCCCAAGCTTGACAAAGCTCGAACTCGGCTCAGAAAAAAAAACTAGGCTCAAGCTCGGCTCGATAACTCGTCAAGCTTTAACCATCTAGGCTTGAGCTCGACTCGATTCAGTTTCGAGCAAAGCTCGAGCTTTGCTTGAAAAGCTCGAATATATGTATATGAATACATGATTACACATTTACACCCTTATTCCAACTCCTGAACAAGTTGATTAAGGAGTTGAGACTTGAGACTCGAAAATAAGAACTAATACAATACACTACCCAATGAAGAAAACCATATAAAGAGAAAGTGATGGCCAAGAAGTGTACACTGTGTAGATTGTAGAATACAAAACGTTACGTAGGAATAATTAGGGTTTGAAGGGTATATAGTTAATTAATTTTTTATGGAGTAAATCCTTATAATTAGGTTAATATTCAAATTAACTCTTATTACTTAAATCTCAAAAAAGCTCGATTAAAGCTCGAGCTGAGCTATCAAAAGCTCGAGCTCGACTCATTATATGTTTCGAGCCAATATATTGGGCTTGAGCTCGGATTGAGCTCGAAAAAAGCTCGACTCGATCGAGCCAAGCTCGAGCTCGAGCTCCTTGATAAAAGCTCGGCTTGTTTGCACCCCTACTCCTAGCTGAGCCAAGGGCTCTTTTTGGTTAAACATTGCAACAGTTTGTACATAACACGCTTTAGATTGTTTGAAAATGGGCTTATGTGTTTAAAAAAAATGAAATACTCAAAGCGACACAAGAGGGATTCGAACTCTAGACCTCTCGTGTAACCCCAAACGTCCCTCCCAACTAAGCCACCAGGCCATTTGTGTTATATCATATGGAGCGGGTAGGTTGAATGGGATGAATGTTTAAGTGACTTTTGTATGAGTTATATGTTAGTTTATATAAGGAAAATGTGCATGGATTTAACAATATTTTAAGTGTGACTTTGCATGGTTTCAAGAAAGGAAGAATAAATGGTGAGTGTGTCTTGAGCATGCTACGATCAGTGGCACAAATTTGAGGCATGTTTTGGTTTAGTCTAATCACAAGAAGCATGGAAACACTAGGATCCTTAGGTCCAAAAGCAAGTCAATATGAGTTAGGCTATTATAATATATACTAGGGTGGCTTAGCTTAGTACTCTTGTCCCCTCTTTCTTATACATACACATGCATATAACATCTCCAAATTGTGATGTTTTTGTTTTGGTTGTGTCTTGAATGCAGGAAGCAAAGAAAAAGAAAAAGAGAAATATAGCTTTTGTCTCCTCAATCTCATACACACATGTTACATATATTTTTGACCATATTAAATTTGTTTTGTGCTTTGATTTGTACACGTTGGGTCACAAAAGCCAAAAAAAAAAATGACACCAAAAGATTACATGTGCATATTTGGTTTACAATTTCATCAAGGGTGTGTTTGGGCTAGGAGTTAGCGGATGGACTAGGCCCAAGTGGGATGAAAGATTGGGTTGGATTGGATGCAAGAACACGAGCCCAAAGAATGAAAATAGGAGTTGGGTCGGGTTTGGCTAGGAGGCCCGGTAGAATATAAAAATATAAAAGTTTATTATATAATTATTTTATATAATTTTTATTATCGAGGTCGAGGTAAAAAAGAAAAAAAATATCCCGTAACTTGTCGTGTTTAAAGTTCGAAACGAAAGAAAAGAAATGTAGCCACGAAAACCGGTAGGGAAATTTACGAGTTATTACAACATGTGTGATAATTTCTCAAAAATCATGCATGATGAGTTTGAAATGAGTATGATGAGAGAATTAAGTTTCTTTCTTGTTCTACAAATCAAACAATTAGAAGATGGTATCTTCTTCAACCAATCCAAATACATAAAAGAAATGTTAAAGAAATTCAGATTAGATGAGTCAAAACCAATAAGAACACCAATGTCCTCCGATACCAAACTCACCAAAGATGAAGACGGTGAATCTATTGACAACACCAAATACCGTGGCATGATTGGTAGTCTTCTCTACCTCACGGCTAGTCGGCTGGATATCATGGTTAGTGAATATTTTTGTGCTAGGTTTCAAGAAGACCCTAAAACTTTACACCTAAAAGCCGTCAAAAGAATTTTTAGATATATTAAGGGTACAACTCAATTAGGATTATGGTATCCTAAAGGGACGGGGGTATAAACTATTGTATATGCAGATTCTGACATGCAGGTGATTACATTGATCGTAAAAGTACAAGTGGTGTTTGCACTTTTATGGGGTATTGCTTAACATCTTGGTTCTCAAAGAAGCAAACGGCATTAGCTATATCAACAACCGAAGCCAAAATATGTCTCCGCCGGCAAAGCATGCCAACAAGCACTATGGATGAAACAAGTGTTAATTGACTACGACATCCATCTAAGTGACATTGCTATTCTCTGCGACAACAAGGGCACTATAGATCTTAGCAAAAATCCGGTGTTGCATTCTTGTACCAAACATATAGAGATTCGTCATCACTTCTTAAGAGATAATGTTCAAAAAGGGAACATCTCTATTGAGAAAGTGTCATCCGAAGACAACATAGCCGACATTCTCACCAAACCATTGAAGCGCGAGCAATTCAACTTACTCCGTCTAGGTCTTGGTCTTATGGAACAATCGTCTTGAAATACCTATTTCTATACAAGGTACGTAAACTTGTGATTTTCTTCTTCTTACGAGTCTAGGAATGATTTACAAATAATATGGGGATTTATTTTTTTTACTAAAAGGATATATATATATATATATATATATATATATATATATATATATATATATATATATATATATATATATATATATATATATATATATATATATATATATATATATATATATATATATATATATATATATATATATATATATATATATATATATATATATATATATATATATATATATATATATATATATATATATATATATATATATATATATATATATATATATATGATGCAGATTTCTTGACCGGGTTTTAATATTTATAAAGTCTCGTTATACCTATGGTCTACCCTAGTGCACTAGCAGGCGGTGTACCCGGTTGTGTGTAGTGTAATGTCGGTAAAGCCTAAGTCGTCCCAAGAGCTATGTGTGTTGGATTATTACTAAGTGTAGGTGTCATGATTAATAATGGTTTCAATAGAGATTTAATTAATTAAACTACTAAAGCGAGAATAAAATAAAAGCGATAAATGGTAAGGGAAAATCAATAGAGTAGAGTGGTGCTAACCTAGTTAATCCTCCTAGCTAGTTATGTCTACGTCTACTTACTTCCAATTACTTGGGTGAGGTCAAAGTCGAGAGGACAACATTTGGTCAATTCGCCATAACCTATCGACAAAGATGCCACCACGGGAGAAGTCGGTGTCTCCTCATAGAATCTGTTGTTCTGGTCCCCTAAGCCAAGTCATTAAGTACCGCTACATGCTAGATTTATAATAGTGAGTGCCCGGCCGTTAGAACTTAGACACTCACCCCAATTCTTAAGTTCATCCAAGCGATAGGTGATCGGTTGGTCAATCAGCATGAAGAAAGGGTCGTCGGTTGGTCATATCTTACCATTCCGTCTCGATCCGCTCACCTAGGGTTGAGTTGGTCATATCTCCTAGGAAATTGGCCTCTACCGCCATTCAAACTACTAGAACCAAGGGTGGCTACCAATAAACTATGCATGCGTACACTTAGAAATAATTGTATGCGGAAGAAAGTAAACACAAACAAAACAATTAAGGAATCATAACTAGGCCAACACCAAGAGGTGCTTAGCAGCTCATATTAATCATACAAACCAATTCAATATTCAAAGGTAGAAATACATGAATTGAAAGTAAAGAAAATATAAAATGCTAATGCTTATCATAAGGGGTGATTTCTCCTTGGAGACCGCTCCGTATGCTCCTTTAGACACGCCTTGAGCTTTTCCCCGTTCTCACGGTTGTTGTGTGGAATGGGATTATTAGAAATCTGGAATTAGTGGGGTATTTATAGGCGGATATGGGTTCTGACGTAACTATAACAAGAGTTACAGTAACCTTCAATTTCTTCATATTTTGCACTAGATCGCTGGTTACAACGTAACCTTATAAGTGGTTACGTCGTAGTCTTCAATAAACTTGGTTACTCCGTAGTTGATGTAATAGTTCGGTGAAGTATCGTGACGTGGAACCTCATTTGACCTAATATAGTTACGTCGTAGCCTTTGGGAAGAGTTACGCCGTAACCGATAAGTTGGTTTTCGAGTCACGCATAATAGTTACGGCGTAATGTGAGAGATGAGTTCGCCGTAACTTCTTCAAAATAACACACTATGATAAATCTTTTGATATTTCTCGATTCGGTGTCTCTTTAGCTCGATGCTCGTAATTTATCCGAAGTGGAAAACAATGGAAAACAAGCGTAAATCCATATAAATGATATAAATTACAAGCATTATCGGAAATTGACACTTAATATTCAAGACTATTTGATATTATCATATATATATATATATATATATATATATATATATATATATATATATATATATATATATATATATATATATATATATATATATATATATATATATATTTCAAGTAACTCTTCAAAATATTCTTTCAAATATTTCTCCGCGTATCATTTTGTCTTAAAAAGAACTCTCACGTTTAGGACAAACATTTTCTTCTACTCATCGTTAATACAAAGTAAAAACTTTTTTCATTGCATCTCATATGTCTATTGAATGCTAAAGGGAATACACAATCAATATGTATTTTTGGGTACATTCAAGCAAGGCAACAATGAATTAAGGAGTCTTTGGGTTATCTCATGTATACATATACATACGTATTTTTTGCTTCTATGTTTATTTTATTTTCTTTAAAGAGTCGAGATAACCGCAACTGCACATGGTTTTCATATAGGCACACACTAGGCATTATTGTTTCTAAAAAGATTTTTTTCTGCGCTAAAAACACCCGGTTCCCGGATCACACGTGCTTGCAGACGGATCCCTATATGGACGGATCGCGGGAAGCAAGCTAATGTGTCGTTTTATAACCTCTTTTTAATATTTTGGCTTGAAATTTTCAATTTTTTTTAACATTTTATGTTTATCACTACTGAGTATTTTCCTTAATGTTTGTGCTCTCATGATCACTAGCTTTAAATTCATATCTAACCATTAGATTATGGTTCATTTTTATGGTTTTAGCATTCATTGCAATGGCATTGCTTGTCATATAAATAAGGTTTCAAAATGCTTGCATCTTCATCACCTTCAACCTCACAAACACAGCTCATCATGACTTCCAAAATATCTCCAAACAATGATGAACTTTCTAGTGAAAACAACCCTTTTCAAGAAATCCGCAACTTTATCCTACCACCTTTCGTAATACCACCACCACCCAAAGCTAGGAAAACTGTTCGGATTAGTGTCCGACCTTGTTGCTTGGTGAAACCTTTGTCCAATAGCTCCTCACCAACTACTCTCTCACCACAAAACGACTACAATATAGCACCTCCACCATCTCCTCAAAACTCACCACCACATTCTCTAACCGAGTCTCAAATTGACTCTTAAATCACTCTAGCGGAACTACTTAGGACTCTAATAACCTCTCCGCTACCTCTATCTAGTCCACCACCCGCTCCAATTCAACCATCAAAATCTATACCCCCTATAGTCTCAAATATAAACCCAAAAGAGCTAGTTTTTTCCACACCTCCTACATCTCCAAATGCTCTTTTCAATGAGCTTGAAAATCCACCACCTCTACCACCCATCACCTTACAAGAACATCTAGATTCTCTACCACCACCAATCACCAATATCATGGACATAGATCCATACTTACCAACATTTCCACCACCTAATCCGAACTTCAATAATCAAACTTGGCCGGATGACATCCACCCACATCTCCCTCACCATCTCTTTTGCGAACATTGCCAATCCACTAGGGATCTCGCACTAGAAATAAGGGACGAAATTCGATTTATTCTCAACCATATTCTTGATAGCATTAACATGATCGCTCACCAAAACTTCCACTATTAGACCCTATGCAAGCATGGAAGGAACGATAATAATATTTTTCTCTATATTTTTTTTTTCTTTTTTGGGTCTTTATAAAGAACAAACCATTGTTCTTATTTTTACAACTGTATGTGGCATATATACCACTACATTTTGATGTTTATTAAAAGGATTTGTTTACGTATCTTGGCCTTCTCTCTTGTTTCTCGTCTTCTACATGATTATATTATATGTTATCACTAACATTTTTTTTGTAGGTATTTTTTATGTCTCACTTGACGCCCTATTCTAGGGGGAGCTACCGTCAAGGGGGAGTTAGTGCTTTGTTGATCATTTTTTTCCACCATTTATTTCTTTACTCAACTCACTTTTTGTTTCGACAAAAAGGGGAAGAAGAGAGTAAAACTTACATAAACTTTCAAAACCTACATCTAATCTTAAGTTTTACTCACCATAACTTTATGTTTTGTCATCAACAAAAAGGGGGAGATTGTTAATACAAATAAACCATAAAAACGTTTGTTTATATATAGTGATCTCGTTAAGTTTTGTTGATAACAAATATAAAGTTATCATAAGTAAAATTCTAAGAATACATGTTGTTTTTCAAAGTATATACATTTGGTCATCTACATAAATGTTGTAATAATAATATGTTGTAATAAAACATGTAATAGGTTAGGTAATATCCATGACCCATGACCCATAGCCATGGAGCTAAATCCATAACCCATGACCCATGCATGACATCATGCATGAATTCATGTCGGGTATTATTCATGACCCATGACCCAATGTCCATGACTAATGACCCGATACCCATGACCCATTGTCTAGATACATTGTATCTTGTTGGGTACCCATGACCAAAGTCCATGACCCATGGTTCATAACCCATAACCAGGTTTGCAACCCAAAATCCGGACTAAGCTGACCTAGATAGCCGGATCCCTGGAATTGCACTAGCTGGATCCCTTGGGTGAGGGATCCGCCGGAACCGTGGAACAGAAGGCATTTTTGCCTATAAATAGTGAGTCATTTCTTCATTGTTTCTCACCCTTCTTCTTAAAACTCTCTCATATATTATCTCTCTATCCTAACCTATGATCACTTTATCATTCTAATAGTTCTTCTATCTTTTGTTGTGATTCTATTTTAGGTCTTTCACAAAGGCGAGATCACACTACTCTACAAGTCATCCAAGCAAAGGGTCCTTGATTAATTTGTCCATCCACAAGATTTCAGTAGAATATCTTGTATTTCA
The DNA here is from genome assembly GCA_022545495.1 of Chrysanthemum lavandulifolium. Lineage (NCBI taxonomy): Eukaryota > Viridiplantae > Streptophyta > Magnoliopsida > Asterales > Asteraceae > Chrysanthemum > Chrysanthemum lavandulifolium. Next base: position 122,376,774 of record CM040246.1, read on the forward strand.
TATTCACATAGTTGTTGTGTAATAGTTGTGTAAAGGTTTAGTTCTACCTCGTGAAGAACTCGGTATTTAGCTTTGTCTGGGAAAAAGTGTAGCGGCGTTGTGAGGCTTATCGCCAATTTGAAGGAGCTTGTTGACATAGTGCTTGAACTCTCGGTGGGGTACTCGGGGGGTGGAGTAGGGCAAGGAAGGTATCCTTGTGGCCGAACCACTATAAATCACTTGTGCTACTTTCTATCCTTTACTTTACTTGCATTCTTTACTTACTTTATTTATTGCTTGGTACTATTTATTCATCCATAAGAATTCACATAAGATTGAATCTAAATCTTTGAAACTTAAATTAAAATGGGTAAAACTATTCAACCCCCCTTTTTGTTTTCCACACAAAGCATCCAACTCAGAATCCATGGCTTTAAACCAACCAGGATCTTTCATAGCTTTATGAAATGACACTGGATCTTTCTGTACTATCAAGGATTTTACAAAAACTTGAAAATCTTGCAAAAGGGGTGTTTGGCTTGCTTGATTGACTCTGCAAATACGGAGTAAAACATAATCTTTCAACTTTGTAGGCAAGTTAGAGGTTCTAGTTGACCTTCTAACAGATGGTTCATGAGTTGAAGTGGAAGAAGATGGTGCATTTGACTATGGTGTAGTATTAGGACCATAGGATACAGACTGTGCATGGTTAGTATCAGCATTTGCATTTTCAGGTTGAACACTAACATAACTTCATCATCTATAACAGTAGAAAGAGCAAGCTGACAAGGTAGAGTAGTTGGAAGTGGAGACAAAAACTGTTGTACAGAATACGGAAATATTTGTTCATAAAAGACAACATCTTTTGACACAAATGAAGTGCGAGTAACCAAATTATAGAACTTATAACCCTTTTGAAGATTGGTATATCTAAGAAAAACACATGGAATTCCCCTGGACTCAAATTTTTCTGTGGTTCTAGGAGGATTACTTACTATTGCAAAACATCCAAACACCCTCAAATGATCATATGTAGGTTTCTTAGCAAGTAAAACCTCATATGGTGTTTTTTATTAAGTACATAGGAAGGACGAATGTTGATTAGATAAGTTGCAGTAGTGACACATTCTCTCCAAAATTTTAAAGACAAATGAGAATGCAGTCTTAAAGCTCTAGCTGCGTCAAGAATGTGTCTGTGTTTCCTTTCAACTCTACCATTTTGTTGTGGCCTATCAGCACATGAAGTTTGATTTTCAATTCCTAGTTTAGACAGATAAGCTCCACATTCTTCTTTCAAAAACTCTAAAGCATTATCTGGTCTCATCACTTTCACCTTTTTGTCAAATTGGTTTGAAACATAACTAAGAAATGATTTAAAAGCCACAAAACTGTCTGACTCATTAACTAGTAAATATGTCCAAGTTACCATACTACAGTCATCTAAAATTGTCAAGAAGTACCTAAATTTGCCATCAGTAGGTACTCTATATGGTCCCCAAACATCCATATGAATCAATTCAAACACATTAGACTTATGAGAGGTACTCAAAGTGTAAGGCAACTTAGAAAACTTAGCCATAAGACAAGACATGCAATTATCCACATTAGACTTTGACAAAGAAACTGGTAAATCTTTCATATACTTCAACTTTGATTCAGAGACATGTCCAAGTCTGTGATGCCACAATCCAAATGAGTCTTTATTAACACAAACAGAATGACTTACATCAGATAAATCTAGGTTACCAAGAGTAGTTGTAACCAATGAAGTAAAAAAGCTATCAACTTCCTCTAGAGGTACATTCACAAGGTGGTACAAGCCAGCTTTCTTCTTACCCAGTCCCTTCACTTTCTTGGTTGCCAAGTCACGGACAACACAAAACTGTGGGTAAAAAGACACTACATAATGATCATCTTCTATCAATTTTGGAATAGAGAAGAAGCTAAACTTGAAAGATGGCACTATCTGAACATCATTAAGTAATCGAGCATTTTTCAATTTAACTTTTCCCACATGTTAAAGGACAGAAGTGTTACCATTTGGAAGTTTTATTTGTGCCTTAATTTTGAGCAAGTATAGATTAAAAAAAATTGGTCATTTTCTGGTGTCATATGATCACTAGCACCTATATCATAAATCCAGTCTTCAAGCAAATCTAGCATATCTATTTGAATATTAAGACATGCTATACCTGCTGTAAACTGATGACCGAATCCATCATATGTATCAACATCACTTCTCAACTGCTGCACACTCCTCAAAAGCTGTTCAAATTGATGAGGTGTGAAACTGATGTTGCCACTTTCCACATGAGCAGTAGTCTGAGACTCTTAGGAGCAACCTAAAACTTGTTCTGACCATTTTGACCATTTAGCTTTAGCACCTTACCAGCATTCATCTTGGACTTAGGATGCCAGGAAGGATACCTAACTTTCTCCTAACACCTTTCAGGAGGATGTCATTTAAAACTACAAATACCATACTTGTCCTTAACAACACCTTTGTTATACAGAGCAGTTGATTCAAAAGAACTTGATCCAAACAACACCCTCTGAGACTCCTCTTGTTGCAACATAGAACATGCATTCTCTACACTTGGTAATGGAACCATTAACAACAATTGAGTCCTCAAGTTACTGTAATAATCATCAAGTCCATTAAGAAACTAAAACAATCTTTGCTCCTCTTTTTGTTGATTCAATTTAGTCAAGAACATAGTTATCTCAAGAGTCACAGTGATTGTTGGTAACACATTCACATTGTTAAGTTCTTCCCAAACACACTTCATCTTGGTAAAATATTCACTCACTGATCCACCAGACTGATTAATTGCATAACAAACCTTAACCAACTTATACTTTCTTGAACCATCACTTAATGCAAATCTTCTCTCCAATTGTGACCACATAACGCTATCAGAATCAACAAACATGATAGATATAGTAATCGACTCACTAACTGACCCCAAGATCCAACAAATCACCATATTGTTACACGTGTCCACAATTCAGCAAGATTGACATCAGTTGTAGAACGAGTAACAGTACCTCTGATGAATCCCAATTTCCTTTTGGTAGAAAGCCCAATCTCAATAGCTCTACGCCAAGCACGATAGTTCTGAGATCCAATACCTTTTCTTGAACAGTTAAAGAACTAGGTCCATCTAATGGATGAATATACAATGAATTTTGGAAAACAGCAGGAGTATTTTGATTAACAGCAGTATCAGATATCTTGATTGATCAAACAGTTCACAAATATTGACCTAATTTTGACTTTATTTTGCGCAGAAACAAGAATACAACAAACTGTCATCAACACACTTTGTAACAGACACTTAACAGCTTAATCCACCATTGTTGATTATCTCTGATACCATGTCAACAATAGTAGATCAGACTAACAGTTACAGAACGCAAAATGAAGAAGAGAGTGAAATGGAGGGAAAATCAGTTAAAGTTTTCATTGACTGAAATGCGAAAAGTTATAAAGCTATTTAAAAACAAAGTATTTACATCCTGTTGGGTTCAGTAAATACCCAAACCCCTGAATCTAGGATTTGAATAGAAAATAGCCCGTGTTTAATCCGTTAACACAAACAGGTCCTTTGAGTGCATAGTCTCCGGTGAGTCGTCTTCAGGATACTCGGTATGAGGCGATGAAGAAGTCTCTCCACTCGATGAAGGCGGAACTTAAGGGTGAAGGCGGGTCAAGAAGAAGATGATAGATTCGGTGGTGATGACAATAACTCCTTTGAATCCTAATTCTCTCCAACTTCTTGCGAAGACAAAGCGAAGTAGAAGGCGAAGGATGTAAAGGCGAAGAAAGGCGGGACAAGCGGGAAAAGGTTGAATCGAGATAAGGCGAAGTCCTTATCAACTAAAGTCAACTTTCACAGATGGCAAAGATCGGGCTCGGTGTCATCACTCGAACTTAGGAAAGTAGTCTTGTCTCTTACCTAGAATAGTCTTTATAGCGAGACAAAATACATCGGTATTTTGTCTTACGTATGATGTCGGTTGTCACTTAGGAAAGAGTCAAATATCATACATGTATAAATAACATAAGAGATGGAGTGAAAAGGTTAAGCTTGTGAATTGTAAAACACACATACATGAGCCATCTTTTCACTCCTCAATCAACAGTTCTGAGATAGCTCGGTGAGCTCTAAGAGTTGTGCTCGGACTTAGCTTTGAGCTTGGAGAGAGTCACCCAATTTTGTCATTTCAATCCCAAGTACTATTCATGAGTACTTGGGTAACGTGTCTTTGTTGATTTATTTCTAATAAGAATATGATGTTGAAAATTACTTAGTGTGCTTTTCTTATGTTAATTTCGGTCATAGTTCACTATTAACTTGTTTTATAAACTTAAAGCTGTTTTAAGCGATAGTGAGCAGGGAACAACAAGTGGTATCGAGCAAGGCTAATTATAAAACTCATTTTTAGGCCTCTGCAAAGTTTTAAATTAGGATCCTAAATGGTGAAATTGATGTACCTAACTAGTCGATAAAAGGGTGGAGCTTATTCATTTGTTGCCCTAGACTTGAAGTTGGCAAATTCAACAAATGGAAAAAGCGAATGCTTTGCTATTTGATTGGGATGGAACCTTATTATATCAAGTGTATAAATGAAGGTCCATTTGTCCCAAAGCTGTTGAAGGTTGCCCGAACACAAGCTCGGTGGACCAGGATGAAGGAGAGTGGTCAACCGGGACCAAGACTCAAAGTATCATAATATCTTGTCTTCACGGCGATATTATGGAATCGATTATAAGGCGTAATGCAAACTAAGCAAACTGGGATGACCTAGTTCATATAACACCTTGAGGCTAAGGACTCGAAACTCTCTCTCAAACTTACACGGATACAAAACTCTTTTAAATGAACTTTCTAATGATGGTGTTAAGTTGTCAAACATGAAATCAATGTTGGTTTTGTCATGATCTCCACGAAGTGGTTGAATTTCTCCGAGGACTCGGGAATGCTAATCATATCCAAAATCTTGAGCTTCACGAAATTTATGGGAAATTTGTATGAGGAAAATCTCATCAGCAGACGATACGACTTAAAGAAGTCTCGGGAAGTCAAGAAGTCACGACCACCACCTCATCACCAATATCAGCTGCTTTCTATTCTAACAATGTTGTTCAAGATTTTGAGAAAATTCGATGATGAGCCTAATGAGAGATCAAGTGAGGAGTACTAAATGACTGAACAACCGAATTTCGGGAAAGGCACTCCTTGCTAACTCTCGAAGGTTTATAAAAAGAAACAAAGGTTTTTGAATGCCAAAGCAAATGAGGACCTGAATGCTTTAAGTGTCACAAAAGAGGTCATGTCATTTTGCAAAGCATTTTTCAAAACAATTTGAACCCTCTTATAAACCATCGAGGTCAAATCGGTCCTCGAGGCTTTAGCAAATTTCAACCAAAAATCTATCGGTCTCATCAAAATTTTCAAAACAAATCGATCTTAACAAAGCATTGACTTTGAAGCTAAGTATAAGAAAGTGAGGCGGTCCTCGGAACAACAAAAGTGTTCAATGCATGCGGGGTAAAACAAAGGCCTTGTTCTTTGAGACCTTCGATTGGGATGAAGAGCGGTGTCATCGATGATGAAATGGTGCATGTCGGTGCTTGATGGCCCTCTCGAGAAGAGGACAAGCTAGCGATTGGAAAGAATCATGCGAAGCGGGGAATGGGTCAACATCACTATGAAGAAGGTAAACATCTTGCTATCTATGGATGATGACTACGATTGGCGGTCTTATATGAATTATCTTAATGTTGACCTAAAATTCGTAGAAGAGCAAAGATTAAATCTCTTTTCAAAATACAACAAGCTAAGTTTTGAATTAAACAAGTGTAGAGATGAGCGCTTATTTTAAAACAAGCCAAGCTTGAAATTGTCATGAAAATTCAAAACCTTGAACTAGTTAAGAGAAATCGGGCTCTTCAGGCGAACTTAAAAAGGAACAAGATATTCTTGATAGTTGGAATGCTAAGAATCCCGGGGTCTTTGATCTTGTGGGTGCCCCAGTAGCAAAAAGAGAGTCATAGGTGAAGATCATCTCACGACTCTGCATGCAAAGACCAAAGTTCAAAACCATTTGTGTGCGGTGGTATGATTACCAACATGTTGACAACTCAATTCGGTTATTGGATTGAGCGGGTTAATCACGAGTAAGCTTCCAAACTTGATTGGAAGGATTATTGAGCACGAGCCAAGCTCTTAAGAGCATGCTAGGACTTCTGAGATAACCGGTGGTCTGAACACATCTCGAGTGCAGGCGAATCTGAAACACCGCTTCCACCCACGAAACCTCTTGGGGTCTTGATCAACTCGAGCTTACTCCTCTAAAATTCAATCCTCACTCACCAAAGGAAAGGTGCGGACTTGGTAGAACCATCCTACAAAGACAAGCAAAACTAATCGACAAGAGTCTACTCCTCACGAGACTTCAACATCCTCTGTCCCTCTGGTGACCAAATTCGACTGGCCCGAACTTGTGAGGAAGCTTCTTGAAAATGGAATCCGTGAAAGGTCCACTGAACCAATCAAGGAGACAAAGTCGACTTCCTCCAGTTCCTCAAAGTCTAAGTCGGCCTCTAAAAACAAACAAAAGTGTGAAATGTGTCATTACACTGACCATACCAGCGACAAGCTATAGAATCCTTTTGCATGATGCGCAAAAGGATGATCAGAGGGCTATGAGACCATCTACGGTATGTCGATCAAGCAAACTATACAAAGTTGGTCATCGGTATGCTTCATCCTCTAAAAACTGCTCAAAGAATAGAGCAAAACCTTTTCCTCTGTGCCTCACTTGTGGGTTTAATGATCATCATCGGGATGATTGTCTCATGAATACATCTTTGTGATATGTCACGGTAATCCGACTCATGAGACATCCCAACATGCGATGTCATTCATGCAGGAGAAATTCAAACAACCCAGTCAACAGGTCATCCTCGGCCTCTAAATACAAAACACAGTGGTAGCACTATGCACGCAACTCACGACCATGAGTCAATTGCAAATTTCAAAGAGACATTGAGATCAAGCCCACTAGTAAGTGGGTCGAAGAAGAAACTAATTCGGTTTACTACTTGTCGAGAGACATGCCGGGAGCCTGTTGGCATCTAGGCGGTGGATGCTCAAGAAGCATGGTGGTGTGAAGGAATATCTGCACAAGTATGTAAAGGAACCGGGGCCCAAGGTAGTATTTGGTGATAACTCATCATGTCCCACTGAAGGTTATGGTTGATAAACTTCAATGTAATAGTTTTCTCTAGAATAGCCTATGTCAATGGTCTCAAATATAATCTCATCGATTGTCGGTCAACTATGTGATGCTAAATACATTGTACAATTCAATGATAAACAAGGTACCATTTTCAATGCCAACAAGGAAGTTGTGTTGATAGCTCTGGGAGATGATGTTTATGTGCTAGACATGTCAACACTCTCCCAGATGGAACGTGTCTCTTTGCTAAAAGCCCTGAAACTATAAATTGGATGTGGCATAAGAGACTCTCACACTTAAACTTCAAAAACCTCAACAACTTGGCAAAACAAAACAAGGTCTTTGGCTTACCATCTTTGGTTTTGCAAAAGACAAACCATGCTACACTTTGTGAAAAGGTAAACACCACAAGCATCATTCAAAACCAAACAAAATTTCTCCATCAAAAGCTGCCTTCCTCCTGCATATGGATCTCTTTGGACTGTCGGTCCCGGATCAATCCCATAGAAGTATACACTTGTCATTGTTGATGAGTTCTCAAGATACACTTGGGTATACTTTCTTTCAAAGAAGAGTCGGGCGGTGATACAATAATGTCATTCATCGGGAAGATAGAAAACCGAGAATGACATTCTTGTTAAACAAATCGAGGCCGACAATGGTATTGAGTTCGAAATCAAGAGCTTGAAAGTTTACGTGATGAAAAAGAATTTCTCAAAATTTCTCATCTCCATACACCCACGAACAAAATGGGGTTCTTGAAGGAAAAATAGAACTCTCGTTGAAATTTGCTAGAACTATGTTAAATGGCTCGACCCTCTCAAAACATTTCTGGTTGAAGCGATCAGCGCACAATTACACTCAAAGCAGGTCAATCATTGTCAAAGACATAATAAAACCCATATGAGATCTTCAGGTAGACTTCGACATCGGCTACTTTCATGTATTTAGATGTCTGTGTTCATTCATAACCACAAGGATCATCTAGGCAAGTTTGATGCAAAAGGCGATGATGGATACTTAGGCTACTCAGCGATCTCCAAAGCCTTGGGGTTTTAACACAAGGAGACAACAAGTTGAGAAACCTTTCATGTCACCTTTGATGAAAGTCTTTGAAAGCATCGGGTTCACCAACACCTCGATGGAGGAAATAGGATTTGATAACTCATCAAGATATCCTTCGATGAGTACAACCTTGAATTCAATTCCTCGTATCAAGCGATCTTGACATCTCATATTATGTCTTACCACACAACCTACCCCAACCAACCATCGGTGAGTTCATTGATAATCGATCGGTCCACGCTAGGATAGAAACAGCGATTCAAATGATCGAGAACACATAACTCATGAATCTCACTTTGAACAAGACATCTCTGAGATGTTCTAAATGATTCGAGACTCTTTTTGAACTCGCATCTGAACACCGGTGACATCATCGAGCTCGGATCCGGACCACAAAGTAAGTGGACAAGAACTCATGATATTGAACTTGTAAACATCATTGGTGAACCAGCGAGGGCATGCTCACTAGAAGCATGGTCTGCTAGTCTAATGCGACCCTCGACCAATGAATGTCTATATCGCGATTACCTATCGAAATAGAACCCAAAAGTGTCTTGAGGGCTCTAAAATACCCAAGTGGGTTCGAGGCTATGCAGAAGAAGCTGCAGCAGTTTGATAAAAACAAGGTCATGACCTTGATCAAATGTCCTCGAGGATGTAGTAGTCATAGGAATGAAGTGGGTTTAGAAACAAAAGCGATGAAAATGGCATCATTAAAAACAAAGCCGGACTTGTAGCCAAAGGTTACGGTCAACAGAAGGCATTGACTATGATGAGACATTTGCTCTGTTGCAAGAATGGAAGCCATCGGGATCTTCCTTGCATATGCAACATACATGAACTTGAGGTCTACAAATGGATGTTAAAAGTGCATTCTTAAATGGTGATCTCAAGGAAGATGTGTATGTTCGGCAACCTCCGGGCTTTGAGAGTAGTGAATTCACGACTATGCAAAAGCTTGACAAAGCCCTTTATGGACTTAAACAAGCTCCCGAGCATGGTATGAGACTCTCGGCCTTCACGATACAAAACAAGTTTGTCGAGGAAGATAGACAACACCTTTGTTTGTCTATAGAACTCAACAGGATGTGATTCTAGTCCAGTGTATGTTGATGATATCATCTTTGGCTCGACAAACTACAAACTTTGCAAATAGTTTGAAAAAATGATGACAAAAAGTTTGAGATGAGCATGATGGGAGAACTCATACTTTCTTGGACTACGTCGAGCAAGCTGATAAAGGAATATCCATCGATCAAGAGAAATACACGAAATCTCTTGAAGAAATATGAGATATCGGCGTGCCTCGGTGAAGACACCAATGGTCCCCCTAACAACCTTGGACTGATCTCGCGACAAATCGATCAATCAAACCCATTCGGAGGATTGTTGGCTCACTAATGTATCTAACCACTACTAGACCGGACATACAATTTTCGATCATTTAATAGCAAGATATCATTGATCGAAGAATCTCACCTCCTTTGCTGACGAAAAGAATACTCGGTACACGAAAGGAACCCCAAACCTTGGACTCTATTATCCAAAATGCTCGGGGTTTGATCTCGAGGGTTACTACGATTACGATTATCTTTGGTGCAACATGGACATAAAAAGTACCTCAAGGTCCTGTTAATTTCTAGGAGAAAAGCGGTTTGTTGGAGTGCAAAGAAGCAACAATCGGTAGCTATGTCCTCGGTTGTTGAATATGTAGGCTATGACGAGGATCTTGTGCCAATGTATTATGGATGAAAAATCAACTCGGTGACTATGACATCCATTACAAAATGGTGCCCATGATACGCGACAACACGGTGCTATTGCAATCTCAACAACCACATCCTCCACCAAAGAACCAAACACATTGATATCGGATATCACTTCATCGGGGATCACATAATGAAATGAGATATTGAACTTCATTTCATCCCTCTGAATATCAAATGGTGATATCTTCACCAAACCCTTGGATGAACCTACCCGGGAGGCGAAAATTGAATTAGGTATGCTTGACATTGAAAGCCAAGTATACGAAAACCAATCTCGATGAGTTCTCGAAATTGTTCATTCTCACTGAACATCAAAACCAACCTCTCCTTTGAATAAGTAAGACTCATTCGGGGTCCACGACATGACAAAGAGCATTGAATGAGTAACTAAAAGATCTAAGTATCGAGTTACTTAAATATCCTAGGTTGGTAACTATGCCAATTTAATAAAGGAATATATGTCTCTTTGTCTTCTGTCATCCCACTTGGCATTTAATGCCTCTCAAAAAATATCAAATTGATATTTTATCTCGCAAAAGTGCACTTTGCTTGTGCCTTTGCTATTCCGCTGAAAAGCGAATTTCTTGCGGGTAATGGGTGGTAGCATTAAATGGGAAATTCAGCGTCTTTCAAAACCGACTCTTAATATTCCCATTTGTGCACAAAACACCCTCTTATCACTCTATAAATACCCTCTTCAACACATACAAAAACACACAAATTATTTTACGCAGCTAAACTCTGTCAAAATTCTTTCTCAAATCGAAATATTTGTGTGTCTCAAATCTTCAAAACCTCTTTTGGAAAAACCCTTCTTGTAAAAATTTACAAAAGTTTTTCATCACAAACTTGAAGAGATCTAAATACTTTGATTGTTCTAGTCAAAACATTTTTAAATCCTAAAATCTTTGTTAATGGAAATGGCTAGAACACAATCTCTCGATTTGCTTCTCGATTGGGTAGGGATCTTACTAACGTTTAATTTAAAACAAATAATGTCATAGGAAATTTTGAATATCACGAAATGTCCCAACCTATAAAGACATTATAAAATTTTTATTCAGCGCCCTCAAAAGCGGCCTTTGTAAAATGTCCCTCGGTAGTGTACCCAAACTACCTCGGGGAGTTTTGGGCTCTGACTAGAACCTTTGACCCGACACCTTATTGATGAGAATAACCTTAGACCTCTCGGGGAGTATCTCGAGTTCGATCTAAATGGAAACAATACACCTGGATTACAAAGCGTTTTGCACTTCAGCGGGGTTAGATTATAACAAAGGTGCTTATATAGCCCATCCTGAACCCTCCATGAAAGAAGGATCGGTTAAAACAAATGTTTTAGATCAACTTTTGGACAAGACCTGATCACTAAAAGCTCATTCCCGTGGCTTGGGATCCTCTTCACCTTTGTGATTCGGGTCCTCGGCGGGAACCACTCATCCATCGAACAAGTTAACTCTATTCGATTGATGATGGCATCTTACTTCATGAATGGGGTCCTTTGTCGACATAGGAGAGATCATTCTGATGATCTCGTAGCGAAACTCTGAGCAAACTAGGGCAATACGTTTCGTATCCTAGGTTTGTCTCATGTAACTACAATCGTTCTTTGAGTTCAAACTATACTCGGGATGAAAAATTTGAAATTTACTTGGCATCTGAGCCGTCAAATTTTCAAAGGACCCGTCCCTTGTCACTCCTATTGAATTGACACACATGATTCTTGTAAACAATCAAAGTGGATTAGTGTCTCAAACCTGCTCTAAAAGAAAAAAGTCTCGGTGGGACTAAGACTAAACCAAAGTCTCGGGGCCACGAGGCTTGAGAGCCTGACTGAGAGGCACAAAAGCGAGACAAAAAGACACTGCAGTCGAGCAGCAACCACCCGGTGACAGCGAAGGACAACGATACATCACGGTCGGTGCCCTTGGTCACTTTACTACTCCCAGATCCGGAGGAAACATCTGACCGGCGGTAGGGGCGCGCTCTTAACGCCCGGTGATGACATTAGCAAATCAAGCCTTTATGCGAGGGAACAACGTCGATCCCAAGACTCGGAGGAATCAAACAACCGGCGATAGGGATACAACTATCACTAACTACGCTAAAGCCTGGAAGCAGCCCAGGTGTCTCGGGGTTCTTGGGGGACAAAGACTCGGAGGAAAGGAACAACCCGCCGATCTGGAACCCATGACCAATCGACTCCGGCGAAGACTTGGGAAGCGCCCACGGTGTCAGGGGTCAACAGGGGACAAAGACTGGAGAAACATACCACCGTGATATGGAACCCAACACCAACCACAGTTAGCTGCTCGATATCCTTTGGGATATTATTCTCACGAAGATGAGCTTCTTTGAGGCCCGATGATGAAATCTTATCGGTGGAGAAGAAATGGCGGCGAGGTTCAATACGAACAGAGCCTCGGCTGATCCAAAGGAGCATCTTGAGTCACTAATTCATCGAGAAGATAATGACTCGAGACTCCTCATCATCCGGCTCAAGAATTTAACCGTTTGACAACATTCTTCCGATCGTTTGAAAGGCGGTGGTTCGGTGGATCACTAAAGCCTCGAGGAGGCGTACCACGGGGTTCTTGAACAATTTTGGGATCAACACTGTGAGCGGCGACCATTTCTGGCGATCTTGATCGATGTGCTTACGCTTCAATGAAAATGTTCATGAGCACCGAGATCTCATGTACCAACACCTATCGGTTGGATGAAAACACGGTTAAGTTTCTCAAACATCTTGATCATGTGGAGTTACTATTGATGAAATCGGGGATCTTTGTCAAAGAAGACCACCTGCAATCGATGCCAAAATCTTTGGAAGCCCTTTGAAGTGTATGTGAAAATTCATCTCGACTAAGCCCAGGCGGTTGAAATGCTCCAATCGCCATGTTCGAGGTCTCGATCTTGATTCGATCTCTCCGGACCTCGGTGGACTCATTGAACACCAGTGGCTGCTATGGCTCGGGCCTCGTCTTCCATGGCACGGAATCTTGGTCCCCGGATGTTGCTTTGGAGCTTTCTCGAGCTAACTTGGATACAAGGTCCTTGGTCTTCAAGATACTTGAGAGATTAAAGCTATGATCCTTTGAAATATCTCGAGGCCTTCAAAGTCAGCGACTCCGTCCCCTCGGCCAACTCCAACTCTTGCCCTCAGCTGAAGTTCCGACAGCAGTTGGGGAGAATATTCTTGAAAAAACTCCTTACCGCGCGAGGGAGCCAGCACCTGTGACATCGATGGCTCAATCTCATCATCCCCACGGTCTCGGCAACACCTATCTCATCAATCACACCAACAACATCAACAACAACAACGGTAATCACTCCAATAACAACAACACCACCACCCTGGTAGCAACTTCATCTTCCTCGGGCGGGACAAAGGAAAAGCAAAATGGCAACTTTGAGCACGAGAAGATTCCTATAAAATCGGCGACCTTTGAATACTGCTTTCGCGCACAGCGACTAAGTAAACATCTTGCTAAAGAAGAAGAAGATTGAAACTAGGCGAGGAAGAAAAAACGAGAAGCATGTAAAGGTAGTCGTAGAAGAAGAAGAAAACATGGGATTAGATGCAAGCAAGCTCCAAAAGGTCAAGCGGGACAAAAGTTCAAGGAAGCTCGGTACTGCTCGGATAGTGCAATGAGAAAGCAGTTGGAAGAAAGAAGAAGAAAACTAAAGCTCTCGTAGCAAAATTGAGGATTACAAGCTGGACAATGACAAGCCGAAAACTTCTGAAAAGATCACGGATGTCGAATCATCCTAATACGAACCTCGGCCATGAGCGTCTGGAGGGATGATAAAAAGCGACGAGTTCATGATCCTCTCAAATTCAACGACTTGGGATCAACTGAACTCGATGAACTTGGTCAATTATTGAAAAGAAGAAAAATCACGTTGGTTAAGGACACGATGAAAATGCTCGATAAAAGATATGAAAAGGAGAGATTGTCCGGCTCATTTGGGAATTGACCCATATGCGCACCTCAAGGATCTCAATCACAATCATCCTTTGGAAAAAGGAAGAGTTGAGTTCAACACGAGATTAAGTGCACAGGCTGGAATGTAATAGGGAGCTTCTGAAGGGTCAAATTTGTGAGCTGTCTAGTGATTGAGAAGCACGAAAGGGCTATTCCACATTGATGTTTATGGAAACCACCTTTCAAAGATGGAGTGACATTGATCGGTGGTGTGGGCGCAATCTTGAGCTACATACAGTGGCCTCTCAAATTCAAACCCAAGACAAACATCGAGTTACGCAAGACACGAATGCCAAGAATAAGAGACCATCGTGAGGAGAAACACTCATCACCAAAAGGTCGAGCTTGAGCATTGGGAATCCATACGGATTGACATCATTTTGTTTTATCTTTTGTACTAGTGTTAGGAACTATATGTCGATCAATAAATGATGTATGTTTTATTCATTTACTCGGTGTTCCTTATTGTATTCATTAGTACATTCGGTGTAAGAAGAATCCTCTTGCTCACTTTAGCGATCAACCACTTGGCTATTTGTATATCCAAATAGGGGAGGCTGTTGGGTTCGGTAAATACCCAACCCACAGAATCTAGGATTTGAATAGAAAATAGCCCGTGTTTAATCCGTTAACACAAACATGTCCTTGAGTGCATAGTCTCTCGATTGAGTCGTCTTCGAGGATACTCGGTATGAGGCGATGAAGAGTCTCTCCACTTCGATGGCGGAACTTAAAGGGTGAAGGCGGGTCAAGAAGAAGATGATGGATTCGGTGGTGATGACAATAACTCACTGAATCCTCCTCCAACTTCTTACGAAGACTAAGCTGAAGTAGAGGCGAAGGATGTAAGGCCCGAAGAAAGAAGCGGGACAAGGCGGGAAAGGTTGAATCGAGATAAGGCGAAGTCCTTATCAACTAAGTCGACTTTCACTGAATGGCAAAGATCGAGGCTCGATGTCATCCTTGAACTTAGGAAAATAGTCTTGTCTCTTACCTAGAATAGTCTTTGTAGAGACAACATACATCGATATTTTGTCTTACGTATGATGTCGATTTGTCACTTAGGAAGAGTCAAATATCATACATGTATAAATAGCATAAGAGATGGAGTGAAAAGGTTAAGCTTGTGAATTGTAAAACACACACACATGAGCCATCTTTTCACTCCTCCAATCAACAGTTCTGAGATAGCTCGGTGAGCTCTAGAGTTGTGCTCGGACTTTGAGCTTAGAGAGAGTCATGATTTTGTCATTTCAATCCCAGTATTATTCCATGAGTACTTGGGTAGCGTATTCTTTGTTGATTTATTTCTAATAAGAATATGATGTTGAAAATTACTTAGTGTGCTTTTCTTATGTTAATTTCAGTCATAGTTCACTATTAACTTGTTTTATAAACTTAAACTGTTTTAAACGATAGTGAACGGGGAACAACACATCCACTGCACAATCCTTCTAGTCTACTCTATTTACATTATGAGTCCTCTGACTTATCCTTTTCCTTCTCTTTTACATACAAATTATTTGATTAAAAACTTATTTGATGGTTCTTTTGTTATTCACTTAATAGACCGAGCCTCATCAAGTAACTTCATACACTATTAGAAGAGACAAGACCATACACTATTAGAAGAGACAAGACCCCTACTATCGCTGAAGGTCAAATCGGTTGTCTTAAGGGCCATTGTCATATCAAAACTCGGCGCAATCTATACAACACCAAACTAAGTTTATATACTATTAGGCTAGGCGGAATAGACAAAAGTCACCGTGAGTCTCCCGTGAGCAACTCAGCTTATCTGACCGCGCTCATGCGTGAGTGGTTGGCCAATCGTGAGTGAGCAGCGGGCGTGGTGGTTAGCGAACCGTTTGCATCTTCATTTCATCTTCATTTTATAAATACCCACCATTTCATCTTCATTTTTATACATCTCTCAATTTATTTACACACTTTTCACAATTTAAATCTTTAAAAATGAATTCGTATACGTTTATGGGCATGGATGATTTATTAGAAGATGGAGAAGAAGTTAGCGACCATGAAAAATTTTATTAAAAAGCTATCGAGTATATTAAGTCGGCGAACATATACTAGATTGTCGAGAACCACCATAACCGAGAGATCGGCGGGTGCTCATGGCGTCTAAGTGCGACCTTTTTTACCTAACCCGATGTCTGACGATCGGCGATTTAGAAAAAGCGTTTGAATGGCTCGTCCGGCTACAACCGATATAGTAAATCGGTAACAATCACTCTGCTTACTTCGGGGTAATCACGATTATTACGGGCGAGAAGGTATATCCTCGTTGATAAAGTGCAGTAGTGCAATTCGTCGATTGGCGTCTGATGTTAGTGCAAGTTTTCTAGATGAATATATGCAAATAAGTGAGAGAACCTCTCTCGAGTCTCTTGACAATTTTGTGAAGGTGATCTGATTTTGGCCACAGTATTTGAGGAAACCTACGGTGGTGATGTTGAAAACTTTATCGGCATCATGAAGCAAAGCACGGGTTTCGGGGATGTTAGGTAGTCTTGATTGTCTGGGCGGGAGTGGTTCGGTTGTCAAATGCGCCTCAAAGCTCAATATGTTAGGCGTGATCATGGTCGAATCCGTTCATTTTACTTGAAGCGGTTGCATCACAAGACTTGTGGATATGGCATGCTTTCTTTGGTGTTGCGAGGAATTGAACAACGACATCAATGTTTTGTATCAATCCCGTTATTTAACGATCTCAAAGCGGACGGGCACACGAGGTTCCTTTGTAGCTAACGGAGTAAGTTACCCGCATGGATACTATCTTGTTGACGGGATATATCGAGCTGGCGCCTCTTGTTAAGGCGATTCTGGAACCGGAGATGATGATCATAAGCAATTTTGTATAAAAAAGCAAGAATCGGCAAGGAAGGATATTGAGCAGCGTTTGGTGTTCTTAAGAAAAATGGGCAATAATAGCCAATCCAACACAACAAAATAAAATAGGATTATGAATATGATGTACACATGTATCATATTACATAACATGATTATAAATACAAAAAGTTGCAATCTACGCCTAAATGGTTTCGGGATGAAGCACACGGCCGAAGCGTTCTTGAAATGAAGAGCAAGTGCAACGAGTTATGAGGTGGATCGGATCATCGGAAGAGCATCAAAACCCGTCACGATTTGATCGAGCACTTGGCTCAAAATGAATAATCTTTTACCGTTATTTGTTATGTATTTTTTCCGTATTTTACTTTTTATGTAATGTTTTTAATTCTATGAATAAAAGTTTTACGTTATAATTATTTTTACGTTTACATTTACGTTTACATTTCGTTTTATTTAAAATGAATGTGTTAAATAAAAAAGATGATGTGGAGTGAGTGAGTTTGGTGTGGTGAGTGAGTGTTAAAACGGGTGGTGAGTGAGTGGTAAAGTAGGAGAGAAAGGCGGGGTGGCGGCGGCGTGGAGTGGTGACTCTCCCCCTTATTCCTTTTAGCCTTAATGCACTTCACTTTTTAGTTGTTTAATTATATAATATACTAAAAGGCGTTGGGGTATGAGCGATGTAGGTTCATGAACGATGCTGGATGAAACGATAAAAAAAAAAAAAAAAAAAAAAAAAAAACTTTAGCAAATTCATTCCGTGAATAAAATGATCGAAATGACCTTATTTCCGTATGCAGCAGTAATCGCTAGTTTTATCTGGAGGACAAGAATAGATTAAATGACAAAGATATACGTTTTCGTGGCACAAATTGATATCACAATTTCAAATTTATTTGTGTCAATTTCTATGTTCTTATTTAAACTTGTAAACTTATACTCGTATCACATTATAGTTGGTCGAAGGCTTATTTTTTGGTACTAGCATGTAAAATGCAGTAAAAAAACTCGTTTTATTAAATAAAAGAAGTTATGCTACATATTTATCGAAACTTATTTTGATTTATCAGTTTATCGAAACTCATGCTATCAAATCCACAAAATCCCTTTTGCATCCGTATTTATTATACTCACGTGAGACATATACCTTTTCACAACTTTTTTCGTATCATTTATTTGGACAACATTGATAATTAGAATGCACACAACAAAATTATGCTAAAAGATTTTAATTTTGTCCTAAACATGTCTTTGATCATCTTAACATCCTCAATTTTGTTATGCGAATAAAAGCATAATCATTCTTAGAAGTTTGAAGCCATAACAGTATAACACTAATAACATAAAACTATGGATTAATGACATGAGATTACGAGTGACGTAGCAGCAGGAAATAACCTATAAAGTTTATTAATCTACTAGCTCTGACTAGTCACGGTATTGGCCTTGTGAAGAAACTAGTCCCTGACCCATTTATTGTCTCGGGCCTCCTGTACCTTGATTCATTCCCATCCCACCCAGCGTTGAGAAGGTGCCGGTTGTTCCTCGAATACCTGTGGTTTAAACACCTGTGGCAAATGCTAGATGAAATACAATGCAAGTTAAATTAGTTGAGAGTAATTAAAGAGCAAAGATAACAGCAAGATGGTAAATAAAAATTACAAGCTTGCACCAAACACAAGTTACCACAGGAAAAAGCATGCCGAGGAACCAGCCTGATTTATCTGTTACAGAGAGTATCAGCGTTTCTGATGGCAGCTTTATGACCGTACACTGTGTATTTTTAACAAGTTAAAACAATGTCAGCCTCAAAAACTCAAAATGGCGTTAAAGAAATTATACTTACGTCTCCCGTTGCTAACAAATGATTAATGACAAAAGTATTTCAAAATGCAGTCATAAGTGCATACAAGCTACATGTCGATTAAAGAAAGTAGCCATATCTGATTGTCGTAGATTATTCAGGTACTAATAATGTAAAAGGAAAAACTTCGGTTACCTGATTTTCCAGTTGTTCAAGTAATCCATGCTGATTCATTGCTCGGAAAACAATAAAATTCGCCTCTCTAGCGTATTGCCTGCAAAAATATGTATAATTTATAAAGAGGTCAGCTTGTGGAGACATGAAACTACTAAACTACATAACACACAGGATCAGATCTTACTCTTTTCTGCTATCCATGCCCTCTCCAGATAGAATCGCATCGATTTGAATTATCGGTGGCCAATCTTTTGCAAGCCTAAGAGAGAGATAGAGTATTAGTTACTAGACTAAAAAGGTAAATGAAGATCAACAATGAGAGAATAGGCAATGGTTCTTTTAAACTCTTTAGTAAAAAAGTATAGCAATATTGATAGGTCATCATTAACAAACAGAACACTTATACACTAATAGACGTTAACGAGAGGCCAGCTACTTACGGCTCAAAAGCTAACAAACTCTTGTAAGCCTGTCATAAAAACATAAAAAACACAAAGCCTTGAGTTCTAATTGATGTTCAGTATTTATAAAGAAACGTATGACAAGATAAAGCATGATATGAAGATAAAAATTTGGAACATACTTCTAATTTGGTGATAAGAACGGGCTGGTTTTGCAGCGTAACATACAAGTCTCCCTGCATCATACATACGTTATTTTAACTAACTTTACAATCATAGTGCTAAAAAAAGAAATTTTGAAAAACACAAATACTAATAAAGTCGCATATATAATATACGTATATATCCATAACTGAGCTACTTTTATGCAAATATGCTATCATCAATGTGATTTTTGTGATTACTGTCTGATTTTAGGGTTGGTTAGAGGCTGAGTTTATGGCTTTCGTAGAGAAAACCGCGTATGTTTTGCATTGATTAAATCTGGGAACCTGTTAATGTAGTTGGTAATTCTCACTTAGAACTTAGAAGCCGTTTGTTTTAGGAAGCCAGGTGGATTATTCTTTTGTAGTTTCTAGATCATATCCACTATCTCATGACGTTTGTTCGTTTAATCTCATTTATGCACATAAGTAGTTTCACGAGACAAATAACGCGAATTCAGCGAAAACAAGTAGTTGGAAATTTATAGACAGATATTTTAAAATTTCATAGATAGAACTTCATTAATTACCTCCCATACTTTCTCATATCTTGGGAATCCTGATTGTTGTGCCCTAATTAATGTTTGTTGCGAGAGAGTACCAACATTAGTTTCCATGTCATTATCAGCTTCGATAGGTCGCAATCCTAGTATTGACCAGATACTTGATTGCCCAGATGATGTTACAGTTCGAGGAATCGGAGTAGTCTTCAGTTTCAACTTCACATGGTTCTTATTTGATGAAAGATTTGTTGTTCCTGATGGGCTTAAAGCATCGCAGGCCTCTTTGAAAGTTTCTGAGATAAGAACTAGATACTTTGGATTTCTAACAATATCGATACTAGGATCAGCTGCCAAAGGGTTCCTTTTTCCCTGTGTACGTATCATCAAAGGACACAAATCAACATACCATTAAGAATACTATCAAGCGGGTATATAGTTAACAGACAGTCAACTATCAAAATTACCGCATTGTAGATTGCTTTAAGTTTTGGAAGCTGCTTTGGACATATGACAGATAGAGAAACACAAGCCTGTTTTCAAAGCAAAAAAAAAAGAAAAAGAAAAAAAGAAGCAAGAATCAATATCTTGGTTCTTAGAACAAATACGAGCACAATACCAATTATAGATTGTTTACAAATCCACTGTTGAGAAATACTACCTGTGGGAATGACTTAGCCACTGTCTCCGCATCCAGTTGTTGAGAATCTGGATTACTTGCAGCAACAAGAATGCAATGCCTTCGAAGACCCTCATCTTGCTGAGTGTGACTCCCATTTGGGGAACGACACATCTGTCCAAAAAATAAATTTTAAATTAGAAAACCTCATGAAGCGATACAGATTCGGTCAAATTTATTTTAAAGGAGATTACTTAATAGCAAATTTAAATCAGAACACCGATGAAGCTATAAAGACATGGTTAAACGACGACGATGCATACCGTTAGAGCTTGAGCAAGTCCTTCAGCAATTGCAGCATCACAGAAATTACTAGCACTGAATTCAATACATGACAGCCACTTTAAGAAACATTTCACATCATTTGTCCAGTCAGTCTGATGTAACAACCAAGCTGCATTAAGAACACATTTAGGAGTAATAAATATCATGACAATACATTCTAAAAGAACAAACGTAAGTTCACAAAAATCAGTGAAGATGTGATCATGTAAACACACATATACAAGATCCACGTGCATCAAATACCACCAAAGCCAGTTCAACATTAGGACTATCCACTTCCTGCATATGAAAAGCGTATACAAAAGAGAGTAAAAAGTGTTAATCACTAGCAGCGGGAAGTATTTAGAGCTTAAATATCAACGGGCACGAATACTTACAGCGGATTCATTATCACGAAAGGACCTGCAAATAAATCAAACGTTCCAAGAAAAACTGTCAGCATCAAAGCTCAAAGAAAAGTGTATATCTAAATAAGGGTGAAGTCTATAAATGGATAACATGGTTATTTTGGTGTTCCTTTATGAATAATTTTACTTTCTTATATAACAATATGATAAATGTACTTTCAAATTTCTTCACAATATGAATTTGTTGAAATATAACATTTGAAAAGTACCAAAATATGAATAATTTTGCTGACATATCGCTGACGTGTCAACACTTGAAAATTACCAAAATACCCATGGCATGTTACCAAAATTATTCATATTGGTAATAAAAAAAGTATGTTATTCATAATGGATCAACGGAACACAAAAATGACCATATTATTCATCTAAACGTGTAGTTTAGTTTCCATTATATCCCCTTATATTAGAGTTAAAGCCATATAATAACAAGAGATTTTCAAACTTCGTCTCAATATGGTACATTTTGCGTTTAAGCACTTTAGCAATAACCAAAATACCCCTGATGCGTCTTGTTTATAATCATAATTGGAAGACATGATTTCGCAAGTTAAATTGTAGTAGTTAGTTATTTTACCTAAAGCTTAGAGCATATCTAATGCAATTAGGTTTATAGAGCATGTCCATCGTGACATGTAGCCTATATGTGGAGTCCATGTACATAAACTACCATTGGAGAACCAAGTTTACAAAGATGAAAAAGTAACTAGTTCATTTGTATATAGACTTAAGAGAAAGAAACTAAAGTTGGTCCAACCAACTTATTAACTAATGCATGATATAAGGCTAAATTGGTTGGTTGAGATGTTTATGGACTATATGAAGTTCACAACATTGTAAAAACAAGTTTACATGTTTTGTAATTTAAAAAAAAATGACCAATACTATATATGGACTTAAGTCTATACCATTGGACATGCTCTTAGAGCACCTACGATAAAGTTTATATGACAAGTTTATGATGACGTGAAGTTTAACCCATTAAACTTTTATTTTGGTCGGTGTTTTGGCCAAATAGGTTTCGATCAAATCTGTTTTTGTTCGGTCCGGTGTTTTTGGACAGTGATCAATCATGGTTTACAATAGTTTAACCGGTGAGAGAAAATAAAGTTTAACCTAACGAGCCTATGAAAAACAGATAAATTAGATAAAAAGATAGCAGGACCGGTTATTAGTAATAACTTATTAAGTGTGTAAAGTTTATAGCATTGGAGATTCTCTTACACTAACACTCTAACAGCGAATCATTTTAAATAAATGACAATAAACTCGAAAAGAATAAGCAAGTAAACTAAACACGAGCAACGTAAAAGCAAGGAATTAATACCTGATAATTTTATAGAGATAATCGAAAAGAATGGGGTGCCAATAAGGAGCTAAAGCTGCAGTGCCTTCAATTACTATCACAAGCTGCTTCTTATTGTTATCGGCCATAATTAACTACGTACGTGAAATCGTAACTACGCTAATCGTAGAAAAGAGAATTGTTTTTATACACCAAGGAGGCGCCGAATCAACAAAGTGGGACCATATAGAGTAAATTACATGGATGGTACATGTGGTATGTCAATGTATTTCGTCGCCCGATATTTGGAGTTCTTGATAGTCCTTAATTTGGAAACAAATAACACGCTCGATCCTTTAGTTTACGATCTTAAGTTAGTTAGTTATCGTTTCTGCGTTATCACTTTTGGTTAAAGGCAGATTCGTCGTTTATCGTAATAATAAATGTATGTTTATAATTAAAAGTTTTAATACATTTTATCCGTTTCGTCCGTTTTATACATTTTCATCTTTTCGTCCGTTTTTATAGGTTTTCATCCCTTTTAATACGTTTTCATACGTTTTCGCCCGTTTTCTTGCACCTTCATACGTTTTTATCCCTTTTTGTCTGTTTTTCTTACGTTTCTATCGTTTTCTTTCGTTTTTATATGTTTTCGTTCGTCTTCATGAATTTTTATTCGTTTTATATGTTTTACTGTTTTCTTAAGTATTCAAGCGTTTTATCTCTTTTAAATACGTTTTCTTACGTTTTGCCCGTTTTATCGTTTTGTCCGTTTTCTTATGTTTTATCCCTTTTATCGTTTCATCCGTTTTATACATTTTAATCCGTTTTATCGTTTAGCCCATTTTCTTACATTTTCATACGTTTTTGTATGTTTAAATACATTTACGTTTAATCCTTTTTTAGTCCGTTTTATATATTTTAGATTCGTTTTATACATTTTAGTCCGTTTTCTTAAGTTGTCATACGTTTTATCAGTTTTATACATTTCGTCGTTTTATCTGCTTTTGTCCGTTTTTCTTACGTTTTTATCCCCTTTTATACGTTTTCATCCGTTTTATACATTTTCATACGTTTTTATCCATTTTTATACTTTTCGCCCATTTTTTTACGTTTTTGTACGTTTTCATACGTTTTTATCTGTTTTTATCTGTTTTCGTCCATTTTTCTTACGTTTTTATTATTACAAAAACGTATGAAATTCTAAGAAAACGTATAACAACATGTACAAATGTAAGAAAGCGGGAGAAAGCGTATAAAGCTGGATGGCGATGTAAAGCGTGAAAATGTATAAATCTGACGAGCGTATAAAAATGGATAACGTTTGAAACAAGAAAAGCGGACGGCGTATACAAGCGGATAAAAGCGAAAAATGGATGAAAGCAGAGATAAGCGTATGAAATGTACAAAAATATATGAAGATGTGAAAGCGGTGAAAACATATAAAAGAGATAAAAATGTATAAGCGATTGAAAGCGTGTAAAGCGTAAAAATGGATGAAAACTTATAAAGCGGATATTAAAGCGTGAAAGCGTATAAAGCAGACAACGTATAAAAGCGATAAAACATATGAAAACTTTAAATTTTAAACAACCGTTATTATTAAGGATAGACGATGCAACAGTCTTTAACCAAAGGGGCTAATGTGTAAATGATAACGGAATCCACTTAACACCATTTAAAACTAAAGGATCGGGTGTGTTATTTGTTTCTATATTAGGGACTAACAATACAACTCCAAATGTCGAGTGACGAAAGTTGTTACTTTTGACATACCACAGGGAACATCCATGTAATTTACTCGACCATATATAAACAAGAGAGAAAATAGATTATTAAGAAAAGTAAATTAGCACTAGGGATGGAAAAAAAAACCCGAACTCGATGGGAAAACTCGAAACCCGAACTCTTTGGGGTGGGGTAGCGGGGCGTGCTTATCGGGATTAGAGCGGGTTTTGGGTCTTAAACTGGGATTCTTATTGGGTTTGGAGCGGGACACCCTCAACCCGCCCTGAAACATATATACACATATACGTATATCTATATATATAAAATATTATGTCGATATTTATGTACTAAAATATATCTCACTAACATTCCCTAGTTTATATCTTCTAGTTTATATTTTTATATATTGCAAATTGTAATCTTAGGGTGGTGGCAACCTCATTCGCCATCCTCCTAATCCTCATTATCATAAATAACGATTCTTCATTTCATCTCATCCCTTTTCACCTCATCGTAGATTTTAGTGGCAACCGTATCCTACCCCTCACCACATTTTTTTTTTTTTTTTTTTTTTTTTACCTTTTTATATTTAAATTATATCAAACAATATAATAAAAACACATAATATTATTATTATTACTTAAAGAAAATTACAAAATACTTAAAGAAAATTACATAAAAAAAATAATACTTAAAAGAAAAAGAAAACACTAAGTCGTCGAGGTGTGGTAATGGTTGTGTTTAAATAGAGATGAAATTGAAAAGGAATTTTTTTTTTTTTTTTTTAAAAGTGCCCCATGGCATGATTTTAGCCGTTCAGCTCGATTTCCTTAACCGTCTCGGGTATGTTTCCCATGAATACTAAACCGCTCGAGCCAGCATGGGTTGCGGTGATGTAGCCACTTCGGTGGCCAAGCCAGCTCCTCGGTAGTGCCGTTGCCACCACCCTTAGAAACTTGTTTTGTGACACAATATTCTAAAGAAGCTATAATTTATGACACATGTAGCATATTGTTATTTATTTTTAAAGACTTGTTGAAGTCTTTATAATGGAAATGATAAATTTATAACTAATACGTAAATTCTTGTTTCTTCGAGTATGCATAAAATCAAATTGTTAATAATAATAATAATAATAATAATAATAATTAATAATAATAATAATAGAGAACGATACGAGTTTGGTAGAGCATATTATATAAAGGATAAAGATCCTCTAACGTTCATTTGAACATTAGAGGTAATGTTGTGCTTGTGATAATTGTACATTGTTACTAGTGCAAAACATTTATTTTATTTTATCTCAAGTGTACAATTACCACAAGCATAACAATAAATCATAATTAACAGAAAGAAAGTGTGTGTTTGCAAATTTTTCATATAAAATTGGGTTTTTAAAAGAAGCTATTTTGTGAGGTAACATCTGTTTCCCAAATAAGTTTATGCACGTTTTTTTATTAGTTATATGTTTTCATAAGTTCAAACTTCTATAAATTAAATTTAGACTAAAATACACCGTTGGTCCCTAAACTTGGCTCGAAGGATCGCGATGGGACGAACCTCGCCCTTTTCATCGTCGGGGGTCCCTATTTTCCTTCATTCATACTAATTCTGGTCCTTTGACAAAGTCGACATCGATTTTTGTTTTGTAGTCGGGGTATTTTAGTCCATACATTTATACTTTTATAACACATTTATATTTTACCCTTCATCTTTCATCCTCTTAATCATCTACCCAATCATCATCTCCCCCAAAGAAGATGGTATTCTGTTTTTAAAATTAATGCGACAAAATAAGATTAGTAGCTCTTGCCATGAACAAGAAGTTGGTGAGCTAAGAAGAGGACCATGGACATGATGAAGACAATCTTCTAATTCATACATCCTTGTCATGGAGAAGGCGTTGGAACTCGCTAGCAAAATCCTCGGGTAACCAGAGAAAAATTGTTGAAAAATTAAAGACAACTAAATTGTGCATTATATCATGTTTGAGCTATTTTACGAACAGCTGTAGATGTTAGGAATTAGAAAATTCCGGTATTGAAGAGTCGGTCGCTGACTATTATCTAGCATAAGTTAGCTCGTAGACTTGTCGTTATTTACGTTTTTATGTAGTTAATTAGTTAGTCGATGGCGTAAAATAGTTTAGTGCAACACCGTGGAGGAAGACGGGTCTTTACCCGTATCCAC
Source organism: Chrysanthemum lavandulifolium (assembly GCA_022545495.1). Taxonomy (NCBI): domain Eukaryota; kingdom Viridiplantae; phylum Streptophyta; class Magnoliopsida; order Asterales; family Asteraceae; genus Chrysanthemum; species Chrysanthemum lavandulifolium. Next base: position 122,403,351 of record CM040246.1, read on the forward strand.
GATCACGGGCCGTCGGGAGGTCGTTTAGTTTGTAACCTATAAATACCCTCTACCTTGCAAGGTAGGGGTTGGATATTCTTTGGTAATCTAATATTCTACAAGTTTCTCTTACTAGAATATCCCACTTTTCTCTCTAAAATCATCTATATGCCCATTGTGTTAATGTTATGATATGTAAGTGAAATCAATATCCTACAATTGGTATCAAGAGCCATGGTTAGATCATATCTTGCATCTTTGGATTTCTAGTGGTTTTAGGTGGTTTTGAGTTTGAAAAGTTTAGTGGTTTTGCATCATTTGGGTGATTTCTAGTGTTAAAGTTTGGATTTTGATAGTACTTTTATGTTTAGAATCATCACAAGTGTTTAGGTTTTGATTTGGTAAGCTTGAATCATCGTGGTTGGGTAGTTTTGGATTGAAAAGTGATGTTTTGTGGTTTTCTTGCTAGCGACTTGACATTCGGACTTCATTCTTACGTAGCGACTTGCTTTGCAAATTCGTAGCGAGTTCTGATTTGGAGCTAGCGACTTAGATCTAGCGATTAACGATACAAGTAGTGGACTCTCCACTACGGGTAGCGACAGTGGTAGCGACTTGATGCATAGCGAGTTGCTATTTAGCGACTTGTATCTTTAGCGACTTGAGTAGCGAATTGCTGCCAAAATTTTGCTAGCGACTTAAGGCTTAGCGAGTTACTACTTAGCGACTTGCATTTGTCTAGCGACTTGGGACTTTAGCGACTTGGGAGTGTAGCGAATTAGGTGTTAGCGACTAGAGGATTAGCGACTTGTACTTAGCGATCTGGATGTTGATTTAACGACTTGGGATTATTGCTATTTAGTTGCTTGCGAGTTGGTTCAAAATCTCTAGAGACTTGGGAGTAATTCATAATAACACAATGTCGGTCATCACGGATCCTTTAATCACCAAAGTACTTGCTCTACATGACCTGACCTGAGAATAGTGAAGCGAATGCTTACACAGATGCCATACATTTAATGATTGACATCGATTAATCGGAACAACTCAAATAAGTCACTCTTAATGTCGCAAATGATGCTAAGAATATGGAATGCACCGGTGAGCCGTTTCAACATCTCGATCGACTTCTCAAATTACTCTTATCTACAACCATGGATCGGACAAGTTGTGCCATCCTTATCGAGGATTTTCCCACTTTGACAAGAGCTGTTTTACTTAACTTAGAGCGGTAGGGTTTCAAATTACCAAAGAAAGGTCTCGGTGATGAGTCTCGTGCATTCTTCAAACTATCTTCAATCAATTTCGACCACTTATCAGGAAGAATATTCCTCGATTTTGATGATATCATGGTGGAATATCATTCAAAAACATCTGGGAATGGAAATTCATGAGTTCGAAACTCGTTTACTCAACTTATGGGTAATATGGAAACATACATCAAGGGAGGCGCAAAGAGAATAACAAAATTTGAATCGTTGAATGAGTACCAAGAGACACCATGGAGCAATTGTGACAAGTCATGCAACATTCAGTTGAACGGATGAATGACAACGATTGCGAGAATCTCGGTTGTAATGAAAAGGATGAAGACAATGAGCGATCTCAAACACTCGAGTCGAGAAAAGGTTTCTTCGATAAGGTACATAGCGATCACTCAAATTCTCATAAAAGGTACATGACTCTTACTACTGAACATAACATTGTGGAATTAATCTTTGTTTTACACGAATCTAATGCAAGTAACATGATTGAAAAAGGGTATATGATGAGCTTTCAAACAAATTTTCAATTCTTGAAAAACTCGTATCTCATTGCAAATTGAAATACAACAAAGGATGAAATGTTTTATGCAAAGAAACCTTGTACTAATCGGGAACTTCGAATTTAGAATTTTTGAAATTAATCGGCTAAAATCCAGTTAGGGACAAAGATTAGACCATTGACAATCTGAAATTACTTCTTTGAAGCCGAAATATATTTGTCATGAGATGGTGATGCACTAGAATCTAGAAATTACGAACTAGCTCTATGTGTCCAACCTTCTAAGAAAATGAGCATTTAAGAATGAACCTTGAGAAACAAACTCTAAGTTAGACAATCAATCTAACCTCTTGATGAAAGACATTGATGACCTCAAGCACAAATTCGGGATAAGAGCTTCAATATTGTTGCCCTAAAAATGAGCTCGGAAGTGCATTGGAAATAGGATGAACACTAAGTTTGTAAAACCCTCGACTTTGGGAAAGTCAAATGCTCGGAACCACTTGAAGCGAGCAGTTATTAAACAACCTAATGCCTTTAGGTGCGAAGAGCTAAACCATTGAAATCTAAGCTTACATCCCGAGTTGACAATATATACATTTTGTCAAAACCGGTCACTTCATTGCCTAGTTAGGATATGATGAATCTCAAACCTCGGACTTATGGTCAGATTCTCACATATCGAAATGCAATAAGTGTAACTAGCTCGCATGCAAACATCATTTGTTGATCAATCCCTAAGAAATTCTACGATCACAAAGGACACATTTTCAAAACAAGGTTGTGCACTCATTTAGGTCAACTAGCGTGGTTTCAAATGGATTCCCAGCGCGATTTTTAAGTTTCTGAGGACTTAAGCGAACCTACATTCCTAGATCATGCCTCGAATGGATTCCACGGAAAACTCTTCAGAATGTAGAACCTAATAGGATCCCCATTAATGATATCGTACGTGTTACCTTGTGATGCATCCAAATGTGAGATTAAACATGTCACTAACCCTTACATGTGCAATTCTACATGTGCTTCGATTACAATGTGCTCTCGGTCTTTTTAATACAATGCTCAACTCGATCGAGAACTTCATGACTTGGTTCCCTTGAAATAAACATAGCTCAATCGGGAGCTATAGTTTGCGAGTTGATGTACTTCTTACTTTGACTCTATTCATCACAGATCGGGACTCGCTCTTTTATATCGTGTATAAATCAAGTTTTCTTATTTTATAAAATATATATATATATATATATATATATATATATATATATATATATATATATATATATATATATATATATATATATATATATATATATATATATATATATATATATATATATATATATATATATATATATATATATATATATATATATATATATATATATATATATATATATATATATATATATAATAAGACTATCTTATCATTCTTTTAAAATCTATTTTTAAAAATCTAGAGTACTATTTTATCATTCTTTTAAGAATACTATTTTATCATTTTCCTCAATTTAATAAAGAATACATTCCTTGTTATCGATAACATCTACGGTCCTAGAAATGTCATTCAATAATGGCGCGGATCATAGATGAAGTTGAACAAATGATATATTCTTGTTTATAGCAGGATTAATTAATGTCAATCAATGGTCTTTGATGACATTGATTGAGGAGATTTTGCATGTCTTTGGTTATGATGGTTGCTCATTTGTAAGTTGTGGTTGTGTTTTGCTTTGGTGTCTATCTGGTTATGCTTTTGTGATAATCGGTTATGGTGTTTCTCGGTTATAAATTGTGGTCGTACCTTGTTCATGTGATTATCCTTGTGTACCCATGTATTGAATGCCTTGCACTAAATGCTTACTTGACTAAATGTTTATTTGATTCATGTTTTTCATTGTGGTTATCTATGCTAGCTACTTACCACTTTTGCACATAAACCAAAGGGACCAAATGTGTCATATAACCAATATAGTTCTACACTAGCGACTTGCCACTTCATTTAAAACCACGAGGACGAATGTGTCAAATTGCAAAGTTCCCCCTATACCCCTAGCGACTTACTACATTTTATTTTATAAGTTTTTTCTCTCTTCTCGTTTTGTCTTCTCGTCTAAGTTATTTGTTCTTTCTAGCGACTTAAGCGTGGTAAGTCTCGAATCACCCTTATTTGTTCTCTCTTATCGTTTGTGTCTAGTTTCTAATCATCTCTTTATCCGGATCCTCTCGAGCTCGTGATTTGTATTTGTTTGATTCCACTAGAGTTCGATTTGTCATGAAATCGTGTTTTTTGTTTGTTTTGTTTGTTGTTGTTGTTATTATGATGATTGAATGTGTACAAATTGCTTGGTATATCTTATCTTGATTGCTTGATAATTTGTCTTCATGATCTGGTGATGAATGTTTAGTGGATTGGGTTGTTGGGTTTTGTTGTTATGAGTGTTCTTGATGGCGACTTAATATGTTCTTGGTAGCGACTTAGCTTGAATGTTCTACATGGCGAGTTAGCATTCAACTTAGCGATTATGTTTATGTGAATTAGTTTATTATATTCCGTGACTTGGGTGCGAGTTAGTTGTCGTGACTTGTCTTTACAAGTTAGCGAATTAGTAACATTAGCGACTTAGTTAACAAATTTATAGCGACTTGGTTGTGTTCTTGTTCATGGCGACTTGTCTTCACAAGTTAGCGAATTAGTAACATAGCGACTTAGTTAACATTTGTAGCGACTTGGTTTATTCTTGTTCATGGCGACTTGTCTTTACAAGTTAGCGAATTAGCATAGCGACTTAGAGAGCTAAACTATTAGCGACTTATGCGTGGTACTAGTGATGGCGACTTGTCTTTACAAGTTAGCAACATTGTTCACTTTCATGTTGCGAATTAGTCTTAGGGTCGAGGGTTATTAAAATGTTCAAGGTTTATTGCTAAAGTTGATCTCATTCTCGCAATACTTAGGATCTCCTAATTCAACTTGTTGAGTCAACATACTACTATGTAATCTGCTATGACATTTACATTTAGGCAAAGGTACTTGCTTTCTCTCACGACGACCAAATGTTACTTTTGCCTCATGCATATTGTTATATCACTACATGTGTATCTTGGCTCATGACATGATCCGCTTTGCAATGCGCTCTTTTGACTTTTAATCCCTTATCAGCTCGTCGTGTGAAAATTTATCTGTAGATTCTACTTCATTGAAATATCTCACTTATGCCTTTCTATCTTTCTGTATGTGTTTTGGGGACTCCTACGAGTTCACGCTTCTATGTGTCTATGTCATAAGGGTGCTCTCAATGTTGTCTCGGTTATCATTTATCATCTAACTTATTTCCCAATCATTCTTGTTGATTGTATGTTTACTCGGATCATCAATGGCAGAGTTGAACCCGGAAAAAGCGTTACCCCTTGGCATCATCAAAGTTCTCTCGTGAAGAAATCCTTCCGAGTCAATGGTGATATTGGAAAAAGCAAGCTGTATGTGGACCTACAAAAGCTTCAACAAAATCCGATACTCAAAGTTTCTATTGGCGTCCTCAAAAACTGAAACTTCTTGAACTATTACCAAGCAATGCTCAATTCCCCATTTACATTCAACAATTACGGAACACCGTTCAATGGGACAAAATCACATTTCGATACTCTTGCAAGCTGGATGATAGGGAGTTCGCGATTGATTACGATATTACGAGCAAGGCTCTTGGAATCACCCGTATAACCCTAACCTTAGTTCGAATCTCCACAGGTCTTGGCGATCGATTGTCTTTCTAATTGGGTTAGGTTATCGAGCGGTATTTCAAGAGCATCCGACATCATCCTTTGGACACATGTATCAACCACGGAGCTATTACAACTATTCTTAACTTGTGCTTATACGGCAAAACATCGGGGTTCGATAAAGTGAGAATTCCTATCCTGCAAATCCTATGGGGAATTGTTAAAGGGTTGATGTGAATGTCTCGGATCGTATTTGGGAAGAATTTTCTTTATCAATACACATTCATGTCGATAGAACTAATTTCGAGAACAAAGCTCAAGGTCGAAAAAAGCAGAACAAGCTTGTGATTCCAGCATCAGTTTTCTAAGCTTGTTATCCGATGTTTGCAACAAACTACGCTTCAATCCTAGGGTGAATCAACTGCATCAAAAGCGGAAGATGAATATGTTTTAGGAAACACGAAATATGTTCCTAGAGGTATGGATAAAGAAATATTTGGATTGCGATTCTGATTGTCTTCTCTGAGAAGATATCAAGAAGAAGGACTACTTGAACAATACAAGAAAAGAGCTACAGTTCCTCTGCGATGTCACACCTTCTCCTCCGACCCGATGCTCCCAAGTCACGTCGGCCTCACAAGCATCCTATGCCTCTCTTCCTAAAAAGAGACTTGAAAAGGTCACCACGGTCGGACACCGCATCGAAGCATAAAGTAAAAGGAAGAAAGTGGAAAAAAATTGGTGAAAATCTTGAGGTATCAAGGAATGTTACAAGGTTGGTGATGAAGATGATGCTAATCTACAACTTGGAATCCGACAAAGCCTTGAAAGTCTAAATGTGAAAGCACCGAGTTGGTGGAGTTGTGTTAAGAGCACGATCAACTACCCGACAACCAACTCGATAACACATGACAAAGGAAAAGGTTGTGGTGTTGGCCCGAACAAGCGACTCGCATGATTTTAACGATCTCATCATCTACATCAAGCACCACCAATCAATATGGTGAAGAGAGATCGAGAATCATCTCATGCCAATGAACAATGGAGTGGACAAAGTGCAAGCGTTTAAAGAAACTCTTACTCTTGGTGAGACTCGATACGGCAGAATGTTGACACTCACATTGCATAAAGGCTCGCGGAGAACCTTGAGACAAGATCGATGAGACCTTGAAGATGGATGAACCAAATCGTCTACTAACTCTATCCTCATGGGATCTCGTCTGATTTCTCTTTTGGAGATCAATACATTAATGACAAACCATGAATCTTGCCAATCCATGTATCTGTCGACATTCGACCAAGATCGTCAACCATTCCTCCGATGTCGGCATCTTCATTATCAGCGCACTTCCACCTCCCATACCAACTCAATCAAGCTGTACAAACACCACCAACATCGTCGCTGACCCACGAACTGTCATTCGATTCTTGATGTGGATGCTCACCGAACTTCGCCGCGGATCCTTGATGCATGCTAAGCAAATCAAGTCTAATCACAAAGGCGGCCACTTGTGAATGGCCACATAACAGACTTAAAACAGCTTAAGCACAAATGTAATGAAGTCACGGAGAATAGAATGAATTCACGGGTCGTTTAGTCCTTTGGAGACTCGATGGTGTGTCAAAACAAACTCGGAGGATAGAATGATCACTAAGGATAGTGATGCGTAAAGATTATGATTTAAGAAATTACACTACTGATTGATTGGAATAGAATGGAATACAGAAATGGAAAGCACAACAATCGAGATAAAAGAAGCGTAGCGTAAGTTTAAAAACTACGTATCGTACAAAATAAAAAGTAAAATCTAAGAAATAAAGACTTAAAAATATAGAAAATAACATTTTGGAATCCTAAAATAAAAGAAAATTATTAGAAAAGAAAATTATTTTTACAACTAATTATTTAATTATTATTAATTAAAAACTATTTTAACTATTTAATAAATACTCTAAAATAGAAGAAAATATGAAATAAGGCTAGAAAAATAAAATTATGATTGAGAAAACCTAAAATATTATAAAACTAATTTTAAAACTAAAATATATTTTTCACACTTTTTATCTAATTATTACTAATTAATTATTATTTAAAATACACTTAAATACTAGAAAATATAAAATAAACACGGAAAATAAAATTTTAACTTGGAAAAATCTAAAATATGATAAAACTAATTTAAAACTGAAAAGATATTTTTTATGCTTTTTAATTATTTATTACTAATTAATTACTATTTTAACTATTTAAAATTATAATAAATACTAAAAGATAGAGAAAATATGAAACTTTTTCTAAAAATACTATATGATGACAGAAAACTAAGAAAAATAGAAAAACAAGATTTGCTTATTAATAAGCTAAAGAAAAATCAAAAAGCTAGGAAATATTAAATAAACACTATCATGATTTTAACTTAATATTTTTACGGATTTTCTTTTTGAAAACTACTTTACTACTGATTTTATGAAACTTTAACAAACACAAAATTTTACAAAATACAAATAAGCGGTTTACAAACTTATAAGTCCAGCAGGTGGCTTAATGAGCTTATTTGGTGAAATAAGCTCAAACAAGGTCCTGGTGAAACAAAGCTTAAAATAGATGCAAACAAGCTAGATGAACTGAAATGAGGCCGAAAGAGACAGATAAGCACTGCGATAAGCTAGAAAAAAGCTAATAAGCACTAGGCTTAAAGCGAAAATGGGCGAGAATAAAAGCCACTTGCGACCACTAGCTAACAAGCTTCAAAATGAAAACTTAAGCTTGGGACTCAAAGATGACCAGGTTGGCTTTCCAAAGAACTAAAAATCACAAGATTTGAACAACAAATGAGCTCTGTGCAAGCTTATCAAAATGGACCTATTCACTGTGCACAGGGCAGTGTTTTCAAACAGGTACCACAAATAAGCCAATTAAAAAGCACTTAATAAGCTAGACAGAAGTGAACTAAAATTTTTCTAATTTTGTTAAGCAACTAAACTTTAATAATCCAAAAGCTTATAAGCTGAATCCTACTAATAATCACACAGTAAAAAGATCTATTTTATTCAAAAACGACCAAGATGGAAATTTGACTTTTTGGTTTGCACTAAAAGTTTGACCAAAGTGAACTTTGATTTGATTCTATGCACTGAATATGTTATATTAAGGTGAACTAAGACTGATTTAAGTACTTTTAACAACTTGCTAACACAAAATCATGATCCTAGATCTTAAAATTCCTTGATGTTGCCTGATATGTGATTAAAAAGAATTTTTGACTTTTGCTTATGAGCCTTGGTTTTGTGACTAAGATTAGTTATTTAGACCAAGTTAAGCAGATTTCCAACAAAGCTAAAGACAGAGAACTTTCAAACACCAAGAACCAAACACAACTTATATTGGTATTATGAAGATTTTCAAAGCAAACCCAAATTAAAACCATAAAGCGATTCGAGACTTTATATTATCACTAAATAAGACCAAATAAACATAAACCAGCGATGACAATAACATAAAACTAAAATTAAGACTTAATCTAGTTTAGCTGTCAAATGAAATTTTGCTAACTACTAATTTAAAAGAACAAACCACTGGTTTTAATGATTAATTACACTTAACTAAGACTAAATAACACAAAAAGCGAAATTTAAGCTAATTAACAAAGACAACGGTGAAATGCAATATAGACAAAAGGCTTACAAAAGCTTTCCAATGAAAGCGAGATCAAGGACCAATGAACACCCCATTAGCTTACCACTAAGCTTCAAACCAAGGCCATCCATGATTTACCACGCTCCATTTGTGTACACCATTTCAAGTGATTTTTGATTTTTCACTAATTAATTTGTATTTTGGTGATTTTACGATTTTGCTTCTAAAGCTGAATTTTAGTGTTTCTAATAGCTTAGAAAAGCTATCTAGGAGCTTATGTGGCTTATTTCAGTCCATATAAACAACCAATAACAACATTTGAAGCATATGAGATTTTCTAAAGAAAAGTTGCATAAACTGAATTGAACTTTAAAACTTGAAATTACTTATTAAAAGAGATTCAAATACACTTGAGAAACTTAAACAAAGTACTTGGAATTAAAATCATACACTGGAAAATTTAGATTAAAGAAAACGACTAAGGAATATTTAAATTACACTAGATATCTTGATACAATGTCTCTTAGCTCCTCTTTATAGACTTTTAGGACTTCTCATTGACCTCTGAATCTATCCCACCACTTTTGAGCCATTGGATCTCTCAGAAACATCAAAACCGTCCACTTGTGTTTTTGGCGCCATTTTTCTCATTAGCAGGTTTGAGAATTAATTGGAGTGGTTTGAGTCGATTAAGGATATTTGGGTGTTAGTGGAGGTAGAGGGACAAGGTAAGGGGTTGAAGAAAAATGGAAAAGCACTCACGGTTTTTGGAGATTACGAGTGTTGGGAGAGGGGGCTACAGTAGCCACAGTTTTGGGCGGTAGTGGGTGGATTTGACTTACATTGACCCGAGCTTTAATAATACAAAGGGGTCATGATTGATTATAATGGGGCCAAATGAATATGTGGGTGGCTGAGTGGGGCAGGTTCAAGGTCGAGCTTGGGATTGGGCTAGGTATGTTGGGCCATGGATTGGATTTGGGCTTGATATTAAAAATGGTGTCGGTTTGGTTTAGAATAAACTGAGGACCAAATTTGCAATTTATCCAAACTTGAGGACTGAACTTGACACTTTTCAAACTTCTCACAAAGACCAAACTTGCCATAAATGAATAGTACAAGGACCACTTTTGCATAAAATTCATTTTAAAGGTCGAGGACTAATTTTGCAATTTTCAAAGTTTAGGGACCTTTCTTGCCAATTGACCAAAGAATCATTCAAGGACCATTTTGACATTTTAGAATATTTTAGGGACCTTGAATGATAAAATTCCACATTTTGATATTCGAGGGACTAGATTTGACAACTTTTAAAACTTGGGGACTAAAGCGCCAATTTGCAAACTTGAATCATTTTCATCGATTTTGATCTTTTGCATTTAAAACACATAAAACAACGATTTGTGATATTTTGATCATTTGATGTGTTTACGAGTGTTTTCGGATGATTTTGCGGTTTAGATAGTACAAAATGATGAGTATTTAGACAGCTCATCAATCCTTACCTCGATCAACTCTTTTGGACAAAGCGTAAAAGGATAGAAGCTCGGAAAGGCAACTTCCTAAATCTGTTGATTCCCTTGTGGATCGTGTCTATAGATTGGAGCACCTCGACTTCAATGAAGGGTTCTTGCCATTATTGAAGGAAAAGTCGAGGATCTTTGTGGAATGGGCTATGGGCTCCACTTCTTAGGCGATTCAAGGACCTACCTATCACCGATATGAGCGCACTCTGTTTGAAAAGATGTATGATCTTTGAAGAGGACAAGCATGAGGTTCACAAGAAACTCTATGAGGCAGCTTGAAGAATCCATTAAGTTCGACAATTATGAAGCGTTATATGATTGACATCGGGAAAAAGAAGCTAAAAGAAAAGGAGAACAATTGTGATGGAATCATTGATGAAGGACCGTAAGATCCTCCTCCGCCTCCACCACCAGCAGGCGCTAGAACACAGGTGGTGATCCTACAAGACAACCAACACGCCTCCACATGACCACCATCGTCACCGCCAAAACCTTCCAATCGATCGGGTCCTACAAAAGAGCAGTACTAAGAAGAAATCTGCTTGCACGGGCGACGGTTGATTCAAGTTCACATCCGCATCCACCTCCATTCACGATGATCAAATGGTTCGCGAAGAGTCGCATGTCATGGTGACTCGAACGAGATGAAGATGATGCATCTACAAAGCATATTCCTAAGCCATGGAAGATTGGTTTGATACTTACATGGTGGGAATCGCACTAGCACATCCAGTGGCACCTTGAGAGACACGATTCAAAGGCGCATTGTGGAAGATAGACCTCCTTACTCCGGAACCACATGGACCATCCAGTCGACTCTATGATTCACGACAACAATTGGGCATCGGTTATCACCGATAATTATGAAGTTCGGTGAAGACTACTCTTACGCACTGCTGAGTGATATGGGAAGTTTTATTAGATGGTTTTGTGAGCGGAAGTATCTCATCCATAACTCAAGAGATCTTGAAGGACAAGCTTACGAAATTGTCAAAGTCTTCCCTTTCGGATGCAAATCATCTTCAATATCGAGATGGAAGAATGCCATAAGATCTTTGAATGACCAAGTCGGTGAGCAAATCGATCGCTTCAATGTCAACAAATCTCTTCCTCTTGGTGGTGAACACGGTGGATGACCATTCGAGTGAATTCTTCTTGATCGCGACTTGGACTATCGTATTGCTCGCTCTGGCGATAGAAGACACCTTTCTATCAATATCAAAGATGAAAAGGCGCAACCTACTACGATCGGGGCGAGCGGATGGTTCACGATCAGTGCGGGTACGATGAAGAGCGAAGTATGATATTCTTGCTTCTTATGGTATTTCTCTTTGGTGGTTCAAAAGAAAGTTCTACATCGAAGACATGATGGCGATAAAGGCGCGATGATGTCGGATCAAAGCGCAAATCTTAAGTGTTGTTCGAGTGAGATCTTCCCTATCTATGGATATGAGTATTTGAAGAAGATAGTCCTTAAAGAAGCGGACCTCAAAGAGTATACTATTGAAGAGAACGACTTCAACATCTTACGCGAATGATTTGAAGATCTCTATCTCTTGAATCTTCAAGGACACCTTGAGCATTTACTGTCCGTGAGAAAAGGCCCTCTGCATTTGTCACTCTTTGGATCGGGGGCTTAGTCATTCGAAAGCAGTTGAGGACTTTCGACAGCATGAAAGCTACCAAACCGAGGATCAACCTTACAAGTCCACAATGGAATACAGCGGGCATGAATTTCATCCATGAATACAAAGTCCTTGACACGCTAGAGCCGTCATCTTCATCGGCGGATATGGATCTCGTATGCTTATGTGTCTATGAGCTCTACAAGTTTAGTGATGATGCGCTCAAATTGGTCGAAGAAGAACTTGACACGAGTGAAAGAAGTCAAAATTGATATGAAATCTTGAGTTAAGACTACCTTTTGGTGATGATGACACGAAGAGGTGTGTACGCTTCATTCTTGCCAATCAGACGAAGAATCAAGACACGAAGGATCTTCCATGACCTTGAAAGTTTTGTTGGTGAAAGGCTTGGGATGGTCACTACAAACTTCTTGAGGAATTGAATGAAGACATCTTGAGCGAGTTTATGTTTGTGTTTTTTAAATATGTGTAATATGTGGTGTACTAAATGTGAACAAGCTAATAATACATGTAATAGTGCTAGGATTTGTCTTGTGGTTTCCCTTGTAAAAAGGAAACATCATGTGTTATCAACCACGATCATATAAAACCGGACACATTTTCTCCTACAAATATTTTACCTCATACATATTTAAATCACTTGAGATCCAAAATCTCAAAGGTTTAAGATTTTGATCGGGAGAAAATGTGATATAAATATGAAAGATGTTAAAGATAAGATGACCAATTTTTTTGTGCATACTTCTCTACAATATGTGCTAAACAATTTTAGAATCTCGAAGCATATATTAAGGAGCAAATTATGAAACCTCATCCTTCACGGAAATGCTTTATCTTCTTGATTTGATCAAGGAAGTGATGGTGATATTTTTTTTTGAAAATGGTAATCAAAAAGTAATTTCTTCCTCTTGCCTCCCGTGTGCAAAACGATTTCAAACATTTGATGCACATGTTGAGGGGAGCACTTATTCTAAAAATATCAAAAACAATTCGGTACAAAATGTTTTGATAATATATCACAAGTATCGGATTTTTTTCAAATGGTTTCAGTTGGTTCCAATGGCGGATAAACAATACCAAATAGACCGACCAACTTTACTTTATGCGGAGATATAAGGATGATAAGGTTAGGTATTGGTTCCCATGATCCATGCGAGCAGGAGGATCTACCGAGGACAATCCACTAGTTAGTGTAGAAGTCCTTGGGTATGATGATAAAAGGAGAAAAGTGAGATATGGGAAGGCTGAGGCGAGACAAAGCAATCTTGGAACAAACCCAACAAGGTTCTTGCTATGAAGTCTCGGTAAGCTTGAAGGGTTGAAGAATTAAAAAGAATTGAATGAGAAAAGGGTGAAAACAAATAGCCCTCCATTTATTCAACCTTAGAGCGAGAAACCGGGTTCACTTCATATACTACGATGGTAACATCGGTATTGAAGACAAAACGTCATGGACCCAGTGGCCTTGCGCTTCAACTTTCCAAACCACTCAAGTTCCTCTTAAAAGGACTTGTTTCATTCTCGCGGAGGCAGACATTATCTATCGACTTTCTCTTAGAGATTGTTGGTATTGAAGAAGGAGACCCTCTCCACAGTCTCGAACCACGGGATCAAATATGCACAAATTGAGTCTAGAGCCACGAGATCATCAATAAATCTCATTAGGACACTTTCAATGAGACTCTGTTTCACACAATGTGGAAGAGAGATTATATCTTGAGTCCTCGCATTATCCTTGTGGTATTGCGGAACATCCCGAGTGATGTGGATACATATTCACAATGAAGATGGAAAGCCTTGGAGCCAACATCAAACAAGCTCACGGTAGGTGGCATGTGAGATCTATTATATAGATCAACCATGTGACAATGAGCGAAACAATAGAGGCGATTCAAACTCTTGAATCAATCCTGGTTCGAGTTATGGATTGGCGGATACCTTTGAAAAACCGGTCATTGTGCTTAACAACTCTTTTCTTTTGCACATTGACCGTGTACTCATTTTTTAAACCAAAGGTGTTTTATGATTGATAATTGATTTTCAATAAAACCTTCGTTGTATTGCAAAAACAATTTCTATTGAAGCAATACGATTGTTTTCAACTCTTTTTATCAATCGTTGAATCTCTATTATTGGTTCACTCACTCCGTGTTGTCTTCTTTGAGCGCTCGGTTTGAAACGCCTAGAAGCGACTACGAAACCTGTCAAGGAAATTCTTGAATTATACGATCACGAGCGATTACTTGTCTTGATCAGCCCGGGAAGCAGGTGGGCGTGTACCTCAATTCAGCGAAAGTGATCAAAGACACTAGGTATGTGCTTTCATTAACTAGCTTGTTTTATGCATGTACATCCTACGTTTGCGGTTGATCGGAATGAAGCGGTCAATCCATAGCCGCGTGCTCACTACACATTCATCTCAAAAGAAATCATGATAAGTGCATCAATGACTCGATATTTACACTCCATGCTCACCTTCAGCTTGCGCCAATATCATGAATCAACCAAAGCTTCCGCTACTCGATGAGAAGATTTCATGATCGAATGTGAGCATGTCGGTCCGAAAGTCACAACATCACATAATACCAACACCACGAGGATATCTCGGAGATGTTTTCATAGTGAAGATCTCAAAAGATGGCTCATAATTATTATCTCATGGATCATGAATGACCTCCACTTTAAAGTACAAATCTATGAGACTTTGAAGTTGCACTACTATGCACAAAGATTGCGAAGTTGAAATATTAAAGTCTGAGCTCAAGAACAAAGTCAAAAATAGAATGCTAGGATTTGAAATGTAAAACATAGAATTTGACCTCCCTTAGGGAGATTGTTAGGAATTAGAAAATTCTAGTATTGAAGAGTCGGTCACCCCAACTATTATCTAGCATAAGTTAGCTCGTAGACTTGTCGTTATTCGTTTTATGTAGTTAATTAGTTAGTCGATGGCGTAAAATAGTTTAGTGCAACACCGTGGAGGAAGGGCGGGTCTTTACCTGTATCCACGATCCATGAGGCCGTCGGGAGGTCGTTTAGTTTGTAACCTATAAATACCCTCTACCTTGCAGGTAGAGGTTGGATATTCTTTAGTAATCTAATATTCTACAAGTTTCTCTTACTAGAATATCCCCCTTTCTCTCTCTCTAAAATCATCTATATGCCCATTGTGTTAATGTTATGATATGTAAGTGAAATCCAATATCCTACGATGGAATTTGAACTTATAGAAGATAATCGATTCGAACTAAGCAATTGTCAAAATGCTTATTTGAAGGTGTTTAGGATTGCTCGATTTAAAGTGCTTATCGCTTAGAAATAAGCATACCCAACACCTTATTTCACTTGTATAATAAGCGATGATCACGAGATAAGCATATCTGTGATTTTATTAGCAGTTAGAAGCGCTTATTTCCTTATCTGATATGAAATTAAGCACTTATATAAGCAATTCAAACAATATTTTATCCCAAACCAAATTGGCAGAGCTAGCGACTTCCTTCATCGAACACTAAAAAAATGCTTAAATGTTGTTTGATAATTGCAATAGTAGATAAGCCCATGGATTAGTCGGCCAAAAGGCGGAAACCATAGTTACCAAAATAAATGAATTAAGTGAGTAGATAAGTTGTTTAAATTAGCATTAAGCAATTCCAAACACTCTTGTAGATGATTAGTGAATGAGCATTTGCACCGAAACCGATTCTATGTAAATCTCTAGATAATGGAATATCTAAACACTCAAATCTCACAATATTCAAATAGAACAAATGTATCGAAACACTATCTAAATGAATCGGTTTTGTTAGGGCCAAGTATCATATTATGATCATCACTTTTTAAAGAAAACAATGCCAAACACCCCTTATAGTATGTATTGGTTTAAGAACTTGAACATTAGTGAATATACTATCGATATTTGACATTACGTAATATGTTTGATTCGTATTTTATATTTTATGCCAAAATAATCCCTTTCTAAATCAAAATTTACAATGCCAATGTTTTACTTTGATAATGATAATTAGTATACGTAAGAAGAATAAATCCTTTAATGTCCACTCAAACTAGCGAAATGTGTACTAAAATTGAATTATCAGTTGACCCTTTGACTACATCACTACAATGTCATGTGGATCAATAATCTAGTACATAAATGAGTATCTTAATTATAAATTAGAAGAGTGTTTTATTATATGAGTAACTTTTTATATAAATTGTCTCATAATCTTTGGTTTACAAAAGCAAGAAAAACAAGTGATGGAAAGTAGCAAGAGATTGGGTGGTCAATCTGGTCCCCGTTTGCATCCTCGTTGTACACATTTGGTGGTTCGGATATCCTTTTCTTTCTTTATCATCTTGATCTTATTTTATAATTACCGATCAATTTGTGTAGTTTGACCTCGCGATGCTGATGTTTCACATGATATTGTGGATAACAACACATACTTACGGCTCTAGGGCAATAGGTGAGCTGTTTATGATCACGCATAAAGTTCTCACTATTACTATTTAAACTTCTAACATATTAATATCGACATGATTACTAATAATTATTAAATTATACATCTTCTAAAATTTATCTATATATTATGTTCAAGGTGGTCAAATTTTGCACAACAATTGCAAGGAAGAGCGATACGCAGATCAAGAACTATTGGAGAACAAAGGTACAAAAGCAAGCTCGCTATCTTAAGATCGAACTCTAATAGCAAGAAATTTATGTCGAGCGGCTTAAACAATTTTGGCTACCAAATTGCTAGAAAAAGTGGAGCAAAGTTCACCATCATCATCCTCTACTTCTACCACAACTATGGATGCTTATCAAAGAACTTGAGCCATCAAGCACTAAGCAATGGGTGGCTCAAAATGGGAAATGTATATGAATTATGGTCCTAAATAATCCAAGAACCAATGGAGCATTATTCTAAAGGGGTGTTTGGTTACGAGAATAAAGGCCCAGTTTGGAAGGTCTTCTAGCAAGCAGATATGTCTTTTTACGGAGTTGGGATATATGATTGAGTTGCGATTATGGAGATATAGAGATGGTTGGGTCTATGGTATTATGGATGATGCCTTTTCATGGATGATGATGCATTATGATATGCTATGAGGTGGTGGCTGTAATGGTATCATAAAGATTGCCTTCGTGAGAAAAATGTAGTCATCTACCATGAATAACAAACACTCTACCGCGATGATGCCTTTCATGGATCTTTGAATTCTTTGAGATGACATGAGGATGTAGCTATAGGGGTGGTTGTAACAGAAAATCTTAATGACGGAAGACTAATCGGGTGTTACTTGAATGGAGATCATAGTCGATAATTATAAAAGCGACTCGAAAGAGCGTTTTATTAAAATAGTTATCATTCATCGAAACTCATAGTTTGTTACAAAATATTGTAAATAGATCAAGTGTTTTTCCCGAAAGAAAGATCATGAGTTTGAAAGAATTAACTTTTATGATTTACACCACCGGATAAGCCTTGCCATGCCCGTTCCGCACCTGGTCATAATCTTCTGATTACGAGATAACATGCTTAAAAAGGTCAACAAAAATTGTTGAGTGAAGTCCATAGGTTTAAAATAAGTTGAACACAAGTATAAGATCATGATCATTGTAAACTAACAATATCATAAGAAAATATCACAAATTATTATGCTAAGCTCATGAAACCAAGACTATGCATACAATTTACCAGTGTACGTAAGTATGCCCCAAAGGAGGTAATAGCCAATTACCTAAAGAAATTCGATATGGTGCGCCCCGGTTATTTCTCTATAACCGAAACGGGGTTCGTTAATCCCCATAGTACTATCACGATATCTACGTTCACTCGCGGTGACTAATGGTTCATGATCAGGGGACTTGTGGCTAACAACTTAGGCAGTACCAATAATCAAAGAGGATTCAAGCATTTATGAAAAACTTGTGTTCTAGTTTAGAGCATGTATCTCCCTCGCGGGGTTTGCAAAATACAGTAAAGCGAGGCTATGACTCACCTTGATGATAATGCACACGCACAAAAAGATAAGCACAATGTAGCGGAGGTTCCAACTCGAAACCTAAAATGATGAGATGGCGAGTCTCAGTAAATGAGCATTTTGGTTCGCGACCAAAATAATAGAGCATTGAATATTCTTATTCAATAGATCATTGGATTGTCCAATCCAATAGTGTGCGATCGTGATTAACGTTTTAAGTTAATTTATGTGCTACATCGTCTTAATTAATTATCCTCACTTACGCATAAGTGAAATGTCTTCCCCCGTTGTGATCTTAATAGATTTGTTGAGTATTTTAACGTATTTAGATTCCCCGTATGTTTTAT